>WOFM01000406.1:3556316-3596700 GCA_011428145.1 Ericerus pela | reverse complement strand
CAACTGTAAGTTAAATTTTCGTCGTCATTTCCGACTACTCCCTAAGTATTAGCTCATGCCTTGAAGATTCTTGCAAGATATAAAACTATTGTTATTCGTAACAATTTTTCATTGTTTATTCCGTTTAAATGTTGAAATGGCTTTCAATTATTTTTATGTATGGTTAGTTAGCTTATGTCCTACGTTCTTCAATTTCCCCTGCTTGGAGGTCAAAATTATTCAACTCGGTCATTTGGCGTAGATCGAAAAGTATTATAATTTAATTAATTATTTTCAGCACATGCTGCTGCTCAAGCGAAACCAGCGGCTGGTTCTGCCGCATCCGGTCAAGTGGTTGCTGTGATCGGTGCCGTCGTAGACGTGCAATTTGAAGGCAACTTACCACCTATTTTGAATGCGCTTGAAGTTCATAATCGATCTCCTCGTCTGGTGTTGGAAGTTGCCCAACATTTAGGTAAATTTTGTCTTCTTTATTCGTGTTTAAGCTTTATTTTTTCTGCTTATTGTCCATGTTTTTTTATTTATAGGAGAAAACACTGTAAGAACTATCGCTATGGATGGTACAGAAGGTCTTATCAGAGGTCAACCCGTTGCAGATACTGGATACCCTATTCGTATTCCAGTTGGAGCCGAAACGTTGGGCCGCATTATTAACGTTATTGGTGAGAATCGCGAATATCATTTTCGAATTTTACTGAACACACGTACTTCAATAATTAATTTATTCATTCAGGTGAACCAATTGATGAAAGAGGTCCCATTCCCACCGATAAACGCTCCTCGATTCACGCTGATGCCCCCGAGTTCGTTGAGATGAGTGTTGAACAAGAAATTTTAGTCACTGGAATTAAAGTCGTAGATTTACTAGCTCCGTATGCAAAAGGAGGAAAAATTGGTAACTATTTATTTTTAATTTATTCATTTGTCTAGTCTACATTTACATAATTTGTTTTCTCAATTTTTAATGACAGGGTTATTTGGTGGTGCTGGTGTCGGCAAAACTGTATTGATTATGGAACTGATTAACAATATCGCTAAAGCTCATGGTGGTTATTCTGTATTTGCTGGTGTGGGAGAAAGAACTCGTGAAGGAAACGATTTATATCATGAAATGATCGAAACTGGTGTCATATCTCTGAAAGATAAAACATCCAAAGTAATTAAAATCACCCTGAAAATTAATTTCATTTGTAAAAATTTTTCGTTGTTCATGTCCTTTAACTTTTGAATTAATGTCTCTAACAAAATATTTTCTTACTTTTCTAGGTAGCGCTTGTATACGGTCAAATGAATGAACCCCCTGGTGCTCGAGCTCGTGTCGCTCTGACTGGATTGACTGTCGCTGAGTACTTCCGTGACCAGGAAGGACAAGATGTGTTATTGTTTATTGACAATATTTTCAGATTTACCCAAGCCGGTTCTGAAGTATCAGCCTTGTTGGGTCGTATTCCTTCAGCTGTAGGTTACCAGCCTACACTGGCTACTGACATGGGTTCTATGCAGGAAAGAATTACTACCACCAAAAAAGGATCAATTACATCTGTACAGGTACGACTTCCGTTGTTTTCATCTGTGTCTTGTATATTAGTTACTACATTTTCCAAATAACATGATTTTGAGCTATGGATAGTAAGAAACTTATTATATTTTTGTAGGCTATCTATGTACCCGCTGACGATTTAACTGATCCTGCTCCAGCGACGACGTTTGCTCATTTGGATGCTACCACTGTATTATCTCGAGCTATTGCCGAATTAGGTATTTACCCTGCTGTTGATCCTTTGGATTCAACCTCCCGTATTATGGACCCGAACGTAATTGGTGCCGAGCACTACAACACAGCTCGTGGTGTTCAAAAAATCTTGCAGGTTATTTTTTTTATTCGCTTGTTTTATTCTGCGTCTTCAAAATTGTTTTTAATACATTTTTTTTTTTTTTTTTTTTTATATGTAGGATTATAAGTCTTTACAAGATATTATTGCCATCTTGGGTATGGATGAATTGTCCGAAGAAGACAAATTGACCGTAGCTCGTGCAAGAAAAATCCAGAGGTTCCTCTCTCAGCCATTCCAAGTCGCTGAAGTCTTTACCGGACATCCTGGTAAACTTGTACCATTAGAAGAAACCATTAAGGTTTGTAAATTGTCCCTGCGATAATTTTATCTGTCCTAATCTCATGTTGGATCATTTCCAATTAGGTCATTACAAAGTACAAATGTCAACTGTGATGTGTGTGCAATCTATTATTTCATTGCTTCGTAGTTTGGAGCCATAATTATTTACGTCTTATGTGCACAATACTTTTTCTTTCCTCTAATTAGGGTTTCCAGAAAATTTTACAAGGTGAATTCGATCATTTGCCGGAAGTTGCTTTTTACATGGTTGGACCTATCGAAGAAGTCACTGCGAAAGCTGAAACTTTGGCCAAGCAGTCAGGGTGAAGAACTGATATTCGTTATAGTTTATTATTGTTTATTATAGAATTTCGCATTTGTGTCAAAACCGACTGTTTTTAAAAGATAACAGTATATTGATGGAAACGTTTAAGTTATGAGTTGGTTGCTGGAATTTTTTTGAGATTCTCGTCAGCCAAGTTCAGTTTCCAATTGGCGTGTAAAAATTTTTCCAACTGAAATACGTTAAATAAACGTTTTAAATAAAAAATATTGGTTAATATCTTACGGTTTTGTTAGGAAATCAATCGTATTGGAATTTAAAGGTATTATCTTTATCATCGCAGGCTGCAGATTGCAAATGTAACATACAGTATCTCTTAATTTCTGCTTCTAATTAAAATCGCTTATGAAATAATTCAAAGTTAGTTTTAGGTGTTGAGAGAGTTAATTTTTTCGTTTCATTCATTAATATATTCAATTTTAAGTTGAAATTGAACAGAAAGTCTGCAAAAATTTCACTTTACTTCTACCCAAAATTTTAAAAGAGAAATGCTTCATTTCATTACATTATCTAGTGTGGTTCAGAAAATAAGTTTACGAACTTTAATCTGAATCGTACAGATGGTGTCGGCAATGGCAATAACGAGGTGAAATTATTGGGAAGGGAGCGCGAAGACAATATGAAAATCCTTAGGTTCCTATTCAACCTTAATAACGTGATTTAAATTACTTAACGCGAAAAAACGTGTGCAAGGATTAAAATTTACAAAATTATTGGAGGGCATCCCATGAAAAATCAAGTTGATGCCTATGGGTGGCAGTGATAGCACATTTGAAGAAAATCATTTCGTGAATTTTCTATTGTATAGGCTTTTGAATACTTTTTTCTTGTGGATTTTCATGTGCGAATAAACTTTGAATAATTATTATCGTTGAAAATTTTTTGCAAAATTCATGAAAACTAGTTGTTGGACAAAATATGTGACGTGGTTCTCTATAAAACCATCGTGCCCATTTAGTTTTTATGGCTTAGTTCTTTTTTTTTCCTTTTGATTTTTATAGACCTGTATTTTTAGGAACGGGCGCTGAAACATTTTTGAAGAAAAATATCATGTTTCAAACACTATTTTAATTAAAAAGCGTGATTGATTAAAGTTTCGTGATTTTTAATTTTTTCAACACATTTCAAGTATAACATAATTTCAAAATAACAAATTCCGTGGGTATACAATTACGTAAACAATCATTAAATCTTTTCGCTGTGAATAGTAGTTAATCTTAAATTTATTCAGTATAAAAGTGATGATTTTTTTGTCGAAAACACAGCCCAGGACTATTCAAGTTTTCGTAAAAATTATTGAATATAAAATTACTTGAAATACTCGCTATTTTCAAAATATTTCTTTGTATTTTTTTAACAAATGGATTATTATTTTATTAAATTTTGCATAAACTATAATAACAATCGTTGAAAACTTGATGATTAAGATTAATTTCGTAGGATTAGGTATATTGACTGAAGTACCACAATCATGAGTCATCGGTAATAATGATACAGGAAGTTGACCAATATATGGTCAAACCTGCTGACATAACTAGCGTAAAAGATGTTTGCAGACGCGTACATTTTATATTAATAGCCGGCGCCTGACAAGATCTTGTACGCTGGTTACAATTGAACTTGTGTGCCTTTTCAAACTAAATCTGGATAGAAATTTGCTGTGCAGTTCTACAAATCGATGATGTCGGTTGGATTCCCGAGTGCAACACCCAGTTGTCGAATTTACCGTCAAACATTAGTGTTTGTTAATGCACCGTTGGCACTGTTTGTATCATTAACTATTCGCTCCGACTGCAGCAATGATTTTGATTCGGCAACTTGTGATGAAGTTAGAGGACCTTTGCGGGCTGGGACCGTAGGTAATGTTCCGGCGTTGGAATCTTCGATTGCCTTTCTCAACTGAAAATTGAAAACAATGTTGAATATAATTAGTGAGCTCTGTTTTTAATCGGAAAATTTTCAAAGTAATTTTTTTTCAACTAGTTCATTTATGGTACTCAAAAACCGGAAGTAAAGAGAATTCGTGTGCATTGTGAATAGTATGATGATTGTGATCTTGGCCTAATAAAAACCTTTTTTTTATTTTTTATATTACCTAAAATTTAAGAACGGAGTCAAAATTTACAGGAAAAAAATGCAAAAATAAACACAAATACTCGCTCACTGATAAAGTATTGATTGTATAGAGGACTACATCCACAAAAAGATTTCAGCTAATGAAGTTAATTAGAAAACCCTCTTCCTGAGAAAAACTTACTACCTGTTTGACATAATTTTAGAACTAAAGTAAAAAGTACATACCTTTACTTATCTCTTAAAAAACTTACTGAACTTTCTATTGAACCAGCACACGTTTCGTGCTATATTTTTTGTATTATTTTTCGTTCAATTTAAAAAATCGTTTAAATATAGACCTAGATTAAACACAATACCATACTATAAAAAATTACAACGGTTACACTCAAATTGTGATTTATGAGTACCAAAGATCAACTATTTGCCATCATGGGAGAAATATTCTTCGAACCAATACGGTAATCTTTGACATTTATACTTGATATAACTAACTTCTTTTAAACCAACTACTCCTACTAATCTTCCAATAGCAGTAACATAGGCTTGATTCACGCCAACTAAAGAAAATATGGAATGAACTTTAAGAAGTGAGGTTCTCTCAACGAGTTGGAATGGCGCTGGATCTATATGACATTTGTCAAAATCGACGCATTGTTTCATCTCCACTTCTTCCCATTCTCGTTGATCTTCTGGAGACATGTCAATAACTCTTTCTCTAGGCTAGAAAAAATTTTTTTTTCAATTTTGCATAGTGTTAACGGATCAATTATTAAAACCATCTTTAACGTTATTAAGTATTATAAATTGTAAAATCACTTACTAATTGCACTTTTTTGAAGGTGGTAGGACTAGGAGACGGTTTTTCGTTGACATTAGGGACATTCATTTCCAATTCGGGATTGGCATCAGGAAGTTTGGCTGATTTGTGGAAAATAGCCTCGAAAGCCATTCGAATTCTGTAGTAAAAATATAATTTTTTGAGGTTGACTATTCGATCTAACATGAAAATGAAAATAACAATTGTGAATGAACGGTACCTGCTCTCAGCTCCAGTTACAGTGCTGTAAGGTGTAGCAATAGGATTTGTCAAGTTCGGAAAACTTCTGAGGTTGAATGAATTTGTTTTCTTTAAGATCGACTTTTTTGGCTGACCGATAAAATCCGAACTCTGGTTCAATAAAAGGATGTAGAATGTTGAATAAGTATAGGTATTGCCCATAATTTAATGAAATTTTTTTCAAAAAACTTAGTCATGTAATTTATTGTAGAGTTTAGAGACAAGATACGAACATGTTTTTCTGGAAACAAATCAGAACTTGAATGCTGCTTCATCTTCAAGATATCTGGAGCTGGAACCACTTCAAATCTTGAAGGTCTTCTATTAGAATCTTGTCTTCGTCTTCTCTCTAGCTCTTCTAATCTGAATAAAGATACGATAAACCAAATTAGAGATGAGACAAAAATACCGCTTCAATATAAATTCATGTTAGGGCTCTTGAGGTCGAATATTAAATTAAGCATTAGAAATTTTTAATTTTTGTTAAATTTTCAAATTCTTTATTATTTTTTTTTCATTAAAATCCAGCGTATATGTATACCTCACTTTTATAAAATAGTATAAGAGTTAAATGCTCATTTCTTCGCATCGACTACCTTAGAGCATTAAAGAGGAGTCGAAAGTCATAATTTAAATCAATTACCTATATGAGTTTTTCCCGTTATTTCGTGATCCAAAATTTTCAATTTCGTTTAGCTCTTTTAATATGAACGACCATAAAGAAAGAATTTTTATGAAAGTATACATTTTTTTACTTTTTCTGAATAGACTCCGTTTGATTTCTCTCTAAAATATATTTTTTCAGAATAATTTTAGAATGCAGAGTGCACAGTTCTGTTCCTTAGCCGTTATAGCCCACTTAACTTACAGAAACAGGTCACATTTGTTAATCGCAATCTTTTGTCTAGCTTCAGTTAGTTCAATCAGCAAATGGAAAGAAATGCAGCCTCAAAAGTGTAGATTAGCTCGAAACTCGAATACCTCTAATCTCACAATCAAATGGTTTACTTCGGAATTTTGGTTAGGAATCAAAATCAATTGGATTTACCTATCTTGAGCTTCTTTCTGCCATTTCGCCACGACTTGAACTCTTCGTTCGCGACCAACGTGATCTTCGATGAGTTTAATCAATTCCATTCTCTGGACGGAACCAAGCAAAATCATAGATTCTGTAAAAAAAAAGACAATTCGTAGATAACTTAAGAAAAAAAAAAATTTTATGATAATATTATAACATTTTTAACCTCGATATGTTCACGATCACCGCTTAGATACTTATAGAGTTCATAAAGAAGTTTTTTTTTCTAAATTAGTGGTTCTCAATCAGGATGCCGCAAAGGTGCCGCAAGATTCCGAAAGAAAAATCAAAATGTGTAGACACATTTTTTCATGTGATACAAAAATTGTAAAATTACCACATTCATGAAAATATTATGTAAGTACTTATAAAACACGATTACACTCGACTAACTGCAATTTAATAACATCAGTGTATAGTATCGGTAGATAATTATACATCCTTCAAGTTTGAATTTTCGTCCCGTAACAATGTATATAATTAAAAAATTTCACATTTTACTTGTGATGTTAAATAATAATGAGCAGAGCATTGAAAGAAAGGACATAAGTGTACACATCGAAGACTTTTTTCATTACCTGTGGTAAAATATGAACTTCGAACGCATCAAGCCAAATTTTTTACAGCCAAAAACCACAAATAAAAGATTTGTTCACGAAGCCCTTGAACTAAATTTATTATTAATCTTGAGTTTCATTATTTGATGCAATATATAGGTATACAACTTTACAGTTCGCCAATTAATCGCCTATAAGTACTTACTACAAAAATTTTGAAACTGATTATTAAAGAACCGTGAAAATTATTACACATACCTGGATCCTCGACTAAAGGAAAACCTCGTATTCTTTTATTATCCTTGAGTATTTCTTTTAAATCTTTGTACGTAATATGTCGCCAAACGAATTTAACATCTCTTAACATGAAATCTTCTACATACACAGAGTATATTGCTAAAGACAGGAAGGAAAAAAGTTTTAGAAAAATAATATTAATTACTTCGTTTAGTTCCCTCATTTCTATTACGTATGTCCAGGGATACATATTCGGAAGCATCGAGACACGAACTTACATGAATTAGATGGCAGTAGATCTGGCAGATATGGAAGTTTTTTAATTAAAATAATACTATCGTACAGTGATGGTTGCAAGAGCGCAGCAATAGCATTCGCAATGAGAACAGCAATCTATAAGAGTAAAAATTTTTAATTACAAAATTTAAAAAAAAATTTCAATACCTTCACTGAAATGGTCATGCACTGGCGAAAATTAAAGTGGTCAAAAATTAAAAGCTTTATCTCTATAAAAGTTACCATTAACTATGTTACCATCATGGGTATAATATGAGTTATTTGTCCGGTCATTTCGAAAGCTATCACTGACACCGAAATCGAATGAGTAACAGCTCCAGCAAATGCAGCAGCTCCAACTGTTGCATATCCTCCTACAAGTCGAATCGTAATTACGTTAAAATTAAGGAAAAAAACACCAGGAGAATTAGGAACAAAATTAGGGTAAGCTGCATAAAGGGGCCTATCGTACCTTAACCATGACATTGTGGTAGCGTTTAGTCTGAACTGATTTTGTTGGAAATTGTACAGAAAATATTTTTTTGCCGAACTATTTTCCTCATAACTCCACCCATTTTTGAGCAAAATAAAAAAAAAACTGAAAATAGTCCTACATTATGCCCTCCTGTGAAGGAAGTAAGCGGGGTTGAGTTAGAGACTTTTTAACCACATAACTACTTAAATATGAGAACACTAGTAACATTTTTTAGCAATAAAACGCAGTTAACAGACATTAATTCCTTCATAAGGGCTAATTCGCCTGGGCTATTGCACGAGTGGTGCTTGAAAATTGTACTTACCTGGAATTACAGTGTAAATATATTTTCCATGTTTAAATCCGTTTGGAAATTGTATGTGCAGTAATTCACCGATGATACGACCAAAAGCGGCACCAACTTTGAAAACAGGTATAAAACTTCCAGAAGGAACAGGTAATGTCGATGAAATTATAGAGAATATAAACTGTAAGCAAATATACGGCCTGTAGAAAAATTGTCACATTAAGCCTAGAGTACCAAGGTGATATAATTTTCAAACGAACATAGAATGATAAATAACCAGCCAAGCTGACAAAAACGTTTGTACTTTCAGTGGACCAATGGCTAACCACTTCGGCTTCCTTGATTGAAAACGTCTCTTTAGTCCACGTAAAATTACTAAATAAGCCTGAAAACTTGAAATTTTAAACAATTAATTTAGAGTTTTCAATTGCGAATTTAGAAATGTTGACATATACATGTATAGTTAGGGATACAATTAAGGAGTGACTTAGGTATGCGATTTTTTAACGCTGAATCAGGCCAAGTAACGCGGCCTATTTTCCAAATTTAACTCATTTCTGATAAGTAGGTATCCATATAAAATATGAAAAGTTTATCATTTCCGGCTAAAGTTCGGAAAAATTCGATTTCAAAAAAGTAAACCAAATTTTAAAAATAAAATTAATTTATAAAAATTCCCACTTCCTATTTTCAACATTAAAAGACCTGTCCTAGCAAGAACAGGATTAGAGTTAAAATTTTAATCGACTAGGTAGGTATCTACCAATGATTATTTTACAGTACATAAGTTACGTGCAGTGTACAGTGGTGGGGTACCCAGTATAAACCATGTTTCAGTTTCTTTAGTTACTTATCTTCAATATTGGAAGTACAAGCACATGCCATTGAAGAGCATTGTGGGCACTGAAGCTCCCCTCTCTTTCAATAATAAGAAATTCGATCACTTTAGTAATATACCCCAGGGAAAACAGGTCAAATTAGAAAATTAGGAGGGGGTATTCTTGAAGTGGATTGAAGAATACCACCCATTTCTCGAGAAAAAATACTTTTGGAGGGTCAATTATAGGAAGTATAACAGGTATTGAAAATAAAATAGTAGAAATTTTATACCACAGTTATTCTATTCCATCGATACAAGATATATTCTACGAAGAGAAAAGTAAAAAATTCTTCATTTCGTTTACCAAAAAAATTTCTTTATCATTCAAAAAACGTTTTACTGAATAAATACTTTACATTTTTTGCAATGTTTGATCAAATTTTCTAAGCTGCTCACACTTTTTCATTTTGCAGTCTCATCAGTTGTCATATATACCATGGTCTCTGATTTTTTGCTATTGTTTTCAATTCAATCGAAGGAGGAGTTGAATTCTCCATACAAGACACAAAATATTGTGGATAAATTAATAGAGGAACTACTTTTTTTATAGATACAGGAAATTGTCGTTTTTATGGTGAACTTAAATTTTATTTCTTAATCTGGGATGACGACTATAACCACATAATACGAAAAAGAATAAATAAGTTTCCCAGCTCGTCGTTTATTCAATGACTGGTCATCAAATTATTTTTTGCGAATACCTCTTACTAGGAAAAACACGTTCATAAAAAAAATTACCTGTTCATCTGTCGTCAAATTACTCGCACAAAATTGCCCCAAACCTAATGGAAACGATATTGTAGATGCAATAAATGTCACTAAACCAGGGTACAAAAACCGACTGAAACAGATGACGCGAGTTTGACGAATATTATTCAACTTATAGTTAGGTAGGTAATTAAATGAATTATTAAAATGAGAAAATAAACGTACATACTTTTTCTGGAGAAAGTTATTGAGCTTTTTATTTTTCCTCATAATTAAAACGTATTGACGATGGGCCCAAACATAGAATGCTCCGATAAAACCGCAAACCACGCTGAAAATAATATTAATCTAAAATTGTTTTTTGATTCTACAAAAAATACACCTTGCCATTATTATGAACAGTTAGGAAACTATTTTAACGCGGACTACATTCATAGGGACCGGTTTTACAACAGGTACATTTTCCAGCGATTTCATAGATTTCATTAATGAAATCTTGACGTAGAAGAAATGTCGAAGGTAGCATTTCCAAACATCAGACTGAAATTAAACCAGCAATGACTTGCAAAAATTCAAACATATTTTCGGTATTTGCATACCTAGCTAGAGGTGAATGCGTTTCAAGACTAAATAATCAAACTAAATAAAAATCTAATTGGCTGGAGCAACCGTAGGCTAGACGTTTATAATTACGAGCAAAATATAACCTTTTTCTGAGCCACAATCACAGTATCCAAAATTTGTTTAATTGAAATCTTGGAAACAGCAATTTCTTCAAATTTAGAATCTAATATTTACTCAGAGCAGTGGATCATTTAATAGTAATTGAGAGTTTTTAAGTGGATAGGCCAAATTTGTTCCGCTTAATTTTAACCACGCAGGAAATTCGGACCGAATTCTTCAGAAGAATTTCGATACAATGAGAGAAAGCTCCGTAGGTATCTATTAATGAGGAGTGTTTTAGTAACAAATTTACCCAATAAAAGCGAAAACAGTCAATTCTTGAGGATCGAACGGATACTCCATAGTGAAGTAGGTCGGAAAGAATGCCTTAACCGTATCTGAAAACCAAGAAATAAAATTTTAATTAGATTAATTTTTTTAAAAAGGAAGAAACAATTTGTATTTTACTTCTTCTTTTTTTTTCTTTTTTTTTGCGTAACCAGACGTGGGATATAAATTATGATTTTGAGACTACGAACCAGCTTTATTGAACCATACAGCAAGTAGTCGAAAAATTGTAGCTCCACAAACAGCTGAGAAAAATCCTCTCCAATAATTTCGAACGGCAAAGTACACCGATGTTACTTCAATACTAAATAAAACACCTAAAGAAATGAGAATAAATTTTTCAATAATTGACGATTCTTCTATTTTACTTTTTTTTTTGTACTGTTTACAATCATAGGCTCACCTCCAATTGGTGCACCAAACGAACTCGCCACACCAACAGCACATGCCGCTGCCAACATTTCTGTATTACGCGATTCATTTTCATAAATTCCTTTAAATGAAGAAATTAATTTTGACAGTAACGTTGCTGTGATACTGCTGATATGGACAAATGGACCCTAAACAAAACAAATAGAGGTGATACACACATTATAATAAACCAGAATAATTTTTCTGGGTCTGCTTCTGCAGCACAGGGATCAGTAGGGTAATCCAAAGGTTATTCATTTAGCCAGTGCTTATAGAATGACGTGAATAAGCTTACCTTCATGACTTATTTAAAAAATATAAAATTACCTAGATTTAAAGATAATTTTTGAAATTAACTAGTTTTATGGATTTGTTTGCTTTTTGTTTTTTCAATTTATCATAAATTTTTCTTATTTTAAGTGACAAATTTCATTGAACTAATTTTTCAACTTAGACCTAGTTATTTTCGTACGCAATCACGCGATCATCAGAAGTTACAATGAAGAAAATGGACGCTGACTGTGCTAAGCTGTAAACTAGTACCTTTAAATGGCTTCAAATTTAAGAATTTAGGCATTTTCAACCCGATTTTATTCCTTCGTCCAATTCCCACGGTTTTGTAAGGACAGACATTGAATTATGCAGCTGGCGCCTCTTTTCTCAGTATTAGTACATCAGAAAATGGAAAGAGTTCAGTGTGAAACTGAAGTGTGTCAACACATTATGCACTGTATCGACAAAGACAATCGGTGTACTGGTATATGATGCAAGGAAAAATGTACGAACCAAAAGGGAAGCACTGTAGGCCAAGTGGATTATAAGACAACCTCTGCTTTGCAAGTGGGATAAGTAACTGATCCTGTCTCCTTGGACCAACTTATTGTGTCTGTTTACACACATTTTGAGTAAAACTGAAGGTGTAGAACATGTTTCTATGAGCTGGAAAGCTCCGTTCTCCTGAACTTGGCACTAAACGCTCTAAGGACCTTACTTTTAGCCCACTGCCACACGAAAAACTGTAATCTAAAGCCCCTTACCCCTTGAGTCAGACTAGGAACTTTGCGCCTCACTAACTCCACCCCAAAGCCTACTGAATCCCTGGTCCTGGAAATTTGTGATACATTTTTGTTAGTATTTTTGGACCAATTTTCACGGGGCAAGTGAGATCCAAAAACGCATTCTAGGTTAAATCTTTTCTGAATTGAAAAACGACCAAAATTTGAGAAGTTAGAATTTTTTTGAAAGGTTTTTAAGAAACCGTTGTCATGATGTTGAACGGTGGAAAGTCATTCAACAAACTATCTTCAATTTGGTAACAGCCATTGTGGGGACTCTCCCGTATGAGGTATAGGGGCTCAGACCCCTCGACGACAGTTGCTGCCCCAAAGGGCAGGCAAACAATCGTCCTTGTGACGTTAACACACAAAATACGTTCGATCGTAATTACCTGTACGTACTTGCAGGTAATGTACGAGTACCGAATCATGACACAATAAGATGATGTCACAATTCGTACACGAACCGGCCAGCCATCTCTTATCTCGATAGGGGATGATGCAACCTGGCTGTTCTCACCAACGTACGTATTATCTTACGTACGTGTGTTTGTGTGTGTGCAAATAAGCCGTATATAAACCACCCAAACTGGCTCTAAAATCGCCAGTGTTTGCCTTGGTTTTAGCTTACCCATACTTATGTACGAAGTGGTTGAACACGCTTAAATTCTGTTGAATTTCCTTCTGGTGAGAATATCTCTCACAACACGGTATTCCACAGAAGTGACCCCAAAGTGAATTTTGGCTACGTTATGAGGTGTCCTTAGGTGCGTTGCGCTTTTGCAAAAACTTGGCGTGGTGTGCTGGCAAGAAACTAGCTTGCTCAGCAAATACAAAAAAATTTTTGCAGACTAAGACACCTTTTAGGTTGTTGAAGTAGAGTCTGCTGAAGTGGGAATTTATACCCCTCTCCTTAAAATATATAAACAAGGAGAAACCAGACAGTAGACCTGGAGGAAGAAGGTTGGACTCATCCCCCAACTCCCCCAACTTTGACTCGACACTAAGAATTTACCAAATCTTGAAGAAGGCCATCAACACCCAGAATTAGCACGACTGGGAGCTGCAATAAACAAAGATCAATTAGCAGTAAAAATGTTGAAAAGTGGTCGAACTTTAAGCCAAAGTTGAGACCCAAAAACACCTGTCATACAAACACAGGAGCCAGTGTTTACAACCAGCAAGGAAGGAAGTAGTTCTGTGGAATACGCTTGTCATCAGAAAGACATAGCAATGGTCCCACCACCAAATGGAAATGAAAACGCACAACCATCGTAGGGAGGTAGTGTTTAGCCTCAGCTGACACCCGATGTCTCGGTGCAGATTATGCAACTTTTGCAATTGCAGCCAGGACAGAACCCCAACTTCTACAGACGAAGGATAGAGATCCTGGAATTTCTGCCCAATGAGATAGATTTATGGTTGACCCTATTATAAGGCAGGTTCAAGACGGAGAATATAACCCTGAACTAGCGGTATCTACACATCTGTGGCAGCATGCCCTCACAGATAATCCGCCACATTCCGGATATCATGGAATGCCCTTCAACAGAAGAGGACAAAGATGCCTGGTTCGTCAAGAAGATAAGGAATGTATTTGGTAAAACTAAAAACCAAATCATTGACGATGTGATGGGTGGTATGAAGATGGGGGATGACAAACCCTCAATCTTCATGGAGAAATTGAGGCAGAAGGCGGATAATATCGTAGCCCCTTCTGTCATAGGCAACCAATTTTGCAAGCAACTTCCTCAAAGTGTTGTGCAATGCCTAGCCGCTGTAGGTTCGACCGTGATAAACACATCCTCAGACTTGGACTTCCTTGCAAAATCAGCAGATAATGCACTCGAATACACCAGGTCAAAGCCCGTGGTCAGTGCAGTATCTGCAGAGACTGGAGAGATCGCTCAACTTCGAGCTCAAATAGCTCAGTTGACTGATGAAGTAAAGAGGAGCAAAGGCCAAAGCTCCACAAAATCCAATAGTAGCTGGAGACAAAGATCTAAAAGTAGAAACAACAACAATAATAGTAGCAATAGCAAAGGACGACAGTCCCAGTCAGGAGACCGCAGATCTAGTTCCAACAACAGGGGTCAGAGTTCAACTCCCCCGAGAACATCATCTCCCAAAAACCAGTCTCGAAATTGGGATGATAAAAGTTGCTTTTTCCATAACAGGTTTGGCGCAGAGGCCACCAAATGTGATAACAGATGCAAATGGTGGGGCAAATCCTATACCAAGGAGGCGTCAAACTAGAACGAGGGGCCATCTATGCGGCCAAAGACCCCTCGGAAAAATACTCATGCCGCCTGTTCATTAAGGACAGGACAAACAGGAGAAGGTACTTAATTGACTCGGGAGCAGACCTGAGCATATTGCCAGTAAACAAAACCCAAAAAGTACTCCCTCCGAAATACTATCTCCGTACTGTGAATGGTCAAAACCTTCCAGCTTACGGACTTGAAACCAGCAAAGTTGACATCAGACTCAAGAAAATCATGACGTGGTCCTTCACTGTTGCAAATGTTCCAAACCCGATCCTGGGTGCAGATTTTGTTGCACATTTTGGCCTGATCATTGACCTGAAAAATGGCAAATTGATCGATAGCGAATCTAAACATTGTGTGGATGGCAAAACGCTAGCTTACAGACTGGACACAAATATATCCAGCTATACCAAAGTCGACGGACAACTCTTACGGATCCTGTCTGACTATCCTGGAGTCATCCAACCATCAATTCGCAGGCATCCTACCTACAAACATGACACAGTTCATTATATAGAGACTAAAGGACCGCCTTGCTATCCTAGATCACAAAGGTTACTGCCTGACAAACTCAAAGCGGCACGAGAGTACTTCCATCGCATCGTCGAGGAGGGTGTATGTCGCCCCTCAAAAAGCTCGTGGAGCTCCCCTATCTACATGACCAAAAAAGCAAGTGGAGAGTGGTGAATTGTTGGAGACTACAGGGCCTTAAATGCCAAAACAGTTCCTGATCGCTACCCAGTCCCCAATATAATGGATTTCAATGCAAATATGAAGAGTAAAACGATGTTCACCAAAATAGACATCAACTGGGCATTCCACCAAATTCCTATGGCTGACCAGGACGTACCAAAGACAGCGGTTATAACCCCCTTTGGACTATTCAAATACCTTCGAATGCCATTTGGACTTCGCAATTCAGCACAAACTTTCCAAAGATTTATCAATGGACTGTTTAGGGGATTGCCATTTGCATATGCATACTTGGATGATATCTGCATTTGCTCTGAGCAACAGCACGAGGAGAATGTAAGAGCCATCGTACAGCTTATACACGCTGCCGGGCTTACTATCAACGTAGGTAAAAGCTTATATGCACAGACTGAAATTGACTTCCTCAAATACAAAGTCTCGACCGAAGGCATCTCCCCATTGAAGACAAAAGTAGAGCCAATATTGAACTTCCCAAAGCCCTCAAATGTCGCTGAACTTAGGCATTTCTTGGGGATGGTGAACTTCTATAGACATTGCATGAAGAATGCAGCAGCCAAACAAAGTAAGCTGTTTGCACTAATTAAGACAAGTAAAAAGAAAGATAAAACTCCACTCGAATTGAATGAAGAAGCCGAACAGGCCTTTGAGAAAATCAAAGATACACTGGCAAATGCAACTCTATTGGCTCATCCTGACAAAAGTCTGCTGTTATGCATGAGTATTGATGCATCTGATTTAGCTATTGGTGCAACCTTATACCAACTTGACAAAGACAACAAGAAATTACCGCTAGCTTTCTTCTCGAGGAAGCTCTCAAAAACAGAAAAGAACTATAGCACATACGATAGGGAATTGCTTGGAATTTTTACTGCGTTGAAGCATTTCAGGCACCAATTAGAGGGTAGATGTTTTCCTGTGTATACTGACCATAAACCCCTAACATATGCCTTCACACAAAAAGCAGAACCGGCATCACTGAGAAGAGCACGACAATTAGACTACATTGGTCAATTGACTACCGACATTCAGTATATAAGTGGAGAACTTAACACTCCAGCTGATGCCTTGAGTAGAATCGAAGCTATCTCAGCCCCAGTCCAATTACCTTATGCTGAAATAGCTAAAGCACAGCTTAAGGATGCAGAATTGCAAGAGTTGTTATCGAACGATGATACTACTCTCAAATTGAGACAGCGAAAAATTCCAGGTACTGATGTTTTATTAAAATGTGACGTCAGTACAGGTAAGAATAGGCCATTCCTATCGGTAAAATATCGCAGGTTGGCTTTCAACAGTGTACATAATCTATCACATGCTGGGCTAAAATGTAGTGCTAATTTAATTTTGGCAAGGTTTGTATGGCCACGAATGAAGTCTGACTGCAACAAATGGGCTCGCAGTTGCCTGAACTGTCAAGAATCCAAAGTAGGAAGACACACTCGCTCGCCCCTCAAATCCTTCAAACAAACAGAGTGGTTTAAAACTGTACACATGGACTTGGTAGGCCCATTGCCACCATCTCAAGGACACAGATACCTGTTGACAATAATAGACAGGGCAACACGATGGCCAGAAGCAATCCCTCTACATGAGATGACAGCTCCTACAGTAGCTGCAAGGTTATACGATACCTGGATTGCAAGGTAAGGCGTACCAGAAGTCGTAATTACAAACCAAGGTCGCCAATTCGAGAGCTTGCTCTTTAAAGAGCTGTCTAATAAGCTTGGTGTTCAACACAGTCATACCACAGCTTACCATCCTCAAGCCAATGGCAAAATTGAGAGATGGCATAGAGCTCTCAAAGCCTCTATCATGTCTCATGATACCAAGAGATGGGTAGATGTGCAGGCCCCTAGGCAGTAAAAAATGTAAAAATTCCCACCCTTCTCACATGTCTGAGAGGTTGATGTGAAGAAAATAAAATTTACTCCCAAAAAAGTAATATCCACTACGTAAGTTAAAATCCGCTAAAAAATATGCGACAAAAATCGGAACTCCGTGAGACAAAAGAAACTCCGGAGATAAGCAAACGAGGAATGCCAACAAAAAGAAAACAACAGGAATAAACAAATCCACATGCGATACGGAAATAAACATCGTAACGTGCGTTTACCATTAAATACAAAGATAATCTCAACGTTGTGACGTCACAAGCGGAGATTCCTTTGTAATAAAATTCGAATAATATATTCTATGAGTTTATTTCAGGAATAACTTTGCTTAAACTGATCAGAACTTAACTGGAAAACTTGCATACGGCCGAGAATTTTAAGCTCTATCCCCTCTACATGCTGATAAGAAGATGTGAAAATAATGAAATGGAACTGTAATGGTAAATCGAAAACAGCAGTAAATTCACCAGGTCTCAGATGTGTTTTCTGAACGATATTTTTGGCTCCCCATTTTCCTTTACATCTATTTCAATGTCGCTACCAACCCAAATCTTCCTCAACACGACCAAGAACCCAAAAGTTCTGGAAGTTGCCAAGAATACTGGGTAAATTCCAGAACAGAAGTCGGAACTTGATCAAATTGAGGAGGAACTCCTGATGGACACGGCACCAGCCGTGGAGAATGTTCTTGCAGAGATGACAACTCCGCTTCCACCTATCATCTCTTCTCCCCAGACTCCACCGGAACCAACTCCGATGACAGAACCCCTGACGCCGGAGCCGAAGCCAACGGAGACCAGGAAACCGATGAGGTTCCTATTTATGGCAGAGAGGGCAGCCAACGAAAAGGCGAAGATGGCCGCCTTGGCAGCGGGGAATTCAAACTCTCCGATGCTTAGGCAACCTCAGTTTAAACGTCCACTGCCCCCTGACTCCCATCATCACCCCTACGCCTACACCAAAAACCGACCACCGAGGCGTAGGGAAGAGGACAGCTGGGCAAACTACTTGGCCCGAGCACAGGCTCGTAAGGAATCTTACGAGTGTGTTGGGGCTGCAGTAGGTAGTGCTCTGGCAAAGTGGGAGGCCGATCAAAAATGGCATTAAACCCACACATCATCCCAGGCCTTGCGCATTTTGATCATTTTGCGGCGCAAAAACTGGGGGGAGTAGCTGTGGGGACTCTCCCGTATGAGGTATAGGGGCTTGGACCCCTTGACGACAGTCGCCGCCCCAAAGGGCAGGCAAACAATCGTCCTTGTGACGTTAAACACACAAAATACGTTCGATTGTAATTACCTGTACATACTTGCAGGTAATGTACGAGTACCAAATCGTGACACAATAAGATGATGTCACAATTCGTACACGAACCGGCCAGCCATCTCTTATCTCGATAGGGGATGATGCAACCTGGCTGTTCTCACCAACGTACGTATTATCTTACGTACGTGTGTTTGTGTGCATGCAAATAAGCCGTATATAAACCACCCGAACCAGTTCTAAAATCGCCAGTGTTTGCCTTGGTTTTGGCTTACCCTATGTACGAAGTGGTTGAACACGCTTAAATTCTGTTGAATTTCCTTCTGGTGAGAATATCTCTCACGACAAGGTATTCCACAGCCATCATCTCTACGCATAATTATTATAAAATACTAAGGGCTAAAAACAGTAGGAGACATTTTCAGTCAAAATCGCTAGGCGGATTTGAATGAGATTATCTAGAAAAAATTGTATAATTCCAAGGAACGTTTATAGCAATATTACGAATTTTTACCATACCTATGTGAAAACAGAAAACTAACAAAACCTTTTTTGAAACGAACAAAAACGAATAAAAAGATAATTAAAAAAACTTCTCTCTTTTTATAAGCTTTTATTCGACTCACAACTGCTATTTTAAAATATACCAGCATTGCAGCCAACCTTCAGCAACAAAATAATATTTATTTCCCATGAAGCTAAAGCCAAAAATAAATATAAAATGAGTTAAAAGCTTATAATAAAAGCTTATTTTTAAAAAATTCGTTTTTAACCAAAACTTATTTCATTATCTACTGGTTGGTGAGGAGAATATTATTCTCTCTCTTGCTCTCGCTCTATCTCTATTTCGTTTGTTGCAATCAAGTTTCATTTGGGTACACAAAACATAGGATTAAGATCATTCTTCCTCAAATTATATAGGTTTTTTGGGGCATTGAAGTCTAATTTCTAGCCCAGTTTTGGATTAAATCAATTCTTGGGCTATTTCAGAACACAAGAAGGGGGTGAAGATAATTGTTTTGTGTATTGTTAAGTGGTACCTCACCGGGTATATTTTTCAATCTGGTCAAATTTTTGATTAAAACAATTATTGTTGAAACATTTAAAAGGCCACAGAAAGATTGTTAGGATGAGAGAAGGCAAACGCAGATGAATAGACACTATACGCAAGTGTTATCTTCTCAAATTTAATCCTAATCGGATTTGTAGTTTTAATTAGTAATTTTCAAACATTTTGGAGCTGGCGGGTTTTTCAATGGGATTTTTCACGTTTGTATACACTGATGTTATCAACTCGTATCACTCATTTCTTTGCCCTGACGCAAACAAGGAAGGGTGATCCAAGAGCATGAGATTTGGAGCCTGAGAGGCCAATTATTTGATAAGCGTGTGCAGCTATAGGCTCCGCTATCATCGATTACTTATTTCTGAGTTGTCTGAGATCGTTGACTTGTCACAATACACCCATACACTTCTTTGACCTCATTCACCCACTATCCGAGAGTAATGTTTCAAAAAATAATAATTTTATTCTCCTGCTCTCATTGTAAACTTAATCACTATTATTTATCACAGTAGTAAAATACCTCTTTACCCAGAGGCAATCCAGATCCAAGTGTAGCTGTCAGTCCCACAACCTTTGCCACCAAAGTACGAAATGTTAAATATTCTTTGAGCGCCACACCTCGTAGTATGGTTTTCATTTCTGGAATTCCCGAACCTTGAAAAATAAATATCAAAAATTATTGTCTTCATTTTCAACGTAGCTTCTAAATCTAGAGTTGAGAATTTTTCGTTTGAAAGTGTGTATATATACAGCATACTGACCTATAGATTGTGGAGCCACTATATGTACGAAACCAGCGGAGAATATAATTAAGCAGATTGGTAGAAATACCCAACCCATGAACTGAGCTACCGGATTCATGGCTAAATCTTTGAACAACCATAGCCTTCCTATAATAATACTCATAAAATTAAACAATAGCTAATTACTTAAAAAACTGTATGTAGAAGATCACATTTCTTTGAAAAGAAAACTGCAAATTTACAATATTTTGTACCAACAGATTTATAAAAATGCCGAAAAATTATTTAAAAAATTGCTTTCAGAAGATCAAATTTGATGTAAGTACCTACCTACCTATGCGAAGAATTACGGTTTACATATAAGAAATCTTTCGGAATGGAAAAATGAAGTTTTACACTTTACTTCAAAAGAAGCACAAAGAAAAAAAAAATTAGTATCATAATGTTAGGATTTACATCAAGAACATGGCCAATTTTTCAAGAGGGGATGAGGGAGCCAACAACCAATAGAAACTTGGGAAGACTAGATGAAAAAATTGAGTTAATGAGATGCCTAATAATTATTTTTTTCAACTAAACATAGTAAAATAAGCTACGCAATATATTGGTAAAAACAAAGAGACAAAACGTAAGTACAAAAACAAAACAAAAATGAACCTAATGGATGGATTCCAACCGTAGTTTTTTTCACGAAATCAATTTTAATAAACACATTTTATTTCACGGAAAATTTGATTAAAAAGCTTTCTTTTTGTCTTCCAATGAAGAGATACAATTTAGACATGCACTACACTGTACCTACTTTTTTTTTCAAGGTTCTCATGAGATGAATACTACGTATATGTTTCGTATCAGATATGCGCAATAATACTGGGCTTCTTAGAAATGTAATATAAAATAATTCAGATTTGAAATACCTACGAGAAACTTTTTTTTTTTTACCATTAACATCATTTATTGAGGTTTTGTTGAATTTGATTATTTACCGCTTTGTCTCAAGTGTATTCAGGAAAATTGTGAGGAGAGGGCGCATTAACTCACAGACGTATTAACTACGGATGGCCCTGGTGTTATTCGAAAAAAGATTTATCTCAATTCAAGTGTAATCCCCAACAACCACCATTGCCCTCCCGAGGACTTTCTCCGTCCCTGAAATTTGAAAATGATTTTTTTTTATATTCTCGATTTACAATTGCTTTAACTTAAGTCGGAATTTTTCTTTTTTCTTTTTTTTATTTCTGTTTTAAATCATGTAAGAAAATTTTTTAATTACCTGAAAAATTTCATCATTTAGAATGCCGTCTCTCCCTCTTGATCCGCCAGTGCTTTGTCTTAATACATTAAAAAGCATATTTTCATCTTTTACCCACTTTTTGCTTGTAAACACAATATATTCATTTTATTTTCTCACACTATAGAGCGTCGTTAATAATGAAAAACTTTAATACAACAGCAGCTCCGTTAGAAAAAGTAGGTTTTCGAAAAATGTAAAATTAGGCAGTCGCTAAAAAGTTATTAACAGATAGTAATAAATATTTGTTCGGAATTTCGTTCCTATTGGTCTAAAATTAGGCATTTCATAGGCGAAATAAAAACGAAAATAGTGTTACCGAAGTATCGTACGACCGATCCGCACCAAAATTTATAGCAAGTTGTAATATTTGTTATGAATTTCGCAGCTATGATCAGAAATTGATAATTTTATAGCCAAAACAAAAACGAAAATAGCCATACCAGAAGTATTGTACGACCGATCTGTAATAAAACCAATAGGTCAGGTCCTTGGCATAGTACTAATGTTCATTCCAAATTTCGTGCCTATCGGATAAAAATTGCGACCTGTACTGTGGTAACAAGAAATTGGCTTATATGTATATATGAATTTGAGTTATTAGTGCCAAAATTTTTCTTGAATTATGAAACGAAAAACGTACCTACCGCCACCCCCAGGTCGCTCCATGACACCAAGATTAATAAGTAGATTTTCAATAGAAAACCGACTTCAAAACAAATAAAACTACTTGAAAAAATTTTCCACTCGCTGTTAACTCAAAAGTAAATAATTCATTTCGTACAATGTATCCTGAGTGAGTAGGTATCTATAATACGTGAAATAACATTTGATAAAGCTCTTCTATCACTGTTTTGCAGTAAATTGTAATTGCTGTTTAAAACATATAAGTATTCCAAGGGTTCTCAACCTTTTTCAGACGCTACCCAAAACCAATTAACCAGTCCCAATTTGTGACCCATGATCTTTTTTCAGGTCAACCTCAAGGCCGGATCTACAGATTGAGCGCCCGGGTGCAATATAATTTTTGCACCCCCTTCTTTGATATTTTAATTTTTTGTCTTATTATACGCTTTTATTCAACTCACTACTGCGATTTTGAAACGTTCCAATACTGCAGCCAATTTTCCGCAAGAAATAATATTTATTTCTCATAAAGCTAAAACCAAAAATAAATAAATAAAAGCTTATCTTTTAAAAATTTTTTTTTAACCTAAACTTATTTTTCTGCGCTTTGCGGCGCCCCTTAAAAACCCGCTACCCGATACACTGTTGTACCCTTTGTACCCCTCTAAATACGGGCCCGATCCACTTTATGAATATACACTGTAGGCAGCTTTTTTTTACGGGAGGTCTTGGCTACCACGACTACATGGTGATCCAGTTTTGGGTGGCGACTCATAGAGTGAGAACTACGTTACATTTGAAGCCTGAAAATATTTTCAACTTTTTTCAATTAAAATGCCTAAACTGACAAATAACCTCGAAACAGTCGTTAAAACAAAAAAAGTTTTTTGCAACTTATACTTACACCGAAAAGAGGTTATTATTGAATCGATTTTGGTAAGCAAAGTACGATTAGGAACAGTCAAAAAAAATTATTTTTTTTATCACTGGTGTAGAAATGGCTCTTTTTTGTAGCAAAATTTTTGTTTATTTCTTCACAGCGATGTTTTTTTATATTATTATCAGGATGAAAAGAGACTATTTTACATGGAAATGCCTATAGACAATAATAGTTCACTTCATTTAATTATTTCATAAGATTTTGTTGATTAAAAAAGTGGACATATTTAATGGAATAAATAATAACCTCCTTTGGTGGATTTGTTGCAAAAAATATAGTACACAAGTAGTTTTCCATTCGTGTTAATCAACTTGTTGCAATTAAAGCACTCGCCTGCGGCTTGTGCGGCAATTATATAACTTGTTGATAATCACTCATTCTGCCAACTAGTTGCTTAATAGTATATTTTTCTCTATAAAAGCGCAAAGTGAGCAGTTCTCAATAAGCAGCGATGTTTACAGCACAAACTGTAGGTGAATACCTCAATATTGCTCAAGTCAAGATGGCTCACATTTGTTCTCCAGTTGCAAATGCTATTTTCTGCAACACGTGTATCACAAAGTTAGTGAATCAAAGGAAACACCTGTGATTTATTGGATACAAGGCCATAACTAGGTACGTGTAATCTGTGCATTCCCACAGGGCGGCAGAATGTAAGGGCGCCATACTAAACAAAAAAAAAATTTCTGTAGTGCATCAACCACAGTAAGTGTGTATTTTTCAAGTGTCAAATTTTGTAATGGCTGCCATTCAAAAACCAGCTGACCGATTTCGCTCAAATTCAAAATCAAACCAGTTCCTGATAGTCTCCAACTACCATAAAAATTTCGAGCCAAAATCTTTTAATTTACGGGAATTATCGTAATGACAACGTGGTAGGTTTGCAAAACTTTGAGAACCCCTTCCTCCGAAACTACTGAATGAATTTCAACAATTTTAACATGAATGTGTAGCCCATGAAAGTGTCTTAAGTTTAATTGTCATAAGTCAAAAAGTAAAGGCTCCACAGATTCCCAAAAAATGCCAAAATCAGTAAAAAGTGTCAAATTTGTAATGGCTGCCATTTGAAAACCAGTCGATCGATTTCACTAAAATTCAATACCAAACCAGTCCCAAATAGTTTGAAACTAGGTAAAATAGCAATTTCAAGCCAAAATATACAAATTTGCAGGAGTTATCCTGATGACAACATGCTGGGTTTGCAACACTTTGAGAACCCCTTCCTCAGAAGCTAACAAATTAATTTCAAAAATTTTAACAAGAATGTGTAGCCCAGAAATACTTTTAAAACTACCCCAATTTTCATTGTCATAGGTCGAACAGCGATGGGGTTCACAGACTTCCAAAAAGTTCCAAAATGAGCAAAAAGTGGAAATATATGTATATCCATATAAATATATATATATATATTGTGTACGGAAGAATTCGAGTGACCTATATATTCGTGATCTACGACTCAGGATCGGCGCTTTTCCACAGGTCCCGTCATTGCACTGAATGCAATAGTTGTATTTTCCTTTGGAAAATATACTAAAAAAAACTTAATATAATACATTGTCGTTGTCCGATACATTGTCTGGACAATGACAAATAATATTATTCTGATTTAGGTAATGGGAGGGCGTCAAAGTTTGTTCGCATAGAGTGGCGAAAAAGCTAGGTACGGCCCTGATTGGATAGGAGTGTTTTTCTCCTATATTGCAATCAAATTTTTGCTCACCGAGTACCTACTTTTCTTTTGACGTGTGACGTCATTTTAAGCACACTATGGCATACTAATTAACTGATCGAGCATATGTAGTAACAAAGTAGTCTACACCTTGAGTCGAAGTGGGTAGATTGAGATGTAGATTATTTTCAGGCTTTAACGAATTGTCTCAAACTTGGGACCTACTTGAAACAAGCATGTGCTCTCTTGCTTTACAGAATGTGTGGTGGTTGAAGGAAAATTTGAAAATTAATTATTTTCTTATTCACTAGACTTTTTCATTTTATATGCGTAATCTACTTCAGGTTCAACTGAGAGCCTTTGTTTTATTTTTTTAATGAGATAAAATCGCAGAGAACAGAACTATTTTCCTCAATTTCTATTATGAAACTTTTTTTTATGTGCTTTTATTTAACTCAGTCCAGTTTTTCCATACTAAGTGCAGATATAATTTAAACTTTTTATGATAATTGGATAGCGTACCTACTTCAGAACAAAAATATAGTATGGTCTGATTCACACTTGGCTGGTTTTTAGCTACTAGCGAACTATTAGCAGTACTATTCTATTAACAGATAAAGTCAGTTGGTGTTTTCAGCCTTTTAAATTAACTTTAGCATGGTGGATAGTCTTCGAAAAATCTCATTAGAATCTTACATGACAATCCGCCAAGTTAAAGTTGACTTTGAAAGGTTGAAACGACACGTAACTTCAACTGTTAGCAGAATAATACCCAAAGTAGCTGGTTAGTAGCATGAAAACTAACCAAGTGTGAATCAGGTTTATGGCAGATAGCCCACTCACCGCCTTACTCTTAATAAAAGCATATCATTAAGAATTAATTTTTACTAAGCTTTTTTTTTTTGGCTTTGACGTATTTTCTGAAGTTTTATAACCTCTTCCTTCAGTAAAAAATTCTGGCCAAGTTCTGACTGGACTTATCCATGGTACAATTTAGGTTTCAACAGGGCTTCAAAGAGAAATTTCGGGCTCAGGAGAAATAAACTTAAGGGCCCCTCTTAGCTCCAGCTGCAGGATTTGTCTTTGGAAAGGGGTTATAAATTCAGAAAACAATTTCGCTCGCTTTTCTCACGAAATTAATTTTTTAGATACGTTTTTGTTTCTAAAACATATATTTTAGTGGTTTTTTTTTCAAACCCTCGGAAAATTTACTCCCAAAAACCTCATCACTTTTTCACCGTTTATACTTAAAAATTACAATTTTATATTTATAAATTAAGGCCATTCTGGGCCCCCTACAGTGGTACCCTTTCCCCCTCCCTCTCAAAGGCTTTGGGTTTCAATAAACTGAAAGCGCAGGCAGTGGTGCAGAATGAAAAACATATCAAATAATTTTGATTCCTTTCTGAAAGATTCATCGTTTGTAAGTGTTCAAACATTGAAAACTGAAAAATATAAGGAGAAATTTTTGAAAACACCTACATTTTTCAACAGGAATTTTTGAACCATTTCTTATAAAAGGAGATAAAATGAAATTCTAGAAGGCATATTCCTTCTCTACTTTTATACTTTCATTCTGCTCATATCAATGCTCATAACATATGGTTTAAATGTCGTTTCAACTTCAAAACCAAAAACAAATACCTAGATGTTCAACGGCCGTCGTCAAAGTCACCAGCAATTGTATGAGAAAAAGTAATTAACATCTTCCTTATTTATTATCTTTATACCCTACGTACTTTTTGACAATGAAGTGAATGTTTTAGAAAATTAACTAGAGAAAAAATAAAATACATAAACGTAATTTCAACTCTCAGTCTTGCCGTCTCAGTATTTATTTTACAAATTTGTAAAGTTTAAAAAAAAAACAACGTTCCTACAATTACAAAGCAGAAATTTTTATATACAATGCAATTTTAAAATTATTTATAAGCACGCCTTGATATTCACTATGTTGTTTTTTGTTTCCCTATTTTAAATCAAATAATATAAAAACTTTTTTTGGATCCTATCCCATCTTGAATGCTACAACTACCGTATTCTTGTAAACCCAACTTCATTTTAAAATAATTATATATTTTGAAAAACTGCTTGAACGCAGTACATTCGGACATTAGTGGGAGTTTGTAAATGTTTAACGAATTGTAAGTGCAGTTTTTTTTTGTTTCGTTTTTTTCAATCAAATACTGAGCTATTTTTGGTTTGATCTTTTCACCACATTTTCGTATAATGTATTAACAAGGTAATTAATCACGAAGTAAAAGTTTACCTTCGTTGATGAAATTGATTCCGTAGTCGACAAAAAAACTCAGAATGGCCATAAAAAATCCGAGTAAGGCCAAAAATACCCAATCCTCTCCAAGTTTGGCGAAGCTGTGTCTCCATATGAAGCCAACCACATTTAGCATTTTGGAAGCACATTTTCCTCGATATTTGTGTAAATCGTTTCCACGAAAAGCCTCTTCTTTGTATTTACGATTAATAAGTCCTATTTTAATGTCTTTAGCGCAATTTCCAAGTTCTTTGGTGTAGCGACCATACATCTAGCAAAAAAAAAAAAGAAGTAAGCTGATTAGTTTTTCTCGTTGAAATATACAGGTTTTATTTTATTCTCTTAAAAAAAAAAAATGTAAAGCGCTTATGCTTAGGCTTAGGCATATATTTTAGAAAATCTGTGTTAAAATTCATAAAATATTTATTGCTTTTATTTACATTGATTAAATTTAATGTAATTGACACAATTAACGTTTGCTGAAAAACTTTTTTATAAAAATTTTTCTTATTTTTTGAAATACTCATACAATTAGCATTCGTATGGGTATAGTAGTCAAGTTCATTATGAGTTTGATTTTTGATTGTCTGTAGACTATAAAAAACTGATAATATTAAAACGCGGTAAAATTATCAAAGTTCAACTAAAAAAAATATATATATTTATATATATGCGAGGCTAATACCTACATTCGAAGATATGTACCCAAAAAACGTAACAAATATTATTAAATTCGAATAAATCCCAATTAAAATAAAACAATAAAAGACAAAAATAAAATTTTTCAGTTAACCAATAAATATGGAGCTCCTATGCCGATTCTCTTTTGTCCACTTAAATAGGATGTTGCAAGGTCGAAGAGAGAAAATCCAGGCCCAGGGGTCATGTAAGAATCTAGAACATTCATATATATTATAACAGTTTTTTTGTTTTTCAAAATTTCTTGAGAGTACACTGCATACGCCCTGTTTTGGAACACTACTGTATAGTGTACTTATTTCAACAAATAATCCATCAACTTTTTTTTAGTGGGTATTTTGAGAGGAAAGTCAGAACTCGGAGGGAAACCCCTTCCCCTCTTTTCGCTCCTGAAATCTCATGTCTCAATTCCCCAAACATGAATTACCTTTTCTTTGATGATAATGATGAGGATGATGATGATGGTGCGTAATGATTGTTTGCGTATTATTTTTTCCTTTCATCGCCTTTGTTTAATGTGGAAGAAAAAACGTTCCTGAATTACTTGCGGTGATCTACAAAGAAATGAGAGGATAAGTATAATTTTGTTCAAAAAAATGTAATTTTTCAGGCAAGAGCATAATTGAGAGCCAATATACTATTCTTTAATTAGGAAGGCTACTCTTAATTCCTTAAATAAACCAAAACATTATTCTATTTTATTCCTCTTCTTTTCTTTATAACGTTAGAACATCCGTTCTAATTAAGTGGAAAATGATAACAGATCGGGCACAAATCTAATGTAAACGATTTTTCTACTCTTATCTATTGATAATGAAGTATTATTTCTTTCACATTTATTAGAGGAAAAAAATTCCCGAAAATCGGCTTACAGCTAAAATAAATAAATTTTTGAAAACGATATTTCAGAATTTCCTAAAATTGTATTATCTCAATCATTATTTATCTGGAATAATTTATCAAAATATGCATGGGTTTAGGCACAATTTTTTTAAGGAGTGGGAGCATACAAAAAAAAAACCATAAAACCAAAAAAAAAGTACTTATCCCACTCATTGCGATTGAAAATGGCATCTTTAATGAGAAAATAAACGGAGGTAGGTAATTACTTACCCTGACATGTTATTTTTAAATGAACGATAATCGTTTTCCAAATTCTTCATTGCTCGAGGGTGTATTAATGAAAAATAAAAAAAATTCTAACTTGTTTTAAACAATTTATCATATTTTCCTCGAGAACGATACGAACAATAAAATTACAGGGTAATTTTTGAAGTTATAGCGCTGGGACCTAATGAATTTTTTATAATATAATGCGCGGGGTTTCAAAAATTGTAAAAAATCCAGTAAAAGTACGCATTAACGAAGTAATTGTTGTATATAGTCATGCTGATAAGTAATATGTACTTACGTACAAAGAGTCACTACATTTGAAAAAATCTGTTATTTTAGTTTTTTTGCTTTCTGAAACTCCGAACTGTAATGTCGCTTTAATCTGACTTACTTCAAGCAGAGCAGGAAATTGTTTTGGATAGTAAGTTTTTCACTTGATATGTTGAAGTCACATCGTTTACTATTTAAGATCATTACGTAACAATGGTCCATAGTATTTGAAATAGATAACGCAAATGACAAAAATGAAAAGTTAGGTGGCTGCTGGTGGGAATCTATATGATACCGTTAAAGTGTATGTGGAATACCTTGTCGTGAGAGATATTCTCACCAGAAGGAAATTCAACAGAATTTAAGCGTGTTCAGCCACTTCGTACGTAAGTACGGGTAAGCCAGAACCAGACTGAACACTGGCGATTTTAGAGCCGGTTCTAAGAGTTTATATACTGGTTTTGGCACACGCACACAAACACACGTACGTAAGGTAATACGTACGTTAGTGAGAACAGCCAGGTCATATCATCCCCTACCGAGATAAGAGATGTCTGGCCGGTTCGTGTACAAATTGTGACGTCATCGTACCGTGTCACGATTCAGTACTCGTACATTACCTGCAAGTACATGCAGGTAATTACGATCAAACGAGTTTTGTGTGTTTAACGTCATGTAGACGAATAATTGGCCTGCCCTTTGGGGCAGCGACTGTCGTCGAGGGGTCCAAGGCCCTTTTACCTCATACCAGTGAGTCCCCACAGTGTAAAATTCATATAATACCTAGATATTTCATATATTAACAAGTTTCAATCCGCATTAAAGCACAAAATTAAATAAATGGCAATTTTTTTTGGCTTCTTTTCCCCACCATAGACCAATATTATGACGTTAATTACAAATGCAAATAACACTTTCTTATTGAAACCTTTTTTTTGAATTTTTTTTTTAAACCAATGTCGTCAAATTTCTAATAAATTTATGTTCAAATTCTTCATCTGTGCTGGGAGGTCCATGAGTAAAAAAGTTTGGAACCACTATTTTGGACCATTTTTATTATTTTGGGTTAGGATGGATTGGTTGTTCCTCTTTTTAGCAGGTTTAAAAAAAAATCATTATTTAGATTATTTTTCATTAATAAACTGAAAAAACAAAAGTCAACATAAAGTGAAACCTGGAAATATATTACCAACCTAAGCCTAATAATAGGTATCTTCTATCTTCAGCCCAGATTTTACGCTTTCCTAATAGGCTGCCCATTAATTCATGAAGGAACTAGGTAGTTAATGTGCATAATCAGTGAATATTATAGACTTTAACTGATCGTAATAGATATTCTGTGAAATAAGTAGGAAGTTATTTCATGAATTAAAGTATTTCATACTTTAACGGTAACATATACCTACATGTTAACTGATATTCCACATCAGTGAATGATAACAATAACAAACTTTTTAATATACTTAATAAGCAACTTAATCTCTGGGCATTTATGGATATAGAAGAACGGGACCAGAATATTTCCATCAACAATAAGCAGTTTATGAGATAAACAAAAATTACAACAAACGGATTTCATAAAGCGATTTTACCTGATGATGCACTTTTACATTATGTGACAAACAAGTTAGTCAACTTTGTACACAAGAACAACTGATAGCTGTCATTAATTTGGTAGTTTCATTCATTTTTGCAAATTGTTTTCCCCTTTCTTTTTAGAAAAAATCAAAATAGTTGAACAAACACAGACTTTCATCAATACTTATTGACCTATTGTAACCTAATTAATATTATGACAGAAAAACAGAAAATAACTAAGAATTGAAAAACAGTTATGATACTTTCTCTATCCATAGGTAATGTCTGGTAATGTCTGCATGCTATAGTGATAAAATCATTTTTATCGTACTAACATTTCTTATCGAGGGTACTCATGTACTATTCTCATTTTCGTTCAACTTGACAAGATATGAAAAGAAAAAGTTGGGTGACCATTGTTGACTTAAGAATACATTAAATTTAAAATAAAGTGATACGAATACCATCCATCAAAAACTATATTTCTTATACACTTTCTTCTTCAAATTGGATTTTTAAGGTCGTACTTCAAAACATTTTTAATTTTTGCGCCTAAGATTTTCCAAACAATGATTTTTACTTATGAAAATACCTGCTGGTGAGATTAATATTTTGGCAAGTAGGTAATTCGGTACAATAATGATTTCATAAGCCTATTCATTGTAATTTTAAATGCACATAGTTGCTGACTTGGCTTTTTAGGGAAGACCGGATCCTCCAACAATCTTTTAAATTTTATTTCTTATATACTTTTTTCATGTTGAATAATTGAAAATTCGCTGTCTACAGGTTGAATGTGAGCCAAAAAATTTCAAGATTTTGTCTTATTTTAGCAAGTCGGTACCACTGTAAATATATGACTTAACTAGTACCTAATTTAATAGGAAAATACTTAATTAAAGGGATCATGGGGTAATTTATAAAAATTTTGGTAATTTCAGCTACTATTTTCTTATTTTTCTTATATTTTTTTCAAAATAATAATATTTGAACTTAAAAATTTTTTTTTCATTTTATTCACCACGAGTCTAATTATTGGATACGTAGGTATAACTATTCATTTTCAATTCGCAGTTTACACGCATTCGAATGTCTATTTATAAATTGAATGAATTTCAAGACGTTATCCACTTATATATGTTTGCACGCATGCAATCAGGTCACAGTACAATCCAGGGCACGATATTTTATTCGTCCATTTATTTTGATAAATTGAACATATTATATACTTTATATTATTTTATCGTAAATTAAATTAATTTTTTTCACATGGGTATATAAATATATATATATATATATATAAATTCTGATGATCTATTTTTGGGAAAATCAACAGTACAGCTTTGATAAAAAAAAAAAAAAAGCCAATTGGAACAATTATTTTTTTTAGTATACATATTCATACAGATTATTTCCAATAAGAGGTGAGAGAAACTTTAGGAATGAAGATGGTCAGAATAAAAAAATAACCGGAAAAAATTTTTCTGGTTGATAATAAAGTCTGTTATTTTTTTCTTTCTTAAAATTAATGATAAGCACTTTATAATTAGGTAAGTAGGTATAGCTTCTACTAATGTTCGATAAGAATATAAGACAGACAACTACTTTTTTTTTTTACACTTATTATATAAACAGTCATTTTCCCAATTGATGTGAACATAACTTGTCCATTCGAGAAGGTGTCAGTAAAGACTGGTACTTTATTAGATGAAATGTGTGACAATTTCATCAGATTGAGGAAAATTGAAAACCTTCCCAGAGTAATTACTTACAACAGAAATATTTTCTGGCTGATGCTTATGCTCCATCTCTGTCAAGATTTGTAAAAATTAGCGAAAATATTTATAAAAAATCCAAAAAATTTTATCGGGTATCATGTTAAGAAAAATTATTAATTAAAATATTGATTATACATATAATTATTTAACCGAAATGTAAATCCGAATACGATGAATTTCTCACGACACACTGAAAATTATCAACTTGAAAGAAGATTAAGAAAACCGAGTCAATAATTAATCGCCACACACGTTACTCCTGATAAACTGCGATACCAAATGAATTATTAATTAAAAAATGAACTGAGATTGATTGCTTCTGTTATAACAATGATAAATTAAAAGATTTCGGTGAATAAGGATTAAAAATATCTTCAAAGAAAAATAAATATTTGTTAAAATTCGAACTCGAAAGTACAATCAAAATTATAAATGCTACGATTCACCACACACAATAGGCTACAACAAATTTACTCCGTACACTATTTAGTATGTCTGAAATGAAAAGAAGTAAAAAAAAAAACATGGAAATACATATTGTACACAATCATCCATTTTATCACTACTTTATTAAAATTTTACCAAAACGAATCAAGATTAAGAAAAGTTGGTAAAATAATTGTTGAAAACTAAAAGGGTCAAAAACTATAGTGATCGAGTAAAACAAAATTTAAAAACGTAAAAAAAAAATTTTTAAAAAAAAGCATCGACCAAAAAATTATATTTTCACAAAAGTAATAATTATTTTCTTCTTAATTATCACTAAAAGGGTAAATTAACTTCTTCATGCGAATTTCTGTGCCAATATTTTCGACATTTTTCTATTTTAGTAAATTCGCATAAATTTTTGGTCGAAGTCTATCTTCACCATGTAGGCCAAAAATCAACGATTAATAAATAGTAGGTAGGTATATTAAAATACTTATTTGTGTTACAATGGGCATAAAATAGGTGACTTTGATACGAGTATGATTCTTGCAGAATGAGCAGAAAACGAGTGGTGCAAATCACACGAGCAGCAATCACCTACTTCGCACGAGTGTCACATACTGTTTTTTGCAACACCCTCCTTATACAAATTTCACCAAGAAAAAAAAATTTTGAAAATGTATTTGAACAATACAAAAAGGGTAAATTTTCCTTTAATTTGCATTTTTTCGTTAATTTATTTACAAGTAACAAAAGATGAATAAAAACTTTGATGAAAAACAGATTTAAATAAATTTTCTTTTTTTCCCCGCACTACCACTCCCAGATTTTTAGGAATTATTGATTGAAAGATTAGAGGTTTCTAGATATAAAAAACGGCTAATTTTCTATTAATTTGATTTTTTTTTCGTTCGTTTATTTCCATGTAGTTAAAGATGATCAAAAATTATATGAAAAGTAAATTCGAGCAAAATTTTTTCTTCTTTGCAGAAATGGCAACTCGCATTCTCTAGCTTAAATATTGGCTGAAGAATCATCAAGTAAATGAGGAGAGATTTCTAGATACCAAAATCCGGCCAATTTCATATTAAATAGTTTTTTTTTCTGGTTTGTTTATTTTAAACAGTTAAAGATAATTAAAAAATGCTGTAAAAAGTGAAAAATACTTCTTTCAAAATTTCTCCAGTAAATTCTACAGAAAAAACATTATGGTAAGCTGATAATTTTTTTCAAAAAACAGAACCAACTACAAAAAAGTAATAGAAAATAGGCTAAAAAGAGAAAAATAATCCTATAAAAATTTCTCCAGTAAGATGTAGGTCTAGGTGGAGTTATTAAAAATGGCACTTTTTTTATCTTTTTAATAGGTACCATGTAGGCTTTATACGTCAGTTCCGTTAAACTTTATGATAAAACTTTTTAACTAGCGCTGACTCTAATAATTTCAGCCCCTAGACCTACATCTTGCTAAAGAAGTTTTATAAGGATAATTTTTTTTTTAGAAAATTTTTTATTGTTCTTTTGAAGTTAGTTCATTTTTTGGAAAAAAGTATCAACTTACCAAAATTTTTTTTTAATTTCATTTTAATTTCAATAGATTTTACTAGAGAACTTTAAAAAAAATTATTTTTCACTTTTTATAGAATTTTTATTTGTTTTTTGTAAGTGGTTAGATTTTTTGATGAAAAAAATTTTTCCATGATTTTTTGTTTCTAGCATTAGCGGCAATATTACTTTAAAACTAACAGTTTTTTAGTCTAAAATAACTCATGAACTACTTCATCGATTCTGAAAAAAATTTAATGCGATCACTATGGGATAATCCTCTATCATTTAAAAAAGAGTTCATCAAAACTGGTGCCCAAGTTAAAAAGTTATGATGGAACAAAAAAAATCAAAAATATATATATATACAGAGTTATTTATTTCATCACACACCATACGGAAAATATATTATGGTGAGTGATGAAATTAATAGGCTATGTTATAGCCATATAAATGGGATCAAATCATGCACCATATTAGATACAAAAAGAAAACGAACATGCATAAGCAAAAGGGTATAATTGTGATTTATAAGATACAAAATTAGAGAAATTATTCAAAATGACTACCTTCTACAAAGATACAATAACCTAGGCGATCGAAAAATTCACCTTGCACCTGCTCCAATTGGGCAAACGAAATACTGGATCATCAATCATTTATGGTAGTGCGGAGCCCTTCTATAGTGAAACATGGTCTATATTTGTATACTGCAAATAACATGTGATCCCACAAAAAAATATCCAAAGGATTTAATCTGGCGACCTTGGTAGTTCTTATCTTATCTGGAATGTCCACTCGCTACATGAGTAGATATGCTATGTAAGTTAGTGCATGTTTTGGTCCCATTTATTTGGCTATAAAATAGTCTATTTCACCACTCACCATAATGTATTTTCCTAATGGTGCTTAATGAAATGAACCCTGTATACAGATCAAATTGATAACCTCCTTTTTTTGAAATCAATTAAAAAATTATATGGAAATGGAAATTTCATAACTTTTATCCTCTTTCTAGCAACATTAATCTCAGCTCTATAGCTGAATAAAGGCTGAGGAATCATTAAGTGAAATAAGAGAGGTTTGTTTCGAACCCAAAATGTTGTGTTCAATTGAATTGGCAACTTGACCATCAGTTTTTCACAAAATCTGGAAGTGCAGAAATTTCAAAATTTTTAATAGGACATAGGACGTATACACAGCCAAGACAGCGATTTAATAATTTTAGCAAATCCCAAGCTGCGCATACAGGACAGTTCACTTTTTGACATTGGGGTAAAATCTTCTACATCAAGTATGGTTAATAAACATAAAAACATGGTGTGTTTTCAGAGTGGGTATTGCAGAAAATTAAAAAAAAGAATTTTGTTTGGACTTATGATGGTTATGAAATAGGCTGAACGTAGCGTTATTATTCTATTATATAATCATAACACATAAAATAGCACACAGTTATTTCTTAGAAAATATTCGGTGGCGGTATTCTACAAATTTCAAAAAAAGTGCAAAATTTTCTACACGGTTTGATGCTGTTCTATTCAAAAAATTTGGAATTTTGGTCTCTAATGTAGCTATGCTATTTGTGAACATAGGCTAGAACTTGTGAAGAACTTTTGTTCTCAAAAACTGAGTAACTTTTTAAGCCAACTCGTGTAGAACCGTAGGTAAAGGTTCTGATAAACAGTTATCTTCTTATAATTGTTGGATCATACCAATCCACCTCACATCGCACTTATGAACACATAATACTTTCACACATTCTATTTTCATTCCTATCAATTCGTATACAATATTTTGTACATACATACTTACGATGCACTTCGTTACATTTATGTATGACATCACATCGTATGTGATCATATACTCGGGACTTGTTTACATTTCTAGCTGTTTGTTTTTTATTGAACTTCTTCAACTAAAATCTATATTATTGTCATTTACTTATTTCACTCTACATAATTGTGCATAATATGCTGGCCTTCTATATGGTAACTGTCGGTACATTAATTATTGTTCAATTACTAGTTGGTAACACTGTATCGTCATTCTCCAGTTCCTATTCAGTTGCGTCGTCTAGTAGTTCAGTTGTTGAGTTGTGTCTGTACATGTGATTATCTCTCTCATAATTAAATTCATTTATTAGTGCGGTACTTGTGTTTTACTACTTTATTTATTCTCCGGTGTTTAATTAATTGATCGTCTACTTCATACTACAACGGACTCCAAGCCCCCAGAGTCCAACATGGTGGAGGTGCCGGATACCTCACGAAACATCAAGACAACAGTTTAGAAAAAAAAACGTGATGGTATTCGATCTGTAAGTATGGTGTAGTTGTAAAGAAGATGGGTATGTAAAGTTTATTTTATTTATTAATGTTGTTTGTAATGGTGTTCATAAGTGGCGTAATAATTAAGTGGTGTAATAGTTAATTAAGTGGTGTGATGATGAATTAAATGGCGTGATAAAAGGCTGTCGACAGCAAAGTATGAGGTGCGTAATTTTGTCTATGTGTGGTGTGTAATTTTATTGTCTGGCGTGAAATTTTGATTGTATGATGTGTAGTTTTAAATGTGTGGTACGTAATTTTTAATTGGTAATATGTGGCGTAAATTTTTATTCAGTAACAGGTGACGAAATAACAGGCGTAAATCAAAAGTGCACTGTATTTGATCGATCTTTTTCTTTGTTATTCAAAATGGAGAAATTATTTAGGTGAATGGAGATGGACGGAGATGGCGTAAAGTCTAGTTAATTTATTTATTTAAGTCGTCAGTCTTTATTTGAAACGGGGAAAATGAAGATAAAATGGCGATCTTTTTAATTTGGAAAATAAAAAAAAGGTGTATAGTAATGGCCAAAAGGTGAGATGACGTATATGAATTTATTAGAAGAGGTGAACGGAGAATTGGCGGTAAACGGTGTAAAAATTCTTCAGATAAAATGGCGATTATTGTTGTCTCACTCTATTTGAAATAGCCAAACAGAGAAGAAGGAAGATTCAAAGAGGAGAACAAAAAGACATATATATAATTGTGCGGGGTGATACTGGTTGTCGTCAGTATACACGCACACACAATTATGAAAAACGGAGAAACCTATTATTGTAGTGGTGCAAAATGAATAGTTGGCGGACGGTGAAACATATGGGTATTTTATTTTAATTGTGTGTTAGTATTGGTGAGACGGTTGATGGAGAAAACAGAAACGTAATAATAGACGGTGACAAGGCAAATTGTATAGATAGGAAAATGGGGAATTATACGTTCACACACACACACACACACAAATAAATATATAAGAGTTTATCTGGTGAAACGTATATTGCGTGTCAATGAATAAGTTAGTTCCGTTCATTGTTGAATATAGGCAAAATGCATGAACGTAGTAATGTGGGAATTTTTATTGCCCCTTGATGAATAAACATATATAGTAAATGGTGTATGAGTAATTATGGGAAAACGGAGTAAAACTTAAACAAAAGAAATGGAGATGGCCAATCAGAAGCTAGGGTTGTGATCGAACTATTCTCTCAATGATTTTTATTGGTGATCTATTATATGGAAGTACTTGATGACACACAAATTATTTTTTTGAAATTGCTCACTTCAAGGCTCATATTATTACGCATTTTGTCATTCACTGTCAGTTCTTGGTTTGGCAAACATCGTATTTTGTTCAGTCAGCGTTAGTGCGTATTTTATTGGTGTTAATGAGCTTGAATGCAAATTTTTTTTTTTGAACTTTTCCTATTTTTCTTATATACTTTGAATTTTGTTCTCACCTTTTTCTGCTCATTCATATTTAGTTCGCTTATTTTATTAATTGTTTCGTGTTCTTTATCATATTTTTCTTGTCGGCCATATATTTCGTCGTCAGTTTCGGAAGATTTTGGTTTGAATTTAGGTGGTATCAAGCAGATTGGTGAGTCAGTCATTAATTTTTTTATTATTTTCTTTGGAATTTTGTCATGATAGACAATGATGTTTTTAAGGTTTGGTTCAATTTTACTAATTATTATTTGGGCAAATAGTTTCGATCACGACTTCCGCTTCGATATCGATATGTATAATTATATAACAGGAAATTTAAAAAGGACTTAAGAAAAAGGCATAAATAAAAAGACTGGTGAAAAAGGATAATATAAGTAATAATGAAGTGAACGGAGAATAATATTACAAATATTTGTGTATAATTATATATATATATATATATATATATGTGTGTGTGTGAATATTTTTTTATGAACCTTAATAGGAAGCGATATAGGTGATTTTTCTAAAAAAAACGAGTATAAATAAAATATCGATAGTTAGGGGACCATAGTTATCGAAAATATTGGTTCCGTTTTATTTGATCTAATTGGTTGCTCTTTTTATGACGGAGAAAAATGGTGATGCGTAATTTTGTCTCCCCGAGAAAATTGATAAAAGGCGAAATGGAGAATATAATATATTTATTTATTTATTTATTTATTTTATATTTATGTAATGGTACGGATCGAGTACTCAAGTATCATTACGGCTCATATAAACGGAGTAGTGTGAAGGATATTAAATTTATTTTGTTTTGGCGAATTTATAAATACATATACTAGAAGGAAAGCCTTTTTTTTTAAGTACTCGATCCAAACGATCTTTGGTTGTGGGTTGGCTGTATGGAAGGACGTTGCGTTTGCGGATGGAAGTACAGTCGACTAACTGCCTTTGGAGGGTACATGTGTGTTCCATGTATCTAAAGAAGGTGGTGTTTTGGGCTGTGAGTGGCGAAGTTTGTGACCCACAGTTCAGAAGCATGAGTCGTGCTCCTTTTTCTGTTAATTATTGACCTGGCGTTGATTCACCCGACTAGAGTCTACCGGATTAGTTATTTAACTAGAACCAAACCTTATCACAATATTATATATCTATATCTTTCCTTTCCTTTAATTTATATCTTGTTACAATGAGCTTTTACATTTGTATATTTTACCTAGTAAAATGGCAAATGGTAGAAAGCCTAAAACTAAATCTGGGGAAAAATCGGGCACGCGAAGCCACAATCAAAGCAGCGGTCAAAACCAAAGCAACCATAATGTTCACAATAATAATAATAATAGTGAATCTGATTGTGACGAGCCCTACATCTCTGAAAATGATATCGAAAATATTTCGATAAATGAGGATATGGAGGTTGATGTAGAGGTGGATGTAGAAACGGAAAAACGTCTTTTAGAAACTAAAAATAAAGGAACCACGGGTGAGATCTTACGATTCTTTCGAGGTCGCAACATATATTTAAATTTTTCACAAATAATTTATTGAATGAAGGGAGTAATAATGTGACGTCACATTAATTAATGCAGTATCATGTATAATTATTCCTTCTAGTTAAAACAAAGGCGCAATTGAAAGAGGCTCCAGTGAGAAGACCAAAAGCTTCCACCGCAAATAAAGGGGAGACTCCTCGGAAGAAGCTTGATCAGTCTGTTAAGGCCAAAACCACAATTTCAAAAAGCTCTATTCCAAAACCTATCGCAAAACCTATACCTACTTCCCAATATAAAATCCCAAAAATTTCTAAGCAAATGGTGAGCAAGGCAACCCAACAGGCGCTGGCTGCCAAACCTACGAATGAGGAAGACATTCAGTCTACCTCAAAAGAGC
>WOFM01000406.1:3190927-3552232 GCA_011428145.1 Ericerus pela | reverse complement strand
ACTCAAAGTTATAATCACACAAATGTTTCAAAACAAGTACAGTGTTTAATGCATTTAAACCTTCCGAATTGAAAACACTATACCTACACCTACCATACAGACAATGTAATGAAAGGCACAAACTTCGTTACCTACGTAGTATAGGAGGACCACGCACCTGGTAGAACAAAAAAGGTCTCTTTTACAGTTGGTACGTTGAGTAAGAATTTTTAATTAGGTTTTTTTTAGAAAATCTACTTATTACGCTTGGTGCGGTATTAGCCAGAGGATTGGGGGTGGGTAAGTTTTTCGTTTTATGACCCCAGGAAAATTTTGGCATCAGTAACTCAAATTCATATACATATAGATTAGATAGATAGATAGATAGATAGATAGATAGATAGATAGATAGATAGATAGATAGATAGATAGATAGATAGATAGATAGATAGATAGATAGATAGATAGATAGATAGATAGATAGATAGATAGATAGATAGATAGATTAGATAGATAGATAGATAGATAGAAAGATTGTAGATAGATATAAGTCAATTTCTTATTCTCAAGGTACAGGTCGCAATTTTCGTCCGATAATCATGAAATTTGGTACTAACATTTTTACTAAGCCAAGAACCAGACCTATTGATTTTGGTGAGGATTGGCCGGATGGTACTTCCGGTAAAGCTTTTTGTTTCCGCTTTTTTTATTTAATTTTCGTGAACTTTTCTTTTTACAAAAATTAACCATATGTTCATGTTTTCTTTTTTTTTTATTTCATAACTTTATTATACTACTTTGGTTTTATTTTAAATTATATGATTATGTACCATACTTTATCATCTTAATTAATTTTTGATTTTTCAAAAAATAATGCTTTTAAATTTCACACTGTCTAATATTTTGGCACCACCTACCACATTTCATACAATCAACATATAAACTTACAGACAATTAATGTGACCATCAAAGTTCATAATTCTATTTCTCTAAAACCTACTTTTTCTAGCGAGACTTGCTGCGCTAGAGTTTTTTTTATATTATCTGCTATGTATCTATTATATAAAATTCAAGAACGTCCGGATTTCCGTCCGCATTTTTTTTTCATATTTCCCATTGAGCGAGAAGACTGAAAATTGGTATGAGAGTGCACTAGTATCACATCTAGATATGTTTTTTTCCAAATTGCTGAAAACGTAAAAAGGGCAGCAGATATGGGCAAAAAACATTTTATGAAGCAATATTTTTTCTGCTGTTGGATGGGAGACCGTCAGGAATTTTTTTTTTTTTCTAACCAAGTACGTTCTTACTGATACGATTTCCTCGAAATTTTACTAACTGGTAATAATACTCTGATAATCATTGACTCTTGATCTCCCCAATTGCGATTTACAATTAGTCATCATTTTTTCACAGCCTGGCGAAGACAGTGTTATAGACTAATAACTTTAAAACCTACTGAGATATAGTTTTAATTTCCGCATTTAAAACGAAATTGAGGGAAATTCCTAAATTCTGCTATTCTTATAACTCGATTTTCAGATTTTTTTCGTTGAAAATATATTTACAATACCTATCAATCAATTTTAGGTTAATAAAAAAAAATTATGTAAATTGCATAAAACTCATCATATTGGCAACAAAATTTTAGTTGTTTCCCAGTAAACATATCCTCCATAGTGGTGGATCCAAGAGGGAAATAAACAAATTCCCCAAAAACCGAAAAAAAATGAAAGTATACGATCATCTAATCCAAAAGTACGACCATGAAATGTATACAAGAACTGTCCAAAATAAAAAAAATTCAACTCCACAAGATTTTTTGTCATTTCCCCTCTAATAACGCTCTGGAACCACCCCTGATCCTCCAAATGTATACGTCCCATCGCTATATAACCTAATTTTTACTTTCGAACACATATGTGAATACCTACTTTCTAAATAACTTTATCATATACATATATAAAATGAAAATTTTCACATTTGCCTAAGGAATATACCTACCTGTCCCATCGTTGCAAGCAAAAATATCAAAAATCCAACAAAAAAAAAAAAAAAATGGAAAAAATACGAATAACTAGAAACTTTATTATCAGGCTAATGGCTGCAATCTGTCTAGACGGTGTGTTGTGGATGATTTTTGATAACCTATATTTAAATTACTTGTTTTATCGGTCGAATCACAGAATATCAACATCTGGCAATATATTTGCAAGATTTTTACAATATCTAATTGATGAAACAGAGACGGAACGTATAGAATGATATAGAACTTCAAAAAAGATAAAATATTTTATATAGTGGATAGATCTGCGACGAATTTTGGGATCACAATATTGTTACACCATCAACTTTCAAGTCCAATTTGGGGTTTTAGCCTTCTTCTTTGTTTCCTCATGTTATAGAACGAGCGGCAATTTTCCAAGTTTACCACAATATGTACGAAAAATTTAGAAAGAATACCTAAAAAAAAATAAAAGGTGTATTATTTACACTGTAATTTTGGAGTTGCCCATTTTTCGAATATATTTTTCTAAATTTCTGAACAAAACTGGTCACTTTTTAATGGTAAATTTTTCACGTTAGGTACCTGATTTTTATTGAATAAGTGGAGAGTGGAAATTTTTTTAGGGTCCCATAGCAACAAGCGCAACTCAACAAACATAATCTCAGCTGATTTCAGTTATGCTGAAAAATAGTGCTAACTACTAATCACACCTGCCCTTCATGAAAAAATTTTCAAGATATACTTTTTATCTCTGCTCAAAAACAGGCATAAAATAATACTAACCTTCAATTACATCGTAGATAAAAGTTATCATTTTTTATCGATTATTTATTGTAGATAAAAGTTATCATTTTTTATCGATTATTTATTAATAGTGAAAATTATACAAAATAATCTTAATAGGTATTTCTATTTTTTTTCTATTTTTTTTTATTTATCTATCGTAAGCGATATTCTTTCGTCACACACATCCGTTATGACGACTATGATAGCCTTCAAGCGATTCAAAGTTCACCAAAGTAAAAACAATAAGTAGGTACCTACCTATCGACAAAAAACTGAATAAATAAACAGTGTCAGATTAAAAAGCCAACATGAGCAATTGAGCATCCATGTTGAGTAATTGTTTTCATTATTTCTATTTTGCTATCGGTTCGTTCTTGGATTGTCATTTCGTTTGTCACGTTAAGTTTGTTATTAAATAATATTATTCGAGGCATAAATTGCGAGTGGACTGAGCGAAAAAAATTTTTTTACGCCCTCCAGAAATTCGATTAAACCAAAATCTTGCGCGCAGGTAAAAAAAAAATTTTTTCCTTCAACCCCCATAAAATTTGATGAAAACTCGCTCGTGATTGTGACAGTTGGAGGCTCTCCTCACATCACCTATGAGTTTTCAACTGGAAACAACTGGAAAAGTTGCATTTCACTCACAGGAAAAAAGCTAGAAAATTCATAGTAGTAGACACCTGAATGTTAGTAATAATTTAATGATAAAATTCTGAAATTAATACATTTTAAGGTTATTATAGGAAATAAGGCGTATTTTTACCTCCCCTCGCCTTTAACTTACATTCTAATTGCAATTTTGCAATTTACTTGAGAAAGATGTGTGATGATACACAAATGAACGCGAAAAATTTGCTCGTATCAGCGAAAGAATGCAAGTTGATTTATCTCATGTTTACGTCAAAACACCTGCAGCTATTGCATTTATCTAAATAATTTTTTCTACATCGACTAGATAGATAAAGGTAATTTTGTTGAATCATTATTGCATAGTATCTATTGGTCAATTTATGATACGATGATATATCATTTAATTTTTAAATTTTGGTAACCTAAAATCCTTGATTTTTGAAAACTCTTCTGTTGAAATCTGCACTATGAATTGCATTTGAGTGGACTTTTGATTTTATCGCGAAGAAATTACAAAAATCGACAAGTTTTATACCTGTGTAAAACGTAATTTGAAATAAAAAAAAAAAAACAAATTTTATTTTCTCGTTGCCATTATCAGCACTTGCATTCGATCGAGTTGTAAATATTATTTGATCGTCTTTGCTCTTATAAATCCAAAGAGAAAATTAAAAACATTTCTTCGTCATGTTAATGAATACCTATAGGCGCCATTTGATACAAACCATTGAATTCTAACCTCAGCATACATTACTTGTTTATAAATGAACTCATTAAATATGCAAACTTTTTTTACAAATGCCACGAAATTTATTTTGAACGAATAATTTAAATTTAACGTTAGTCGACTAGTTTTTCTATTTATGTAAATGTTAGCCGAAATAATATGAGTTGTTTTTAACCAAAAAAAAAATAATAGGAAATAATAATAAAAAAATCTTAAAATTATTTCCCGTTTCTTCACGTAAACATTAGAAACCTTTTTTTTTATAATTCAATCATTCTCAGGCAGTTTCGAATTTCATTTTTTTTCACCTTCAAAGAAAATGTAAGTTACACAAAAAATATAAATAAAATACAGCTTGTTGAAATTTACAGCAGTTATGTTGGAAAATACAAATAAAATTTTGGCAAACATCAATAAATACGATACCTAATTATGAAATAGTTCATCAATAACTTGAATTTGTAGCCTAAACAGATAAATATCCCTTCTTTGACTTTACATTAATTTTAGTGAAAAAATAGAAATCAAGTTTACAGCGCAGCTAATTACAGATAATCAAAATCACTGAAAGGCCATACTTTCAAGGCGGTAACTCCAAGCACTAGCTGAAAGTCAATAATTCTGATTCTTTTGTTAGAAACTAAGCATGTTTTGAAATAATTGGTTCAGAATCGTTTCATTCTTCAGTCAATAAAAAAATAATAATTGGATCAATAGTACATCACGCTTTGACGTTTCTTACACAGAATTCAATGCAGAGCTTTCCAAAATTCTCTGTTGTCGAGAAAAAATAGATATGCAACTAATCGAATGCACAAAATTTCTTAATAACTTCTAATTCATTACTGTCCTTGACTATTCTCTAGAACTCTTTCTCTGCAGATCTTGACGAAAATATTGTTATAACATCCTCGATCAAAGAAAGATGGTGTTGACAGCTTTTTTTAGTTCATTTTTTTAATACTGTAAAGGCGTATCTTTTTTTAAGTCGGTTTTTTTTTTTTTTTTTTTTCCTCTTTTTACCAAAACACATATAACATATAATAGGTAGGTGTTATAAACATGTAAACTATATACATAGATGGCCAACTTCTAAAAAAACGCTTCCATGTGTTTTGCCTATATTTTGCAGCCGATACTACTTAATGTCATTTTTTAGAAAAAATACAGACAGTTAATTAATTTTTCGGGATTTATTCGGTGTGAAATCGTATAGATAGAAAATTTAAAGGGGAATATTTTCAACATCTATAAAATTCTCCATACAATGGATAATTTAGCAAATAAATCTCACCCAAAAAATTTTCGTCCATATAACTCCATATAATATAATATACAAGCTGCTTCGCAACGAAGCTGCAAGAGGTTTGGCTTTTGTATTTGAGATGTGATAAATTCACATGATTTAAATATCAACCGAGAACGATTCATTCGTCAACCTTACCTCCTAAACAGAGAATGGCTCTACGGAAATATTACTTTTTAACACCATCATGTTGATTGACTCGTTTGTAACTTACTTCGATTGTCTGCGGTTCAGACTTGTCTCTTTTTTTCTCCACATGAAAGATATATGTATATATATATGTGTATGATTAAATTCGTTTTCTTTTAACCTTATAACTATATTTTTGAATTTTTTTTTCTAGAAAGAAATTGAAGAGGACGCAAGTAAATATACAATGGAACATTTATCTGTTTTTAATTTTCATAAATTCGAGAGAAATATATAATTTTGTATACTTACGAATCCTAACTAAATTCCATTCAATCTGAGTTATCGAACGTAATTACGAGACAACTGTTATTTGCAGAGAGCTGAAATTTTCAAGACATATTTTAGTATGTTTGTTGAAGATTCTGGGAAAATTTCAGCTCAATCGTACATTTCAAATTCGAGATATTGCTGAAATTACGCTAATCCCCAACTAGATTGAATCATTATCACATGAATCACTCAATCTGAATAGAATTTCAGTGATACTTCAAAAAGCAAATGGAAAATCAAGTTGAAATTTTGCCGAGACATATTGATGTACATCAGTTGTCAAGATTCTGAGAAAATTTGGCTGAAATTTTACATTTTATTTACAAGATATCGCTGAATTGCCATGCAGATAATGAAACAAACAAAAGAATGAAAAACATTTAAGTTAACCGATGTGAATCCACTAATGATGAAAATCTAAGAAAATTGGTGATTGTAATAGGTTTCTGGCAACAGTGTTGTCAAACCTAATAATTATCTTGTAACGCTTTAGCATCAGGCGCAAGTAGGCAACCATTTTGGACCCACTTTTAATACATGCTTTATATGGGAAGTTGGTTATCTAGGTTATACTGCATAGTATACATAATATCTATAGTAGTTGCACAGAGTATTAAATGTAATGGAGAACGCACACCCATCTAAATGCTGAATAAAAAAAAGGCACCACTTTTGAAGCCAGTGTCCCATTCCTACAGTATCAAATTCAAATTTACTTTCCTCTCATTCAGACCCAATAGCAATAAGAAATTTTACTTTCAAATTATTCAATTAAATGAATGAATAAGTATAATTATTAATTTATAAATCACAACAAACTCAAATTTTGTCGATAAAAATGAGATTAAAAATTGTTGGTACCTTAGGAGGCTGGATATTTTGATAGTGAAAGTGGTGCCATTTTTATTTCAAATACGTCCTCTATTACCTATATTTAATACTCTGTGAATAGGTGTAGGTATAAGTTACCAAACAGAAATCAGTTAATCACGAGTGATTAAAAATTTGAATAGCAGTTTGTTTTTGATTGTGTTAGTTTAGAAGATTTTGTACCTAAATTTTTCATTTAATTACTTACAAGAACATTCAATTTCTAAAAACCTTTCTTTCCAAAAATAAAAGTTTAATGAATCATGTGGAGACTCTTCGGTATGAGGAATAGGAGCTTGGACCCTTTGATGACAGTTGCCACCCCAAAGGGCTGGCAAATAATCGTCTCAATGATGCTAAACCAAATACACACGAACGTTTGTATGTTTGTGCTTGTGCATATGTACAAGTACAATACATTGCATCGGCTGTGATCAATTACCTGATAACAATCTTGGCAATGTCCGCGTTGTGTCGTTCCTTATCACTTTACAGAAGCAGTAAACAATGCAACTGATGACATAATACCATAAGTACATGTACGTATATGTGTCTGTATGCGTGTGCCAAATCCTGTATATAAACTCTCGAAACCAGCTTTAAAATCGCCAGTATTTGCCGAGGATTTGGCTCTCCCATACTGATGGTACGAAGTGGCAGAATACGCAATTAATTCTGTAGAATTTACCTTCTGGTGAGAATACTTCCTCACGACAAGGTATTCCACAAACCAAATTAAAGATTTAAGCTCAAAATTATTACACTTGAAATGAAGGTTAAAATTATTAAAATTAAGTCAATTAAACAGTAAATTATAAGACTGAGGTCCTATCTATAACTGTCTTGAATAACAGAAGGATATAAACATGAATCCTTATAAATGACGTCTAATTAAGTGTACCTATCCTTGAGAAATAATTCATCTTTAAATAGGTAACGAAAAAAATGGTCTTAATTACACTAAAAACCACTTATTAAACTTACTTTGGGACCAAGGCAAAGCGAGTCGATTAACAAAATAATTCTCTTGTGTGAAACAATAACAGAAATGAAAATTTAAAATTAAATTTTCTACAAAAAAATTATTAGCTACAGTAGGTATCTACACAATATACACCCAGGCATATATAATATTTCATGGAGTAATAATTATTTAAGCAAAACTATTATAAAAAATTTTTGTTCCAATACCGAGTTTTATCAATTTTGACATTTTTTTATGTTCAACTGACTGAATTCATGTTTTTCATGTTTTTTCTAGTTTCTGCAAGAAATTTGACGACATAAAACGAATTTTTGAGTTCAACAAACGAATCTTTTTAATACATTTGGATACAGCCGATCAGTTCGGAGCAAATCTGAGTCCATTAGGCTGCTCAGTTCTTTATTTGTGAGTTTAATGAGCGGATCTATTGTATTAATTAATCAGTTCGTTGTTGAGGTAAAATTTTTAACATAATGTTGACAATAATTGAACACCAGGATAAAAAAACAGTGGAGTGTTACAAAAGGTATATACATGAAATAAGTGGGTGGGTAACAAAAAAATTAAATCATTAACTCCAGCATGGTCATTTTGTAAAATGAGAATTCATTTACTCGATCTCAATCATAAATGTATTTTATCCAAGCATAAATTCCACATAGGTAGGTACCTATAGATAATCAAAATTTGTTTGTTCAGTTATTCGCATTAAAACAACTGTACAGATGTAATAAAAGTGACGAATACAAATTTTCAGAGTAAGCGTGATTCTGGGTTTAGATTCATGAATCAAGTAGCAAAACATAAAATCCGAAAACATTTCTAAATTATTGTACCATACTTAATACGAATTTAATTAATTTTCAATAATTTTTTCACTAAAAGAATATACTGAAATTACTTATTATTATTTTAAATTAAAAAAAAAAAAAAGAGTTATGCGATTTTTAATAATGTATGTATTCCCAAAATTCAGGGCTTTACTTTTCAGAACCAACCATGGTTCAGTTGGTTCTTCTGTTAAAATGATTTGAGATCACGAACCAATGCTTTTCAGAATCAAAAAACTTTTTTGATTCATTTTCCATCCTGCCTGATCTGATCCTACTAAACTAACAACTGATTCGTTTTCAAAAATAGTACAAGAAGTAGTAAATACATATGATTTAGCTACAGTTCAATTACAATAATCCACATGGGAGGTAAGGTCAGGTGAGACATTTTTTTTACGGACAAAAATAATTTCTCCATGCCTTTTTCATACAGTTGGGGATGAGGTGAGACGTGAGGTTGTTTTTTATTGATATAAAAAAAAGTTAAAACTCACATTTAACTTTTACAAATTTTCCTAGAAAAGGCCCTTAAATTTTTGTTCATATCTATGAAAAGGAGACATTTGAAAACAGTTTGGAAAAAAGGGACATTTATTACCGAAAATTGATTTGGAAAAACGTCCGTTTATAATATTAATATTTTTAATGCATAAACTTTAATCCGTTTGTTGATTTTCTGATTAAAATATGTAGTTACTTCTATTGTTATAATTTAACGGACAAAACGAATTTTCTTTGTTGTTCATTTTTGAGAATGGAAAAAAGCTGGAAAGCATCCTACTTGTCAAACTACTATTCTTCCCAATCTTGGTTCTGAAAAGCGCTGTGCCCCCGAAAATTATCTCTATCTCTATCTTTACTTCTATCTCTAAATATTATAAAATATTGAAATACTAAGGGCTAAAATTTGTTGGGACCACTATCACTCTAGAACTACTAGACAAATTTGCATTAGATTTTTCAGAAAAACAATGTGGTATTTCAAAAAAAGTTTATAGCGATCGTGGAAGTCCACAGCCCCCATGGCGGCAAAGTTACCGATTTTTACCACATATGAAAACAGAAAGCGGACAAAACAATTCTTGAAACGACTGAAAATGAGTAAAAGGGAATTGAAAAAACCTTCTTCCATTCTGTTTTTATAACCTTTTATTATATTCACTCAATTTGTTGAAGTACACCGAATAACCAACTTCAGCGCTGCTTTCACGTGTTGTGACACACGCACACATACAATTATATCCGTTTTTATCAGTTGTTTTTCCAATTTTTGTTTGTTTGTGTCTCGAAAAAATAGTGAGAAATTTTATTTTCTCTTTCGTCATTATTTTCTTCTTCAAATTATAAAAACGTATTTTTTAAAAACTCGTTTTTAACCGAATTTATTCAATCGTCTATTCAGATTGGTGAGACTGATATTCTCTCTCTCTCTCTTTAGTTCTTTTTTTCTTTCTAACAGGTTTCATTTTGGAAAAAGGGGATTAAAATAATTTTCCCACATATTATCGATTAATACATCGTAAAACAATATTTTTTGGAACGCTGAATCCAAATTTCTGGCTCAATTTTGGATTTAAATAATTCGTGGACCCTTTCAGAACACAAGAAGGGGATAAAAATAATTTTTTTAAATATTACGAGTGGTCCATCACGGGGTATATTTTTCGATCTGGTCCAAATTTTAATTGAAACAATTGTTGAAACATTTACAGCCATGAAACAATTTTTAAAATGAGAGAAGAAGGCAAACACAGATAAATAAACACTACGGAAGTGAATTTTTGGGCGACAGTTCATATTTAATAAAATTTCTGAAATGTGGGTTACCTATTAGTCACTGAACGTGGAGATCAACATTTGAATTGAATGATTTTTTTCCTCGTTAACAAATGGAACGAACTGAAGAATAGATAGGTACGTGTAGTTTACATAAAAAAAATTTTTTTTAAAGGAATAAAGGAAAAAATTATGAATACTCGTTTTACTCGAAAATTAATAACACCTCATTTATTTTGTTTCGTCACTGAGGTTAATAGTTTCCAAAGAATTCATGCAGGAGCTAAAATTACGATTACCAGCTGTAACTATACAGTAGGAATTGCACTATATTCTCTCAATTTTACGCAGATTATCTCTTTCTTAATGAATCCCTTGAATGTTTCTATTTGCATGAAAATGGTACGAAATTAAAAAACCTCGTAAATTATCCAACAAAATACGGACAATAGGGTCGTCGAGTATTTCATTGAAGCATGGGTAATATGAAAGAAGGTTCTTTTAAGAATGATAAATCTTTTTTACTTAATCATTCAAACTGGTCTACATACAAACTTTTGGCTTGAAATTAGCAAAATGTTGGTATCAGTAATCTTTTCTATCTGTTTTTGTTTTTCGTAGCAACTGTTATTTAGAAAAGGATTTATTTGAGTATATAGCTCATTGTAACGTATATTTTCGTCTATTTTTAGAAATGACGAACATATTCGTTCACACATTTTCAAATACCAAAAACGTAGATATTTATCAACAATAATCATCCTATAACTCTTTATAAACAACCACTAAATTACCCGTATTTAATTTTATGAATATAGATATACTTTTTGTATATTCATGACCTAATTGTGCCTGTCCCTCGAGTACTCGACGAGTCAGCACAACCCTATAATAACAACACCCTACCTCACTTTACCTATCTGACACGTACGTTTTCATACCCTGAACGAGTATATAATCCCTCGATTCAGTGGAATAAGACACAGTTCCTCGACAGCTACTTCTAAGTACCTGGAACCTCTCTTGTAGAAGTCTCTAGTGAACAGATAGTCTTGCTTGTTGAATTGTGATTATATATGTATAAATATTAACGTATATTAATGTACTATGATGTACAAATTATTATTTTATTAAATGTGTAAACTCACTCATGTGTTTTAAATATTATTGAGTCTCTAACTAATGTTAAGGTCCACGATAGTTTGTGGATGATAAACTTGAATTTATTTTAGAAGTATTACTGCTTTAATAGTACGTGATATTTCGTGTATGGTGTAATACCGAAAGTGGTTCTAATTAGGTACATTACCACCTCTTTTGGCCATTACACTCATTAGTTTTTTATTTTACTGGTTAGATAAGAGAGGATTGCAGAATACCATATAAAATTGAGAGGAAAAAATTCAGTTATACTCTCGATGTAAATAAACTTTCTAGGCGATGAAAAATAAATGATGCAATGATATAGGCAGTTAATATAGTAGTGGGAGACCACTATGTATGGCACTTTACCTAGAGTTTTATATTTAACGTCCGAGGACTATGTCACACACCTTCTCTCACTCATGTCCAGCCGACGATTGACGGTGACCGCCTCAGCCCAGTTCTCCTGTACCTACATTTCTTAGGTACAGGAGTTCTCTTAACGTTTGCCAGGTGCGTGGAGGATTGTAAGCTATGCTAACGATACTGGGGGCGGTGTCCATAGCCAGTCTTCCAAAACTAGGTATTTGTAGAGGGCTATAAAAATTATTAGAGTACATAGGCACAGTACAAATTATATGTTTATTATAATTAAAGGAATAAATTATTATACTTGTTATCACAGAAAAGATACAACATATAAAATGAAAAAAAAATCCCATTTATAATGAAAGAAAATTGTCTTTTTGTTGTTCGGGTTGGGGATCTTGAGGGTCCCCAACTTCTAAGTTGTATCCTGGCAGACAGCTTGGATGCGGGTTCCTGGGGGATTGAGAGAGGTGGTCAATGGTTGGTGCCATACAGGAGTGATTCTAGAAGGGAAGACTGGCAAGTCTGTTTGTGAAATTGAGATAGTTACTAATGTCCTAATTTCTGATCAGTTGGATTGTGATCCGTTATCACCTCTCACCCGCTATATCTTGATTAAGTCGCTGGTCAGTGAAAGCAAACATTTGGCAGTGCAAGTGCTGTCTTGACTTTAAAGATAGCAATACTCCAATGATGCCACATTTCATTGGGGTTTATGTGTGATTTGTGTGTCTATGTGAATTTTACATGTCTTTTGAGTAAGAGTTAAACTGATTGAGTTTTAGCTTCTACTTCTGTAGTACTTAGCTCTAAAGATGCTAAGAACTTTATGGGTCTGCTCATAATTTTGGAGTTGGGTAACCTAATGTCAGTGTGATGTATCTCCCCATCATGTGATGTTAACAGGTTAACTACTGTGGCTAATCTGTAAACACCTGGTTTTACCATTATGTCTAAGACATGGACGATATCTCCAACCTTATGTTGGAAATTGACTGTATGGTAAGTGTTGCTTACCCTTTTTGGGAGTCTATCTCTCAAATATAAGAAGTAGAAACTTTTCCATGGTGCCCAAAGCTGTTGTAGATTCTATATATTTTTGGCCATTAGAGTGGTTTCCTCTAGTGGTTTATCTAAATCTAGGATGAAATTTTGGAGTTTAGCATTCATAAAGTGTGTCGGGGTCAACATAATCTGTTCTGCCTCATTAGGGGCTGCACAGAGTGGACACTTGTTCATCATCACTTAAATATTTTTAAGTGCAGCTTGAAAATCGCTACAATGATGTGAGTGTGGTCTCATGACACGTTCAAACACTTGCTTATAGACTCCAATTAGTCTCTGATATGTTGCACCATACCAAGGGACTTTAGGTGGTGTGAAATGCCAGGTAATCCCTTCTTGTAGGAACTTATCTTTGATGGTACTGTCAGATGTTATTGCTTCCCAGAACTGTGGCAAATGTGTTACAGTTAGTTTTAACTGGGCTGCACTATCTGACAGCATTGGTTTGGGTGTTCCACAGTCTGTGAAGAACATTTGGAATGCTACCCATATTTCCCCTGTAGTTAGTGACGACAGAGATATGAATTACACGGCTCTGGTCTAGAGACATATAAATATTAGTATCCATTTTTCTTACGTTCCCAATTTTGGTAGTGGGGCTTTCTCTTGTGGCTGCTCCTTTGGCTCCTGCTGTGGTGTAGGTTGTATCCCTTGTTGTTGTGGGAGCTGAGTTGCCAATTGAGAAGGCCCAGGTAAAGGAAATCCTGCTTTGATTTCCCCTAAATGTTAGAGGATATGTCGGGTATGTGTTTGGGTAATTATTATTCTTTGGGTTTGTATGCCAGGGGGTAATGCTTGCAATTTGTTGATGATCCCATTGATGACCAGGATCTGTTTCCTTGCCTGAACTAGTGTTAGTTTAGGTGTACTTAGCAGCTAGTCCACTTCCTGGACAAATGCATCGGAAGCCACTACTGAGTCCAGGAAAAGTTTGATCAATGTGTTGTACTTTTCCTGGACACCTGCATTGCTGAGAGTAGAATTAGTTCCTCTTCCTGGGGCCATCTCCTGCACAGATCTTTGGGTGTTGGAGATTAGTTCCCATTTGAGGTTTTGGTGTGTGACCCCTGCAGCCTCCTCCAGTCTGCTTACAGCCTCCGCCAACTGAATTGTGGTAGTGCATTTAATTGCACTGTATTGAGTGGAAGAGGCTACCCATACATCAGCAGCTGAGGAGCAGTCAGTGGGGCTGGTGTGGAAGGACCATAGGGGGTAAGTTTCAGTGGCAATGGACCAATGAACTGGTCCCCCACATCTGCCCAAAAGATCCCACCCTAAGTAATAAGTGAACCTAGAATCTATACTCATTTTAATGAAAATTGTGTCTAATCTTGAATAATTATTTTGAAAAACATTAGAAAAAAAAAGAATCTAACAAACCATTCTTGAAAAAAAAAAAGACGAAATTGTTTTTCTGTAACATTCAAAATGATTAATGTTATTTCATTTTGAAATATAGAAATGTGTTATATGTGATCATAAAATGAAAAAAAAAATTTTTGTAGGTATCATTGCGCCTGTTTTAATAGATTACTGCAATCAAAGATGATATTCAATTATTTATTTCTGATTGACCAGTTGCCTTTACATATCGCATACGGCACAATTTCATGTTATTTCTAGTATATTTTTGACCTCAGGAATTAAATTTTTCAAAGTTTTTTCTGAAAAATGAAAATTTGGGCATGACCTATGGGTGCAGCGATGAAATCTCAAAATTTTGAGTCACGACCAATTTTCAAAGATTCAATCATCTTTGAAAAATTACAAAAAAGTAGAATTGGAAAAAAATAGGACACAACCCGAGAGCGCAATACAAAGATCTCAAAAATGTGTCATGAACGTATTTTTGAGATCACATTGACTTTATAAAAATAAAATAATTTTTTGATAAAAGATCATTAAATTTTCTACGGTTTATTTCATGAATTTCAGTCTTATAATCAATATTTAACATAAGAATGGAATTTTATGATGTAGTATCACTAAAAATTTTTTTTATAAACAAATTATTACACTAATTTCAGTCTTATATGGACTAAATTTCCCATTCTTACATTGACAATTCGTATTTTGGGTCTAATTCTATTATTTATTATGATAATACAAATTATTACATGAGTTTCAGTCTTAAATAGAATGGTGTGGGAAAGTCTAAATAAAAGAGCATATGCAGTGGAAGCAAGGTTCCAAAAAACCGATCAGGAAAAGCAAATTTTTATGACATAAGCTGTATTTCATTGTAAAATGGAATTACCAAAAAAGGGGAACTAAGTGCTCATGACTTACTTCACACACATTCCACTTTGATCAAGTTTAAAGTAAATTACGACATTCTTGAATTCATCGTTATAATTGAGATTAGACATGTACAACTTTAGGGTGTGGAACATGCTTAGGCAAGGAAAGTAGAGATAAATAAAAGAGTGATTTGAAGATTCAGATAGGAAAAACAAACGATATACATGTTACCAAATTTCAGATGGAGGTGTCAACTTGAATTGGTTGAGCATGGAATCACAGGTCTGATCACATCTTGAAGACAAACTTCATGAATTTAAATCGAAATTAAGAAGTTGATTCATTTTGAGTGAGAGTATGAACAGCTCACAGAAAGGAAAACATATTGATCAATTGATATTAAAATCAAAAGTGAAAAACGGTGCTAACAAAATTCAGCAGTTTAACAATGAAAAAGAAATGGTGGTCAAGACCTGAATTGCTAGCCAACAGTAAGAAGCTCCGTCTGTTATTTTAACGTAAGAAAATAAAAAAAGAAAGTAAAGGAAAATAAGAAAATAATAGGAAATGCCCACACACTACCATGGACTGAAATTTCCATTTTTAGGTTAATAATTCGTATTTAGGTATATTTTCTTTTATCTTGTATGTTCTTAGAGAAAGTACCATAGAAAAAAATTTTGACGTGACCCTGGGGTGCAATGATGGTGTTTCAAATGAGTCGTGAGTATTATGAATTTTTTAGCTTAAAAATACACTTCCTATTTTTAAACATGCGATTGTAACTTGTGTCTTCTAAAGTTTATTACTTTAATTTTTTCACTATTGTAGGATATGCGGAATTTTAATTTGTCCACTTGTTCTTGAATAAGTCCTTCAAGAACAGTGAGCAGCAATTTTCAAATGGGTATTTTAATATATTTTTCCATAAGAATTATGTGTTCTTGAAATTAGAAAATTTTTTGAGAGTAGTTAACCACACAAATTGAGAGGGTATAGTGATTTTTGATTCACAAATTTCAAGATATCGTTCCCAAGGTTTGAGGTTGTTTCTTTCACTTTTTTTTGAAACTCTGGTTACAATGAAGTGGTTTAAAAATTACGTCTAATTTTCAGATCTAGACTTACATCTAATATGTAAGTTAAATATGTACTTACTAGTTGCTCGATTTCCTCCCACAATTATCCATAATGGCGGAGGTCCCTTTCCATCGTTAGCTACTTATGACCAAAGAGTAATAGTTGTCAACTTATAATCAAAGGGAATAATTCTTTTCGTCAATATTCTCAAATTGGCAAATTGTATTTCTTTATGAGATGTTTCGTGCTTATTAGTACATCAGAGGAAAAAAAATAACTCTTGTTTTTACACTTCTTAATTCAAAATCATATTTGACCTTGAGTTATAATTATTAAGGTATGAATTCGAATGCTTGACTCATTTTAATAGGTGAGGGATGGAAAAAAAATTTCTTTCAAGTATTTCAATTTCTGTTCCTGTTTTAGATTTGAAATTATTTTTTGTTTCAAGTCGCAAGTGCCGTGAGATTAAATTTAATGAATAAATTTAACTTCCTTTTTGAGTAGAAGCAAATTTAGCAGTGTTTGGAACAAATTCTCCAGTAATTCGTTTCCATTTTTTCATCAAATTAAAATTCTTTCAAGTTTTAATTTCCGAGGTTATTTAATTGAATCGGATTCTAATAAAGGATCCAATTCACCCAGGAACCCCGATGACTGCTACCATATAGTGGTAGGAGACCTCTACGTATTGGTACTTTATGTAGAGTATTATATTTAATGTCCGAGGACTATAAAAGTGTTTGTTGTCACACACCTTCTTGCTCACTTATGTCCAACTAACAACTGATGGCCACCTTCAGCCCAGTCCTCCTGTACCTACATGTCTTTGATACAGGAGTTCTCTTAACGTTCAGCCAGGCACTTGGAGGATCGTAGGCTACGTCCACGATAGTTAATACCTACTATTCAAAACTTGATATTTTTTTTTTCTTCACTTCAGTGACGTCGAAATGAAAAAACCAGCATTTTTTCGTTTTTCATGCCTTATTTCGCGTTCACGATGTGATGGAAAAAATTATCTTTGATTTGACAACCATTTAGCAACTTTCAATAAAGCGAACCTCGCCTTTATTTATTCGAGAGTTGTCACCATTGCAGTGAGAAAGAAATAGACATAGAAATAATGAACATAAAACTCGACGAGTGTAAGATAATCGTAAGTATACTCGAGGTCATCGTTTCATACAATTGGGGGATAAACTGAAATTCACAGTTTCAAGGCCAACTTCGGTTGATTTTGCGAAAAATACAAATGCCTAGGACATTTATATAAGTAGAATCTAAGATGTCATAAAATTATAGCGATGACTATAAATTAAATTAATAGTAGGTACACCGCACTAGATAGCTACTTAATGAAATAATTAATTTTTTTTTCTGACAAATCATAGACATAGTTTCTATTACCGGTTCGAATTAATTTTAAGGCTTAAAAATATAATTTCTGAATGAAAGCGTGATCAATAATAATTATGTTAACTTATATTAATATTATGCATCAAACTTATGCTGGCACAATTATATTTGTTGATTCAAACCGAAAATTCTTTTTTTTTTTAATGCCAGTTTAAATACTCTAAACACGAAAGTAAACTCTATAAAAATGAAATAAAAGTAATAAACAATAAACTGAGTCAGAGGAAGGCTAAATGACCGTAAAAGCCATGGCCTCTAATTAATAGCACTTGTTCTCTATGCTTACCTACCTATATTTATTTTTTTCTTGAAAATTTTATTTCAAGAAAAATATGGTAATCCAGTGATGGTCTCATGAAATTTTTTGAGAGTATACCCACTTTCTCCTTGGCCCTCTTAGCACTACTACAAGCCAAAAATAAAAATATATTTCTCAACATTTATCCACAGGCATTAAGATTTCACATGTAACAACTTCTGAAAAATTTGTTTTTTGTTTTTCTCATGTTCTGAAGGTTTTACAGCCTAAAAATTTTAATCAAATAAAAATAACTATTGGTGTAGCTTATTGTAATGATATTTTTATATAATTTATTTCAAACTAACTTATTCATCTACTTCAAATTCGTATTTTTCTGTATCATTCACCATATTTTGGTACATTTATTCTTCCTTTTACTCACATCATTTCAATCTGGTTCAAACTTGTCTTTAAAGTCTTGATTTATCTGATGACATCACCTTCTCTTCTCTATAAACTGTTCTCGTCCACATTCATGATGTCACCTTTTCTCCAAACATATTTCAATACCTTGCACTTATTCTAATTCCTACTAATTTCTTAAACATTCTTACTTTATGTCATTTCTATTACATTTCATTTGTTTTATCCAAATTACATTTTCCTTAACATCCAATCATATTCATATCTCTCATGGCACCTAATTCAAATCCACTCTTATAATTATTTCAAATATTATACACTTATAAAAAGATAATATTATCGTATATTGTTTATTAACGATTACGCTGTTACACTTATGAATAATTTTTAGAGTAATGTTGTGAAAGTATACTTACTTACTGTGCATACCCTAACTTTTTCATCAATTTCTAGTAATTATATACTATATACTACATCTACTCTATTAGTGCATCATTGTGATAATCAATATTAATCAATTTAATTTTTATAAGCTTTTATTCTACTCATAACTGCTATTTTAAAATATACCAATACTGCAGCCCTCCCACGACAAAATAATATTTATAATATTTATTTCGTATGAAGTTAAAGCCAAAAAATAATAAAAGCTTACCTTTTAAAAATTTGTTTTTAACCTAAACTTACTTACAAACAAAATAGTGAAAAAAGGTTAGGTGTTTCCCAGAGTTAAACAAAAAGTGAAGAAATGTATGGGAATAGGGACAGAAATAAAAAAATGAAAGAAAAACTGTAAAATAAAATGAAAAATCCTTTCCAGAAGAAAATTCTCACTACATTACTGCTGATGTGAGAAAAGAATGTAACAATAAAAGTTTAGAGAGGGTCTAGATCTGTGAAAAATTATGTTTTACAATTAGTTCTAATTTAGATACAATTTTAGTGTGGTTTTAGTGTGAAAAAGCAAAGCCAACTTTATTTATCAACCTACGAAGTGAAAAATTGTAAAATTGTAAAATTGTAAAATTGTAAAATTGTAAAATTGATATCTGGGGCAACAGGTTTTGGGAAAAACAAAGTTTTTAGAGTTGATTTTCAAATTTCTTATACCTTGAAAGAAAATTTATTAATCATTTTCATCATTTTTTCTCTATCGGTGCCCAAACATAGTAACCAACTTCAAAAATTTAGCTTTACTTCGTTGCATGATAAGTAAAGTTGGCTTTTGAAGATGAAAAACTTGAAACAATTTATTAATAAATCAAATAGAATAATAAAATTTGGTTAAACAAATGTTTTTGGTAATAATGGCATGTAACATGAACTTGCTCATATCTTCAGGAAAAAACTCTTCACAGCACCTTCTAACAGATTATAATCAACTTATCTTTAGAACCAACCTCCAATATATAATTGACCATTTTGCAAAGACTAGGCCCAGACACATGGAGGTTCTTGATCTCGAGTAAAAATTTTCTCTTGTTTTTTTTTTTTGAATATTTTGAACAATTTATTATCAGGATTAAAACATTGTAAGCTTCATAATCGTGTAGGTAAATAATTTTAATGAAAACTATGACCCCCTAAAAAAAAACAGTACGTGCATATAATGAGAGAAATACAACTAACCCCTCTAGCCAAAAATGAGGAAAATACTCTTTTAAGCTTAGTATAATACAAGCCCTGAAGCTCCGCTTTGCGGCACTTTGGCTTGTACTGGCGTGGCAACACTGATCAATTTGTTATTAAGATGGAAATAACGAAACATTAATTTGTAATTGGTGTGGTGGTGGTAGGCCACCATCTTTGCACTTGCATATAGTGTTGAGTTTAACATCCAGAGACAGTAAAATATTATGGTTAGCACACACCTTTTTTCTCTCTCTGTGACAATAAATGTGGCAATTGCCTCAGCTCAGTCACTTGCCTATCTACATTTTTTTGACAGACAAGTGTCCTTTGCATCTGCCAGGCGCGCTAGACTCGTGGGCCTAGTCCACAATAGTTGGCGCATGCGCCTTGAATTTTGTCTGAATAATTTTCGTTGAATTTTGTCTTAACAATATTCGTTGAATTTTTTTCGAAAAAATTAAGTTGTAGGTTTACAATAATGATGATACCATTACTCTTATGCATTCTTGAAAAAACAAATTCGCCCTCATTGTCAAAATCCTAGACCCGCCACTGCTCAATATCAACAGTCAAAATTCATGAAATTCTAGAATTTCAACAAAATTTAAAGAATAATTATGAGTTTGTATTGAAGCAAGGCATAGGTAAAGAGATCAGTTATAGCACCTTAAAGCTTCAACGGTCACTTTATACGGCCACGTTGCCAGGCTTAAAAGAATGATTAAAAATTTATTGACGAATTATTTGCAATAATTTTCCATTGTTGAAACTTAATCCAGATATGAATCGATTGTTTTCTATTTTAAGAACGAGTCATGCGGTATTCTGTAACCAAGCGAATGGTTCACCGTACTTATTCGTGTTCAGTATTTCAATAAAATTATATTCTGATGTCCTGCCGCGTTATCTGGATGATAAAAATTTTAAAAATCTATGTTTATTAATTTTCAAAGTTGTCCGTCTTCAGAAAATTCGATAGAAATACAAAAATTTGGATAACACTTAAACTCGATACGCTAAGCCTGCTGGTATTTATTGAGAACCTTCCCGATTATAATATCTACTTCAAAACTGAATTCACTAATTCTCACAGTACAAGGCAAAGTCAACAAGAAATGAGTTTAACTTCCTCTAATTAAGTGATAAAACAATTTTACGAAGAAATTTGTATATCAAATCGAAATGGTTTTGCACCTGGTTTCTCATTAAGAATTTTGATTCTTTTTTTTCAAAAAAGAAGACTCACGCTATTTAAGATTTCAAAGTTGGTCATGGGTTTTCGAACAAACATAATTATAAATACTGCTTCAGCTCAGCGTTCTCAGAAGAGAGCAACGAGAGATTCCTTCAACGCCACCGCAAATGGGGTGCATGTTGCCAATATGGACATAAATGCTAAGCAGGTATGTGATATATTTTTCAGTATCAAGAATGACATACCGTAGGCATTGAGTAGATAGAATATTGTAGTTCCAGCGTCAAAACGTTAGTGTTTTCTTCGTCAAAAGTCCAGTGACAGGTAACCAAGTCCAATGTGTTAACATCTAATTGAGGTCGACGACATACGGACTACCTACTTTCAGTTACAATTACTGAAGACCAGCTGTAAGTGTGGTCAATTATGTCCGTTTAGCGCCGACATGATATGAATTACAGATTGCCTAAACTCTAGACAGCTCTCTTATTTTCAACTGTAATCAGGCGATCTGCAGTGTAGGCGTTCACAACATATCACAAATGAACTACCAAAGGTGTACATGTAGCATAGGCTAATGGATGTCGATTGGTGGTCGACTGCAACCAAGCTACGTATTAAATCCAAGCAATTCAACGTCCGTTTGTGGTTGACTGCAACTACCTCGGCTACATGTGGTTTAGGAGATAAAATTTTCAATGGTAATCAATTGCAGCTACAGTCTATATACAGCCTAGACTAATTAACGTCTAACTGTGGTCAACTACAAAATGATTATTTACCTATAGGCATTTAATGCCGTACCTCAGCCCACTTCACAAATAAATAGGTAGGAACTGTATATGTTGATGGTTTAAGTATGGTACCCATTTTTGGAATGAGCCATTTTTTGGGCCTCCCATGTTCTCAAAAAACGGTTAAAATGAGTTTTCTTACATTACTACGCGATACATCGTAAGATACAAGGACGTACATAGGTCCGTCGTAAGGGACGTCCACACATCCTCAGTGGTCTCTTCTGACCCCCTCCCCTCAAACAAAAAATCACCAAAACCGACAATGAAACACAATTTTTAGAGATCGAGTTTCTTTTTTATTCGTTATGGGGGTCTAAACGCCCAGGACCATCTTATATACGCCTTTGATAGAATACTTTTTTCGAGGCCCCGAATTCAAATTTACTTAATATGTGTATATTAAATCATCCATCTTCCACGACCCCAAAAATGGGTTAGGATAAATTTTTCGTATATTATCGAGCGATACATCGGCCGATATGTTTTCACATTAAATAGCACACTGTGTAAAATAGTACATAAAATTTACTGCAAAAATATTTTTACACAGGCTAAAAATTAGCTATTCATCAAAGCATTATTAATTTTTTAATGACCCATTTGTTTTTTGTACTTTTTTTTTTTTTAATTTTGCACCATTAAATGTTATTTGCAATAATTTCATAAAAACATTCTTATCGAAATCCATGTATTCACAATGATTTAATTAGGATATAATGCACCATTGTAATGCTTAAATTTTCGGAATAATTATGGCAACTTGATTGATCGGTAATCTTAAATGTCCATCATTAGTATCTGATCACAAAGACTGTAAAACTTGTTTCTTCGAGGTTTATTCCTTTTATATTCTCTTTCGCAAACACAGCCGGAAGGTATAATATCTATGTTTGAGAATTTAAATGAAAAAAAATATGAACGTGTTGTACAAAACGTTATAATTATCTTCTCATGTTTTCTCGTAAAATTATTCTTTTTGCGAAATTAATGATTCGGTACGTGGTATTGCCGTCCTATACCTTAAATTCACGTAAGACAACCTCATTCATTAAATTCGCTAAATCCTTTTTTAACGACTGAGTTAGTTCTTTTCCTTAATCCTAGGTTTTTTGTTTTTTTTCCAACCTAATTTTTATTTATCTGGAATTTGTTATAAATTTTTAAATGATATGCAGTTCAAGGCGAAGCTAGTAAGGTAGGGCCTATCACACTTCTATCCAGTGTAAATGAGAGTGCTTAGGCTTGTTATAATCCAAAGTAAAACATGGTTTTGGGTTCGATCATAACACATTTGTAGTTTGTGATCAATTAACGTAAGTATATTGACAACGTAGGTACCCAACTATATAATCATCGTTCGAAACCCTTCCTCTACTATTCTTCATGATAATATGGCCACATCATGATACCTACGTGCAATCAAGACACCATCTACTCCGACATTCAGAAATGGAGCGGTAAAGATGAAAAACAAAACCTTGAATTAAGTTGAATTTCCAATGTTTCAAGCCTGTTTTTGTGCTTCAACTTTTCCAACGCGAATACAACGCTAACATTTAATTATTTGACAAATAACGAGAGTGATGAGTAAAACACTTCTACGGTAATTCCTAAAAAGTTATAGATAAAAGGTCCCACTACAAACATCTTAGTCATAAAACTTATTGAATCTACCTCATTCTTGAGAACTTCATCTTTAATCCTGGTTTACTATACCAATAATTGTTTTTTCGAAAAAGTTTTTCACAGACACTCATTACATTCCAAGCAATAAATTAATAAACTTCTTCCGTCATTTATTGTTTGCATAATTTTACAGCTGTCGACAAGGGTAATTCGAACTCTTTGACATGGTAAAATGATAAAAGTGGAACTTGCTAAATTTATTTAAATACCTACAACATAATTTTCTTTGATTATTTCTGTTCGAATGGAAAAAATAAAACAATGTAAATTCGTTCCTTTATGTATTAATGATTGATAAGTGCCTAATTCTGGGAAGTAATAATTTATTAATTTATGGCAATTAATAGCTAAACAAGGGCTACGGTCAGTTAATTGCTGAATAATAATGCATATATAAGCGGAAATACTGAAATAGGCTGTTCAAAGATATCTGATGGGAGTCATAGGCTACGTCGGAACTAGGAAGTGAGTATCAGAACTAGAGATGAGGAGATGAACATAGGGAGAAGGGAATGATCAGCACAGAACGTGGGGCAGTTTGTAGGAAGGGAACTGGTAATCAGGATTGAGTCAGTTACTCATGTAGGGTCCAAGTTAGAATTGGCAGCAGATACCTATAATTTTATCTCGTTTATTCCTTCTCAATAAAGAGGAAAATTTACAAATGGTAGGATCGTTCGGTTTGACAGAAGAGAGTTTTTGAGGAATTTAAAATTTCCAGCAGTTTTACCACATTAACGAGGAGTATTTTTCAATATTAATTATTCAACTCAGTAGTTTCCAACTCAACTGAAGTTGAGGACAACCTACTTTTTCAAATTTTCATTCGCCATAGACCACTTGACAATACTCACCAGCGGACACACACTCGGTATCCAAAATAAAAGATGATAAACATACATTTATTTTCAGTCTTTGCTGCCCGACTCAGCTCATAGGCTACTTACGGGATCCCTCTTCCCCAGAGACCATCCGTTTGGAACCACTGATCTAGTCTAACAATAAGTAGGTATACCTAATCAATTATTAGCGATTTTATCACGGAAAAAAAAATTAAAATCAGCTCGGTTACCTTCTACAAAAAATCTGCTTTCAAGTTTTAACAAAAATTGATGGGAGCAGCGATTTGGTTGCAAATTATAAATTTTGTTGTTCAATAATTTAAATTTTTTGGAAAATAAACATTTCCCAAAAAACTCTATCGCACCAGCTAATCCACTAGAAAATGTCGGTTTGTTTTCAAAAACCAGCCAGTTACAACCAAAACTAGTACTAACAAATTAGTACCTCCTATCGAATCATAAATAATAATGATTGTACGAAATTTCGAGCTATTGATGAAAATTAACCATTTTAGAGCCCAAAATCGAAATGAAATTGGACAGATCAGAATTACTGTCCGGTATCCCAACCAAATTAATATCTGTTCCAAATTTTATAGCTTTTGTGGTCAAAAATTAAGCTATAAAACCTCCAAAATAGAAACATAAATGTTGGTACCTATCGGAAGTAGGTATACCATCCGGTCAATCTGCACCAAAATCAATGAGTTTGGTCCTTAGCTCAGTACTAATGTTTATACCAAATTTTGTAACTATTAGGCTTCCACCGCACTAATCTGGTATTGAGATCAAAAGTCGGTGGTTCATTTTTCATCTCACAACTCTAGGAAACTTTAAACACTATTAGCTGAAATTCATGTATATACACTAGTGAGTACCCAATGTTGCTACGCAGCAATAATCAACGAAATAACAATTAGAGCTAGACTGAAATGAAATATATGCATATATATCTGTAGCTATGGTCACAGTCGCAATTTTAATCCGATAGTCTTGCAATTTGTACACTTAATCGGGTTTTTGGTGCAGATTGGTCAAGTGGTGCATCCGATACATCCTATTACTTGCACTTTTGTAGCTTTAATGGTTATTGTGGAATACCTTGTCGTGAGAGATATTCTCACCAGAAGGAAATTCAACAGAATTTAAGCGTGTTCAGCCACTTCGTACGTAAGTACGGGTAAGCCAGAACCAGACCGAACACTGGCGAATTTAGAGCCGATTTGGGCGGTTTATATACGGCTTATTCACACACACACAAACACACGTACGTAAGATAATACGTACGTTGGTGAGAACGGCCAGGTCACATCATCCCCTATCGAGATAAGAGATGTCTGGCCGGTTCATGTACGAATCGTGATGTCATCGTATTGTGTCACGATTCAGTACTCGTACATTACCTGCAAGTACATACAGGTAATTACGATCGAACGAGTTTTGTGTGGTTAATGTCATATAGACAAATAATTAGCCTGCCCTTTGGGGCGGCGACTGTCGTCAAGGGGTTCAAGCCCCTTTACCTCATACCAGTGAGTCCCCACAGATACTCCCCCCAGTTTTTGTGCCGCAAAAATAATCAAAAATGCGCAAGGCCTGGGGGGACGTGCGGGTTTATGAGTGCTGTTTTTGGTCTGCCTCCCACTTGGCCAGTGCGCTTCCAACTGCAGCGCCGACGCATTCATATGATTGTCATCTTGCGTTGGCGCGCGCCTGGTATTGGGCGCAACTGCCTTCTCCCCTACGCCTAGGTGGACAGTTTTTTGTGTAGGCATAGGGGTGGTGGCAGGAGTGAGGGAGCAGCGGTTGCTTGAAGAGTGGCTTTCTCAGCATCGGGGAGTTTGACATCTCCGATGCTAAGGCGGCCATCTTCGCCTTTTTGTTTGCTGCCCGCTCAGCCGTGAAAAGGAACTTCATTGGCTCCCTGGTCTCTGTAGGTTTTGGCACCGATCTTGGGGATTCCGTTATCGGGGTTGATTCTGGCGGTGACTGTGAAGGAGAGATGATCGGGGGGGGAGTGGAGTTGTCATCTCCATCAGGACTTCATCAATGGGAGGAGCTATATCCATAAGGAGCTCATTCTCTATCTGGTCCAGCTCCGTCTTCTGCTGAGTTTGTGAAGACTCAGCAGTTTTCTAAGCAAATTGGGAGGTGGCGGACTTTAGGATAGGATCGATTGGCAGTGACATTGGAATAGTTTGAGGAAAAGAGAAACCAAAAATATATATCAGAAAAATACGTCCAAGAATTCTGGCGGTTCTGAAGTGGGTGATTTTACTTCAATTTTTGATTTACCATTACAGTTATGTTTCATTATTTTCGTATCTTCTTATCGACATGTAGAGGGGATAGCGCTTAAAATTCTCGGCCGAATGCAAGTTTTCAGGTTAAGTTATGATCGGTTTAAGCAAAGTTATGCCTGAAATAAACTCGGTGAATATAATTTTTCAAATTTTTATTACAAAGGAATCTCCGCTTGTGACGTCAAAACGTTGAGATTATCTTTGTGTTTAACGGTAAACGCACGTTGCAATGTTTTGTTTCCGTATTGCACGTGGATTTGTTTATTCCTGTCGTTTTCTTTTTGTTGGCATTCCTTGTTTGCTTATCTTCGGAGTTTCTTTTGTCTCACAGAGTTCCCATATTCCTCGCATATTGTTTAGCGGGTTTCAACTTACGTAGAGGATATTACTTTTTCGGGAGTAAATTTTATTTTCTTCGCATTAACCTCTCGGACATGCGAGAAGGGCAGGAATTTTTACGTTTTTTACTGCCAGGGGGCCTGCCTCTTTTTTGTGGACATAAGGGGGCCTCAGGATCGAATGTTTTGGTTGTAACATTGTCCGAAAATCTTACTGACTTTTTTAATGTTTTCTGTTGTGAATTATTTTTCTCACTTTTTTCGACGGATTCGTCTGTGTTTATTGGTGAATCCGTCTGTATATTTTCTACGTTTTCCTTCTGCAACATTTTTATTCTTTTATCGTCACTTACCATGTATGCAGGCTTCAATCTGTCGATTGAAACTGTTCGAGGTTCGTCTGCAATGAGTATCACAAAGTTTTTCTCATCTCGTGATACTATTTTGTAAGGACCGGCGTATGGTTTTTCCAGCGCAGATCTCATTTTTTTGTCTCTAACAAATACATGTGAGGTATTGGCCAAATGTTTTGAGACGTAAATCTTGGGCTGGCCATGGCGAGCTGCCTGTTTTAGGAAATTGTTGGCATCATTTCTTATGTTTTGTACCATGATTTCGGGACTAACATCCTTCGATTCTGTGAAGAAGTCCCCTGGGAGGCGTAGCTCTTTGCCAAACGCTAATTGCGCTGCAGAGTGACCTGTATTCGTTTGTAGGGCAGATCGAAGGCCTAAGAGGATAGTAGGAAGTACATCTACCCATCTCTTGGTATCATGAGACATGATGGAGGCTTTGAGGGCTCTATGCCATCTCTCAATTTTGCCATTGGCTTGAGGATGGTAAGCTGTGGTATGACTGTGTTGAAGACCAAGCTTATTGGACAGCTCTTTAAAGAGCGAACTCTCAAATTGGCGACCTTGGTCTGTAATTATGACTTCTGGTAACCCATACCTTGCAATCCAGGTATCGTATAACCTTGCAGCTACTGTGGGAGCTGACATCTCATGTAGAGGGATTGCTTCTGGCCATCGTGTTGCCCTGTCTATTATTGTCATCAACAGGTATCTGTGTCCTTGAGATGGTGGCAATGGGCCTACCAGGTCCATATGAACCGTTTTAAACCACTCTGTTTGTTTGAAGGATTTGAGGGGCGAGCGAGTGTGTCTTCCTACTTTGGATTCTTGACAGTTCAGGCAACTGCGAGCCCATTTGTTGCAGTCAGACTTCATTCGTGGCCATACAAACCTTGCCAAAATTAATTTAGCACTACATTTTGGCCCAGCATGTGACAGATTATGTACACTGTTGAAAGCCAACCTGCGATATTTTACCGGTAGAAATGGCCTATTCTTACCTGTACTGATGTCACATGTTAATAAAACATCAGTACCGGGAATTTTTCGCTGTCTCAATTTGAGAGTAGTATCATCGTTCGATAACAACTCTTGCAATTCTGCATCCTTAAGCTGTGCTTTAGCTATTTCAGCATAAGGCAATTGGACAGGAGCCAAGATAGCTTCGATTCTACTCAAGGCATCAGCTGGAGTGTTAAGTTCTCCACTTATATACTGGATGTCGGTAGTCAATTGACTTATATAGTCTAATTGTGGCGCTCTTCTCGGCGATGCCGGTTCTGCTTTTTGTGTGAAGGCATATGTTAGGGGTTTATGGTCAGTATACACAGAAAAACATCTACCCTCTAATTGGTGCCTGAAATGCTTCAACGCAGCAAAAATTCCGAGAAATTCCCTATCGTATGTGCTATAGTTCTTTTCTGTTTTTGAGAGCTTCCTCGAGAAGAAAGCTAGCGGTAACTTCTTGTTGTCTTTATCCAATTGGTACAGAGTTGCACCAATAGCAAAATCTGATGCATCGGTACTCACGCATAACGGCAGACTTTTGTCTGGATGAGCCAATAGAGTTGCATTTACCAGTGTATCTTTGATTTTCTCAAAGGCCTGTTTGGCTTCTTCATTCCATTTGAGCGGAGTTTTGTCTTTCTTTTTACTTGTCTTAATTAGTGCAAACAGCTTACTTTGTTCGGCTGCTGCATTCTTCATGCAACGTCTATAGAAGTTCACCATCCCCAAGAAACGCCTGAGTTCAGCGACATTTGATGGTTTTGGGAAGTTCAGTATTGGCTCTACTTTGGTCTTCAAGGGGGAAATAACTTCGGTCGAGACTTTGTAGCCGAGGAAGTCAATTTCAGTTTGTGTGTATAAGCTTTTACCTACGTTGATAGTGAGTCCGGCGGCGTGTATACGCTGTACTACGGCTCTCACATTCTCCTCGTGCTGTTGCTCACCACCTTCAGAGCAAATGCAGATATCATCCAAGTATGCATATGCAAACAGCAATTCCCTAAACAGTCCGTTGATAAATCTCTGGAAAGTTTGTGCTGAGTTGCGAAGTCCAAACGGCATTCGAAGGTATTTGAATAGTCCAAAGGGGGTTATAACCGCTGTCTTTGGTATGTCCTGGTCAGCGATAGGAATTTGGTGGAATGCCCAGTTGATGTCAATTTTGGTGAACATCGTTTTACCCTTGATGTTTGCGTTGAAGTCCATTATATTGCGGACTGGGTAGCGATCAGGAACTGTTATGGCATTTAAGGCCCTGTAGTCTCCAACAATTCGCCACTCTCCACTTGCTTTTTTGGTCATATGGATAGGGGAGCTCCATGAGCTTTTTGAGATGAAAGTACTCCCGTGCCGCTTTGAGTTTGTCAGGCAGTAACCTTTGTGCTCTAGCATGGCAAGGCTGTCCTTTGATTTCTATGTAATGAACCGTATCGTGTTTGTATGTAGGATGCCTGAAAATTGATGGTTGAGTGACTCCAAGATAGTCAGACAGAATCCGTAAGAGTTGTCCATCGACTTTTGTACAGCTGGATATATTTGTGTCCAGTCTGTAAGCATGCGTTTTACCATTCACACAATTTTTAGTTTCACTATTGATCAGTTTGCCGTTTTTGAGGTCAATGATTAGGCCATAATGTGCAAGAAAATCTGCACCCAGGATCGGGTTTGGAACATCAGCAACTGTGAAGGACCACGTCATTTTTTCCTTAAGTCCGATGTCAATTTTGCTGGTTTCGAGTCCGTAAGCTGGAAGGTTTTGACCATTCACAGTACGGAGATAGTATTTTGGAGGAAGTACTTTTTTGTTTTTATTTACTGGCAATATACTCAAGTCTGCACCTGAGTCTATTAAGTACCATCTCCTATTAGTCCTGTCCTTGACAAACAGGTGGCATGAGTTTTTTCCAAGGGGTCTTTGGCCACATAGATGGCCCCTTGTTCTAGTTTGACGCTTCCTCATTGTAGGATTTACCCCACCATTTGCATCTGTTGTCACATTTGGTGGCCTCTGCGCCAAACCTATTGTGAAAAAAGCAACTTTTATCATCCCAATTTCGAGACTGGGTTTTGGGAGATGATGTTCTAGGGGGAGTTGAACTCTGACTCCTGTTGTTGGAACTTGATCTACGGTCTCTGGACTGGAACTGTCGTCCTTTGCTATTGCTACTATTATTGTTGTTGTTTTTTGACTTACATCGTTGTCGCCAGCTACTGTTGGGTTTTGTTGAGCCTTGGCTTTTGTTCCGTTTTACTTCATCAGTCAACTGAGCTATTTGGGCTCTAAGTTGGGCAAGTTCTCCAGTCTCTGCAGACACTGCACTGACCACCCGCTTTGACCTGGTGTATTCAAGTGCATTATCTGCAGATTTCGCAAGGAAGTCCAAGTCTGCGGATGTATTGATCACGGTCGAACCTATGGCAGCTAGGCATTGCACAACACTTTGAGGAAGTTGTTTGCAAAATTGATTGCCTATGACAGAAGGGGCTACTATATTATCTGCCTTCTGTCTTAATTTCGCCATGAAGATTGAGGGTTTATTGTCCCCCATCTTCATACCACTCATCACATCATCAATGATTTCATTCTTTGTTTTTCCGCATACGTTTTTGATCTTCTTGACGAACCAGGCATATTTGTCATCTTCTGTCGAAGGGCATTCCATGATGTCCGGAATGTGGCGGATTATCTGCGGGGGCATGCCTCCACAGATGTGTAAGTACCGCTGGTTCAGTGTAATGTTTTCTGTCTTGAACCTGCCTTCCAAGAGTGTCAACCACAAATCTACTTGTTGGGCAGAAATTCCAGGATATCTATCCTCCGTCTGTAGAAGTTGGGGTTTTGCCCTGGCTGCAATTGCAAAAGTTGCATAATCTGCGCCAAGACTTTGGGTGTCAGCTGTGGCTGACTACTACCTCCCTGCGATGGTTGTGGGTTTTCGGTTGGTGGTGGAACCATTGCTATGTCTTTCTGATGACAAGCATATTCCACAGAACTACTTCCTTCCTTGCTGTTCGAAAACACTGGCTCCTGTGTTTGTAAGACAGGTGTTTTTGGGTCAGAACTTTGGCTTAAAGTTCGACCACTTCTCAACATTTTAACTGCGAGTTCTTCTTTATTTATTGCAGTTCCCAGTCGTGCTAATTCTGGGTGTTGAGGGCCTTCTTCCAGATTTGCTAAATTTGTAGAGTGTCGAGTCGAAGTCGGGGGGGTTGGGGGATGAGTCCAACCTTCTGCCTCCAGGTTTACTGTCTTGTTTCTCCTTGTTTGTATATTTTAAGGAGAGGGGTATAAATTCCCACTTCAGCAGACTCTACTTCTACAACCTAAAAGGTGTCTTAGTCTGCAAAAAAAAATATTTTTATTTGCCGAGCAAGCGAGTATCTTTCCAGCGCACCACGCCGAATTTTTGTAATAACGAAACGTGCCTCCAGACACCTCACGACGTAGCCAAAAATCACGTCGAGGTCACCACTGTGGAATACCTTGTCGTGAGAGATATTCTCACCAGAAGGAAATTCGACAGAATTTATGCGTGTTCAGCCAATTTGTATGTAAGTACGGGTAAGCCAGAACCAGACAGAACACTGGCGATTTTAGAGCTGATTTGGGCGGTTTATATACGGCTTATTCACACGCACACAAACACACGTACGTAAGATAATACGTACGTTGGTGAGAACGGCCAAGTCACATCATCCCCTATTGAGATAAGAGATGTCTGGCCAGTTTGTGTACGAATCGTGACGTCATCGTATTGTGTCACGATTCAGTACTCGTACATTACCTGCAAGTACATACAGGTAATTACGATCGAACGAGTTTTGTGTGTTTAACGTCATATAGACGAATAATTAGCCTGCCCTTTGGGGTGGCGACTGTCGTCGAGGGGTCCGAGCCCCTTTACCTCATACCAGTGAGTCCCCACAGTTATAAAATGAGTTATTTTCAAGTAATAGGCATAAAGTTAGGCACAGACATTGAATATATTATGTTCTAACATTCTACAAAATTTGATTTCAGTTGGTTCAGTGATTCATGCAAAGAAGTGATTTGAGAAAATCTTCAACTATTGCTAAAAAGAGTAGATAATACCAGATGAAACAGAGAAGCTGCAGTGTGAAAAACAGACCTGCTGTTATTTGACATGCTAATCAATCATTTAATAACTTGGACACGTATTTTATAACCTCGCAATATAATTCATTATGAATTTCCTTGACATTTCAGCATTCTGGTAAATACTTTCGATATTTTTATTTTTCATTTATTTATTTTAGATTTTTTTGTTTAAAAAATTTTTTCATCACCGAAATTTAATAAGAACATATTTTTGATGGTAACTTTGTAAACATTGGGTCCAATAAAATTTAAATTTCTAAAGATGAAAAAAAAAAAACCGATCATTCTTCTTCTTATCTAAAAGATTTTATTAAAAAATTGAAGAAATTGAGACTGTTTTTGCATAGGTAGGTATATAAAATATTGACTGGGCTTATTTTATTTCGAGTCGAGTTAAATTCAAAATGTTTTGATAAAACTGTAGTTCAAAAAGTAATAGAACGCTTCAATAATTTCTAAAGAATGCCAAAATGAATTTTTGAGGATGCCTTCTCCTTGGTCCCTTCTTTTTTTATTTAACAACGTGAATTAAATATTTTACCTATCACTGACATATTCGGAAAATATTATTTTATTGCATATCGGCTTTCCTTCCCGTCGTGAATACAAATTTCTTTTTCTTGGCTTGAAGATCAGTAACTACACCTTTTAAAGCGAAAACAATTCAATTACAACGTAATTTGATGGGTGTGTATAGGTAACTGAAGACATTGAAGTTTGTAATAAAATATTTCCACATGGTGTAAATGCAAAATATGTAGGTATGAGTTTACTATCGGTATAGCAACTGTGTTGCACCAGGACGGTTGCAACAAATATTTATACATTTTTCACAGCGAACAATTATCATTATGATAATTATATTAAACGTAGCTTTTTATATTGTAACCTAATGATAATTTTTCAAAAATTCCGTAACTTTATTTAAAAAAAAAAAAAAAAAAAATTACATTAATCTTTGTGAATTATTTCACAATCCGATGTTTAAGACATTTAACTATGATGGATAACTGAGAAAACAGTGATCGTGTAAATCAACGATTCTCAAACTTTTTTCCTAGATGACACAGCTAAAGAGCTTCCCACAAATACTCGACACCATTCATGAGTGAAAAGTTTCATAAAAATTTAGCACATACCTACTAATGGAGATTTAAAAAAATCATCAGGGTTGGACGAGTATATAATTAAAAAAAAAATTTCTACCTATTCAAATAAATATAAATCACCTACCGAAATACACAATTTTCATCATTGGACTTGACATGCAATGCGATATTTTCGCGACACATTTAAGATATGCTTGTGACAAACTAACGTGTCATTCCACACCAGTTAAGAATCGCAGTATAGTTTGACAGACAAAGGAAAAAGTTTGAACTTTTTTCTTTTTTTTCCAATCAAATCGTGGAATATATCAGATATTGTGTAATGAAACCAAACTCGTTGGTTGCATTTTTGTTCCTCACAAATGGCCGAGAAGTGAAAAAAAAATACATATGCGATTTGTTTCACTTCGGGGCAAAAACGAGATAATATTTTAAATTACAACTTGGCTATAACCGCAAAAGAATTGAACAATAAATTTATTGATGAGATTTACCTTGAGCGTTTATACCTACAATCTGAGTCAAAATAAAGAATAGTAAGTAATTATTAGAAAGAATTAATATCTGAATATAAATATGACGAAAAAACATCAATTGACGATAGAGGATGAGCTAAAATTGTTATTTTCGATCATATATGAGTTTGTAGTACCTATCATATTTTAGAAGGAACTTTTCGGAAGACATTTGTAGTGCATAAATAATTCGTCTCCGTTAAAACGAAGGGAGTTTTCATTAGCATGACATAACTAATTAGTCAACAGAGAGATAGATATAATACGTACAAGTAATTTTCATGGAGAGTTCCTATCTTCAAAGAAAAATTAGGCTGGATTCACAAGTTGAAAGCGAACCCCAGAACCATAACTGAAGCGAAGTTTGTTACCCAAAATGACCCCCCTCATCAAACCCAAAAAAACAAAACAAAACCAAAATGTACCTGAACCACATCACACATGTTAGAAGTGGAAGTTTGCACTTCAATAAACATATCCGGAGATGTATCACACAATAAAATGGTAAAAAATTTGCCTAAACAACCCTTTTTGGGTCACACGGTAGCCCAATGAGTCATTCAATCCGAACATGAACTTAAAATTTCAAAAAACATGAGCAACGATGTATACTTCAATTTTTAAAAAGAAATTATCCTAACCCTTTTTCTGTGTCATACAGGGGTTCAATGAGTGGTTCAGTTCAAAAGTGAACAAAAAATTTGAACCAAGCGCCTCAAAAAATAGAAACGACTATATAATGATTATTCAATTAAAAGAAACAAAAAAAAAACAATATCCTAATCCCTTCCTTATCAAAGTTAGAAATCTGAACTGAAAAAACTGAAATTTTCGAATAAACACACATGTGACGGAGGTTCAAATACCGGTAGAGGAACAGATTTTTTTTTTAATAGATTGAATTTAAAAATCTCTTGCGCAGTAAGCTTCGCAAGAAAAAGTAGATTTTCTTTGTTTAAAAATCAACTCTATAACCACCAATAAAGTAATACATAAAATATTTATATTTTTGTCAAAAACTTACCAATATCACACAAGTACGATGCATGCAATAAAATATACTGATTCAGTACATTTAATACATTAATTTTTCATTTTTGTGTCAAACATCATTATTTTTTTGTGAAATGAAAAATTATATCAAGTTTTAACTAGCACGAGTTTAGGACATAATTCGATGGTTCTCTTTCCTGCAGTGACAAGAACTGTGGATTATATGAAAAAAAGAAACCAAAAATAAAAAAACAATTATATGTGAAGAAAATCTTATAGTGCAGTTGTCTGTACGCAGGTTACAAAAATATTAGTAGAGATTTTAAAATCCGCGTTTAAATTTAATAAATGGAAGCGAGGTCTTAATAATTTTTGTTGAATTTTGTCTTAAAAAATTAAGTTGTACGTTTATTATAATGATATGTATATGTACACAAAGTTTATCACACGCATATGTATACATATAATTTTGGTCATCTAGAATTTGTAAATGGAGCGAGGAGCGTAGACCCCTGCTCCAAAGTTGGTAGCCACTAAAAACCTAAACAAATTCATAACAGTGATTTGGGAACTGATAACCAAAACAAACAAATTTCACACAACCAATAACTAGTAACCACTTCTCACAAAATGCTAAAACTATTAACGAGAACAATAACCAGAAAGAATTGGTCCTTATCAATTTTTCTGAAATATCAGTATTATTAAAGATTTTTTTCAATAATTATCAATTATTTCTTGAAAAATTATCAATTATCAATAATTTGATCTGAAAAAATTTTTTTGTCTATTTTACAACAAATTTTGTGTCAACCAATAACCAGAAAAGTTGTTTTGGTTAAACTGAACAATAACCAGTAACTAAATAAGTGCATTTTTAACCAATAACCAATAACCAGTGTAGATTTTTATTGGTTCCCAGTAACTAATAACCCCAAAAACGATTTGGTTACAAGCTCTAGTAGGTGTATGTAAAAATAAGAAAAATATCTCTGCCACGCATCAACCATGATAAGTGTATTTTCCAAAAGTGTAAAATTTTGTAATGACTGCATCTCAAAAACCAGTTGACCAATTTCACTCAAATTCAATACCAAACCAGTCCCAACAGTCTCCTAAAATCTTCAAATTTACGAAAGTTATTGCGATGACAACATGATGGATTTGCAACATTTTGTGAACCTCTTCCTCTGAAATTAGAGGATCAATTTCAAAAATTTTAACATGAATGTGTAGCCCATAAAAGCTTCTAACACTACCCCTAGTTTCATTGCTATAGTCAAATAGGGGAGGCTCCACAGACTCCCAAAACGTGTCAAAATGAGCATAAAGTGGAAATATATATATATTATGTACATGTGTTCAGAAGAATTTGAGTGACCTATATATTCATGATTTATGACTCAGGATTGTCACTTTTCCACAGGTCTTGCCTCCAGTTCCCACCATTGTACTGAATGCAATAGTTTGGAAAATACACTCGAAGTTCTATGTAAACATAGCTTCGACATCAGAAACACATAACTACATGATGAGTTGCCTATTTCAACTTCAGCAAGGGGATTTATTCATGGAGATAGAATGCTTTCAACTCCTTGAATATTGAAGACAGGCAACTTGTTGAAAGAATATTTTTCAATGTACTTAGTCAGTACAACCAAAATTCTGTCACCAAAGTAAAATTTGAAACTTTGATAACCTATAATTCCAAAACAACTGATTTGATAAGAAACTTTTTTCTCATTTCAATATGTGCTGATCCTGTACTATCTAAATTTCACATACCCCTTGCTAATCTCTCTCAAAACTCCCTGTATACAGAGGGATTCTGATGAAAATAAAGTAAAGATAAAGTTCGTTAACAAACTATTAATATAGTACCTACCTGCCTTCCCAATTTGTATTTATACAAACCTCAATAGATTATCAACGATGAAAATGCGTTAAAAAGTGAAATATATATATATTTTTTTAATTTCTTCAGTAAGATCTAGAGACTGGCATTATTGAAGTTGGCCCTATTTTCTTTTCTCATGTACCAACTTACACTTCAATTCAGTCTGATTTCATGACAAAACTTTATAATTAGTATCGACATCATGAGTCCAGTTCCCAGATTTTGCTGGAGAAATTTAAAAAAAGCAATGTTTTATTTTTTTAGCCCGTTTTAATTCTTTAATGTGGTACACATTTCTATTTTTACTATAAGCCTAGTTCACACTAGGCCATTTTACTAGCTTGGTTTCAGGCTAGTAAAGTAGCACAACTAAAAATGCCAACATTGTTGCGCCTTTCAATATCCTAGGACTGATCACATGAGGCAAGTAAATATATGATGCAGGTAATGATAAAGTGCTTATCATATTACATCATTCACAATTTATATGTTAAATTTCAACTCCTGTAATTCTGTTTTTGGAATTTATAATACAAATTATATTAAAACTGAATTAAAAAAATTTTTTTCAAAATGAATAAGTGGTCAAGTAATGACACAATTCCTTTTCAATAATTATTTATATTTGCAATTCCAATGATCTTTTTGCAGGAGTTTTTTATCAAAACTTACTTACAGTTATTTATTCATTACAAGTTTCATCATTCGAATATTTTTTCCTCAAAAATTTGGTCAATCAGTCTAAATTTTATCAGTGATTTTCTAAATTTGTATAGATATTTCACGAAAGTAGCCTGAAAAGGTGAATCAGTTTAACTTCGTGCAACTAGAAGCTAGGCAATTTTACTAGCTCATTTTCACTTGCCTCAAGGAGTCACACCTGGCAACTTTATTAGTAGATTGTAAACTACGCTATATGGTGGTGTATTCGGGGAAAAAACAGGGTGCTTTAACCAATCGCAACCCAGAAGGTGCCTGCATTGGCCAATGAAAACACAGCTCCTGTTTGGCAGTTCATTTAAAAACAAATTTATTGATTGATATAAAATGTATCGGTATATATTATGATATATCGATTTGAGTGTGAAGAAGTGATGAATATGGTAGGAATCGCTATCAATGTTCATATATCGATATTTGTTGATGAATAGCAGTTATTATTTTTTTTAACTATCAGTATATGATTTCTTACTCAAAATAACCACTCTCAAACTTCATTCTCCCGAACTTCATTATCTCATAGGTATAAAATGTGTAATACATTAAATGTTCCAGTCCGCTCAGACCCTGAAGGGTGCTTTTTTTTTTTTTTTAAGCTGGTTTGATTTATTGAAATAAAAGTAATATTCAAGTTATCACTTTTTTGTTTCATTTACTTTCATGTTAACAAAATGTTAACTTTAAAATGAATAGTTTTTTCAAAACCAGCTTTACATAATTCATCTATTTGCCAAATGTTACCTAGAGCACAAATATTTGGGTTTTCTCGCCATCATGCTTGCCAAATAGCACACTAATACACAAATACGGCAAATTCATAGAGGCATGGTTAGCACAAATATTTGTTTCCTTTGACTATAAAAAGTTTACCAACAACAATCAGGAACATTAAGCATGTATTTGAGGATGCTCGTGAAATACACAAGCATATAATATAGGTACCTGACTACATGGGCAAGCCTACTGGCCTATACCTACCACACCATCGGTGATTTAGCTATTTGCCCATTTGTCAAATGCGTATTACATGCTCGATGTTCTCGATTATTGTTGGGAAATTTGTCTGAGTCAAAGGAACAAAAATTTGTGCTGGCCTTTGCCACTATTTGTAATTCGCTGCATGTGTGTATCAGTGTGCTCGTCATTTGGCAAGCACAATATCGAATAATCAAGCATACTCGACTATTTGCGCTCCGCCACATTTGGCTAATAGACGAATGTATGGAGCCAGCTTCACGTCGATTCTAGAAAAAAAAATAAGGGACACCACTGGTATCACCCTCTATCATTTAAAAAAATGTTCATCAAAATTGGTGCGCTTAATGAAAAGTTAAGCTACTTATGCCTGACAAAAGAAAAATATATAGAAAGGTATATGATACAGACCGAATTTAGAAAAACTTGATCTTCTTTTTTTCTTTTTAAAATCAACTGAAAATAGGTTCAATTGATTTTTTCCGTTTTTGTTATTATTCTAAAGGAGTTCCTTATTGGTGTTTCGATAGGAAGTTGCAACACCAACACACTAAGTGGAGATTGCATGTATTCTACCAAAATTAACGCATCTCAGATTATCCAAATGAGGCTTCCCATCTTAAAAAGCAAAATGAATAATTGAATTGCAAAAGAAAATTCGGTTAAACACCCATATTCTTTTCCACCCTTTCTACCTACCTCAGTTTCTTATCATTTTTCATTTGTATTTCAACCATTTTTCGAAGTATTTTTCGAATCTTCTTTGTATTACGGTATTATTATCCGAATAGCCGGCAATTTAGGGTTCTTCATAAGAGGGGAGAAGAATATTCGCTACTACGAATGCGATAATCGAACCATCACCAATAATTATTCATAATGAACGTCGCATTCGATTAAACAGGTAATTAAACATTGAATTTGATTAGGTAGTATAATGAGATCTTACCAGCGTGTGCTCGTACTCGTGTGTTTCGGTTTCCTGAGGCAGCCTGCATGTTCCAGTAGACATAACTGTTGCACTTCAAAATCATTAAAAAATAAATAAAAAACTAATACACAATAATTAACTGATAAAAATTAAATAGAAAATCACGAAAGGAAACAAAGAGATTTTATTTCAAAAAAATTTTGGTGCGTAAATTTTTTCAAATTTTTTATGGATGACGATTACTTGAACTAGTAATCAACAAGCTAATTCTCAATATCAATATTAATACATTCGAAAACGGCATATAGAACTGGATACCGGCATGTGATTCACTGGTAATACCACTTGTTGAGGATTACAGCAACCACTTGGCAGAAGAATCAAGAAGGCAATAACTAAATGAACGTAAATTTACAAATTTGCATTCATTTTTAATCTATACATGGATCGACATCTGACGGTGAGAATAAGAAACACGTTATTTATACATAAAATTCGAAACGAAATCCTTCTCAAAAATCGCCTAATTTTCGCGTTCCATATTACATCCATTTGTCATTTCATAAGGTACGAATTTACGTAATTCGCATATCTTCGTCACAAATTACTTAATAGTCTCTAATTGTTAATGAAACGTCATACGAGAGTCGAAACTATTTCTCTCAAGTTTTAACGAGAGACGTGTGATTCGTATCAATTACCGTGAGGAATAAATATTCAGAATTGTGTATGGCAGATTTCGGGTCCATTTCTCAGGACTCAATGTCGTAACTTTATCACCCTGGAATATCAAAATTAGGGAGGTAGCTGCAGGGTTGCAGATGTCGCGGGCATTTCGCTATTGCAATGGTTTAAGCTTAAAGTAGCGACTCCAAGAAAAGCTATTTTGTTACTTTCGAGTCATCAGAGAAAAAATTATACTGAAACGAATGCAAATTTTTTTCGAATTGAGTACCCATAAACTTATTCTTTGGAATATAAGGAATTTAAAATTCAAGATAAAAAAACCACTAGATTTCCTGAAGTACTGTTGGTGGACCGGTTTTCTGCCATTTTCACTTCACGGCTTGATAAGTAAAGTTGGCTTTGACTTAATAATGCTAAAGATCAGATCGACGTTTTTCTCAAAATCAATTGCCTTTCGACCTTCAACAAAAAGCAATGCTGGCTATTCTGGTTTTCGCTTGGTATTACAGATTGAAAAGAATGTGTTATGTTAGCGATAAATGAAAAATGTGTAATGAATCCAGGGATTGAGAAACGCTAAGTTTTTTCATTTTGTTTCAGTTAGGTAGGTAGGTAGTTGACTTTCTAAAATTTACCATAATAGTCATTTTTTATTTCCATTTCCATAATTTTGGTTTCCATTTCTGTTACATTTTCTGATTTTACCAAAATTTTTCATACAGTTTCTGTTTCTGATTCAGTTTCTATTTCAATTTAACCTGTAAGTAGCCACAAAATGAAAAGTGAATGTAGATGAATTCATTTCACATACTTAGTTGTACTAATATGAGGACTAAATCTTCAGCCTTTAAAATCCCATCTATATATGATGAAATGGGCCTGGAAATAGGTTAATTTTCAAAATTTGATGTGATCAAAAACTTCCATTTCAGGAATCATTGGAGGTTGTCCAGAGTTTCCCTTCGAATATTACGTTTATCTTGTGGGTATGTAACACCGTACATGAAACAAATGAAGTATTAGGTACCTAACTTTGTTAAAAAAAGTAAGAAAATCTGAAAATAACTTGAAAATATACTTTGAAAATAACTTGAAAATATACTTTGAAAATAACTTGAAAATACACTTATGCTTTTACACAATCCATCCAGATTGGACAAAATTCATTTCTAAACTTTTTTCTATACCATCATAGACAGTAATCACAATAGAACATATGTACAGTACTGGATTTGTTCCTAGGCCTGGAATGAAAAACTTAGTAAGGACTTTCACAGAACTGTATTTCAGAAAAGTTTCATTTTTTGTAATTTGTAATTTCCGGATACATTTTTACAGATTGAGAAGATTATGGAAGATCCTAATTTTCCCACTACACTTATCTGACTAATTATACGAAACTAATTATTTGAATGTAATGAGAATCTCCATAACACTGGTATTTTTATCCACAATTCAGGTGTGAAATTTGGGATTGATTTTTAGTAATAGACTATAGTTTTTCTAGATTTTATTTCCAATTGGATAGTTTCCAATCGAGTACTCAGAAAAATTCTCTAATCATGACCATATATGCATGTTTATGAAACAACATTCAGGGATGTAGATGTTTCACAATTATTTCCAGTTTGATAAATAATTATAATAAAGTCTCACATTGTTTTACAGTTTCCAAATTTTATATACTGTGGCGACTACCACCACACTACGACGGCTATAATTGCTGCTTCTCCCTCGAACACCGTCACCCGGTAATGTGGCCAAGTGAATACGGTGCTGACTTTTGGTGGCGATGATGAGGGAGGTTTTAGGTGTTCAGTCGGTATGGGTTTGAATCTGTTGGATATATTGTCCGCATCTGTTTATCATATCAATGAATTATTGTATACGTTGCCTCCTATCTATCACTCTCTTTACGTGACCTAAGTTGTACATCCTATCTTCTCGTCTTTTATTCACTCATTTTACGGCGTTTGCACTCTCGTAATGCTTTTATATTTACCGAGAATATATAATCGTTTTATTACACAAAAATGGCGTTTTTGTAATTTCATGAGCCTATCTACGGCTGTTTTAACAGAATCCCGTGCCGCCTGAACACCTAAATAATACTATTCACTGGTATGGAAAAAATCCATAGTCCTCGTCAAGTTTCCCCCAATAATAATATGGATTTTCAAACAGGGCATTTCCAGAGCAAAAATGTCCTAAATCCAAAAAATATTATTACTTTCTATTCATTGAACAGCCAAACAGGTCCTATATATGATGGTGTGAAACAAAGTTAATGTTTCTTTTTTCTCTCTATCATATGAGAATAATTTTATTCCGATGACAAAATGAAGAAATTAGACTTTTCTTGATGCTGGTTTTTAATTTGAGTACTATTGTGATAGTTTTTTTTTATAATAGTTCCACACAATACGTGATATGAATATTGGAGACTAATAATTTTGTTGAAAGTAGCTTTGTAACATCCTGTTATGGTCTTGTATTTCATAAATCATGAATTTTAAAAGTTTGTTATTTCCTGATCGTCTTCACAAAATTGAAAAGTTTTTACAACATGATAATTCTCTAATTATATAAATTTGTCTAATTATGTGGAATAAATTTCAATAAATATAATAAGTATCTCTCTAGCTGTATCATCTCCATTCAGTATGAAAGGGTGAAGATTTATTTTGATTTATAGTAAAAGACCATTATAATTTCTGGTTTGAATAATACTAAGAATGAAGTCTTGCATAGTTTTACAGTTTTTGGACTTCAAACTACAAACACTGATATGGAACAAATGTGCTGACCTTTTTTTTTCTTACAATATGAAACTTTGACGCAGTCGCAGTTCCAGATCTGGAAAAACCTTTATCCTAAATCCAATCTGTACATGTGTTCTATTGTGATTACTATGGATGAAAGTTTAGAAACAGATTTTGTCCAATCTGGATGAATTACGTAGAAGCAAAAATGAACTTTCAAGTTATTTTCAGATTTTCTTACATTTTTTTAACGGAGTTGCGTAATACTTCATGTGTTTTATGTACAGTGTTACATACCCATGAGATAAAGATAACATTCAGAAGGAAACCCTGGACAACCTCTGATGATTCCCAAAATGGAGGTTTTTGATCACATCAAATTTTGAAAATTAGCATATTTCCGGGCCCATTTCATCATATAGATGGGATTTTAAAGGCTGAAGATTTAGTCACTTACATAAGTACAGCTAAGTGTGTGAAATGAATTCATCTACCTTCACTTTCCATTTTGTGGCTACTTAGAGGTTAAAAAAAATTTTTCCAAATTTTATTTAAATATTGAAATTTTCTCAATATTTCCCAAAAATTATCAATATTTTTTCTCTCACCTCCCAGATCAAAAATTAATCAAGGTAAGTAACAAAAACGATTCGTCTTTCCGTTATTGGTCTTGAAACTATAATCCATCCAATGAGAAATGATCGCAAAAATGAAACGCAACAAACTACTACTGCACATTTTCACAAGCATTACTTACGCATTATTGCCAATTGAAATATGCGGGAATACAAATTATACAATTACCTACGTGAAAGTATGAATATTTGGCAACGTTGTTTTCAGGCGCAAGGATCATCTTTAATTGATTGTTTCTGATTTGGTTTCTATTTTAGAATTTTTGTTTCCGTTTATGTTGGATTCCAGCGCTGAAGAATATGGCTTCTGTTTTCAAAAAATTCGGTTTCCGTTTCCATTTCTCAAACCTTGATAAAATCCATAAAATCTTTTCGATGCTATAATTATCTGTATTTAATCAAATCGAACTCTACAATATAGACTACGGAAACTGAGACACCTTACAATAATAGCTTTTTTTTAGCATTTTCCCTTAATCCTAGGATTTACAACTTTGTGTTACTCTGGTAAACTTCGGTTCCTACCGTCTGGGTTATCGGTCTTATCTTTGTTATGTACTATACAGTCAGAGCTCTTATCCATTAGTCTTATTCCTTTTTCTTATCCGTAAAATGGTGTATGTGCTGGTCAGTCTAATGATTTCTCAGGCGTCAGAAAGAATTTAGACACTTCGGTTGGAAATTTCGACAAAACGAACATTATCAAAATCAAGTTATAATTTCAACAATTAAATGTAAACAAATTATATTATTAGGTACATAAAGTATAGGTAAAAATGTAGTAGCTTGCAATACAAAGCCGTTATGTCACCGCAACAAAAAACTACAAACATTCAATAAAAGTCAAGAATGAAAATTCAAACGTCATTCACGTCGGACCGTCATAATGCACTGCATTCTTTCAGTTAAGTTACGTTAATTCATGATGATACAACATCGGAAATAAGTAATTACTGTCTTGAGCTTTCCGTTATTTTCTATCATCTTCTAAAAATCCGTTGAAGATCCTCGCATAGTGTTAACTGCTAATTCGACGCGTTTCGACAACATTTCATGTTTAGACTCGTCACCTCCCACGTTTTTTTCGATATTTTTTATCACAAAATGATGTAAAAATAATTGTAATCCTTCTCTAAGCATAAACAATTTTTCAGATTTTGCAATTCGTGAAAATACTTCCACAACAACGGTTTCGTCTTCGCTTAACAAAATTGTCAGGACAATTTGACGTATCAATTTTACCATAGGTTTGTTCATTTCTGTGAAGTGTAGTACCTAAAACACGTGCAATGAACGGGCGAGTTAATTTTTCTATTATGTTCTGTAAAAATATTCTATACATATAGTTATGTAATCGGAAATCGGTTAGTCGATTATACATACTTACTTTCAAAATTGATAATGGTAGTTTAAGTTCCATGAACAAATATGTTAAGAATTTTGCCAAGTTTACAATTTGTTGATTAGTGAAGGAATTTATTTCTTTAAATTTATCCCACGTGCTAAACTGAATAGCCAGCTGTAAAAAAATGAACAGCGGTAAATTAAATGTAATTTTTAATAAAAACTAGCGCAATAAGCCACGCTAGAAAATGTACGTTTTCTTAAGAAAAAAATAAATAAATAAGTACAATAAAAAAGCCAAAATATGAAAAGTATTATAGTCCGTCCAACGAATGATGATCCCTGCTCATTAAAAAAGTTTGCCAAATAGTCATATTTTCACGTAGGTAATCGTATAACTCGTATTCCCGCATACTTCATCTGGCAATAATGCGTAAATAATACATATAAAATTGTACAGTAGTTGCGAGTTGCGTTTCATTTTTGGGATCAACTCTCGTTGGATGGAATATAGATAGAATTCTGGGTGAAAATCACGTTTAAAATGAAGTGTATTGTTAAATTATAAAAAAATGTAGGCAAGTTTTTAAATGATTGCTTAGGAAATTAAATAAATTAAAATTCGTCTTTCGACCAGCTACTTTGTTTCATCCAGACTTTATATTCTTTTCTTAGCAATAGTTTAGGATTTTTTCACATCACCTCTACACACGAACTATAAAACCGATTAAAACAAAATTTTGCAGAATAATAGAATCCAAAGCTATTTAAGACCTCGCTATGAATTAAATCAAGTCAAATCTATGACTCTATGTCTATTTATAAGTTTTAGAACGATAATGTGTGCCAGATTTTCGTGTTTACCTGGGTATTCATACACCTAAATGATCGAGGACGGACACAAATAACTATACCGGATTTTCGCATTCCACACTAATAGCGCTTTCGGTGGTCGCATTGAATACTTCTTAATGAGCAAAAAGAATAAAAGCGTATAATAAATAAAATAAATAAACTATAACCTACAAAATTTAATTCCTCTTTGTCAATTTTCAGAGAAGTTATATCAGATTTTTGATTTTTCTCTTTACAATTTTTGTGGGGCTATAACTCGGAAAGGAAGGTATTTCTCAGCATTTTGCAATGGGAACTTTTTTGTTCTTTCCACCCCAAAAATCGATTCTGGAATTAATTCCACTTAATGTCTGGGCACCTTGTACAATAGAAAGTGTTCCACAGCAAACCGATGTAAAGTATGATTCGCCAATAAAATTACCTGACATTTTCTATCAGAAGAGCAGAACTGTTCGGCAATGAAGGCGTAGTATGGATTATATTTTTTTTCTTTTAGTAAACAATGCATAAGAACGTAAATTATTTCTTGGCATTGTTGTCCTCTTAAACCAAGTTTGACGAGTTTTTCGAAAGCGTCGATATAATCCTTCAACAAATAAGATTTTAATAAAGAAAAAATTAAAAAAAAAAAAACAAAAAAAACATGAATTAAACGAAGACTGAGACGCAAACCGCATACCTCCGCTGTCATAAGAATACAAAAAATATTTCGCCGGATGTCTGTGTTCATTCGATGTTTTTTGGCCAGGTTTACGACATTCTGATCAAAGGTACTGATGCTCGATTCTGTCACTGCTTCTTTGTTCTGAGCATTATTTATGCTGCCAGTCCACGCTGATCCCACAATCCACCATCGACCTTTCGTATCAACTATAAATTAAACAATTTCAAATCAAAGTTATTGATATATGGAAAGTAAAATAAATAAAAACAACACATAAAATTTTTCTACTAAATATAATTATATAGGTATGCTTTTAATTTTGAAAAAATGCTTAAAATTGTTTTTGATTGGACTTTCAACGTACGAAACTGAAAGTCATGGTTTTTTACTGTTGTTACCTTAGAGAATACTTAAGTAGAATTTCATAAGTGTTATGATAGCTTATCATATCCTGTTACATGCACAGATTAACTACACGCACTATGTGGTCGGCGTAGTGTAGTGATTTCACACTTCGCTTTGCAATCAAAAGGTTATAGGTTCAAGACCACTCGCCGCAACATTGTCGACCCAAAACGACGGTGTATTCGATATAAACTGGTTTATTTTTTGGAGACTTCTTCTATACTCTCCAGAAGGAATCCAAAATTTTTTAGTACATTTTTGATCACAAAAATTCATAGTTCCATAAAATTACACATAGTTATACACAAAATTCACAATTCAACATAAAATTCAGATTTAATCACTCTTCCTAATGTGATTGAGAAATTCCAGTTGGTAAACTATTGGTCACCGAATCCCAATCAACACCCTCAAAAAATAGATATCGAAAACCCCTTGGGCTGAGTAAAGTGGCTGCATTACTAGAGCAGAGTCCATAAAAAATATACATTTTAAAAAAAATAGATACTTAATTACAGAATTAACAAGGCCAAACGTTTTTTATAAAATTTGATGACAAAAAATTAGAACAGATTTGACATAAGGATGTAGGAGGATTATTACATTTTCTAATATATCGTCATAGCATTTAAAACAAGACGAAAGTGTGCAATTCAAACACAGGCTAAAAAAAATGTAAAGTCAGAAAAACAAAAATATTATACATTCACTGATTCACAGACTTAAAGGATTTTAACAAAACAATCAGGCAGTCATTGTAAACTACCCGATTCAATAATCTAAACCAGTGGTTCCCACACAGGGTGGGCAAGCATGTTTCAGGGAAGCGTGAGGCACTACCCCAGAGAAATCACAGTTAAACATTAATTTTAAAAAAACAACAATGTTTATCAACCAACAGGGGCGGAGAGATGTTGTCATCAGCCTAAGAGACATGACCAAAACAAAGTTTGGAAACAAGTGATATGTATCATCAAATTCGATTTCATAGTAACCCATTCGATTTTAGTACCAATATACCATTCTGCTGGAATGAAGTTGAAAATTCGATTAAGTACAAAGATAAATGAAAAAAAATCAAGACCTTAAATAATATATTTGACGCATTTAGAAAACGTATAAGTAAGGAAAAAATTACCATTCAACAGATCTTCCAATGAAATTTTCAATTCTGTTACATACTTTCCAGGACGCAAAAATGATTTTTGTATTTTCTTCATGTGTTCTACGTAAGTTGGATCATAATTTTTCATTTTTAGCATATTATTATTTTTCACAGCGGATAATGTATCGAGCATAAAACGAACTCTAGCACTAGGAAAACAAAAAAAGAAAAATTATGTTTCTTTTACTTCATAATCATAGCTTGAGTACTTTAAATGAGAAAATCATGAATTACCTTTCTCTCAGAGCAGTAGATTCATTAGATTTTTTTTGAATGTTATAAATTAGTTCTTTCAAAGATGCAGGGTCGTCTTTCCGCAGAGAAAATCCAACATATTTCAATACGTGCAAAATTAATTCTACTTCTTTTTCGCAGAATTTCTCGACAAATTTTTTCAATATTTCATAGATTAAACAGGAATGGAATATCTAGAGCAAAAAAGTTTAGTAAATTTCGGCTTTAAGCACGAAATAAAAATCATTCTCAAGCTCTATAAGTATACCTTAAAATTGTACAACTGACATAAAAACACGACAACATTGTCAATTCTTTTATCTTCGATACATATGTCGCCATCAAACATTTTCTGAAACTCTTCGACCAAATTCTGCAAAATAAAGGCACCTAAAAGAAAATTTATGAATGTATAAATATATTGATAATTCTTACTAATGTTTTAATTTTCCGTTACCAATCTCAGATCCAACATTTGCATGGAGCAACGAAATGAGCAAAGCATGTTCAATAATTATTCGCTCAGGGGATAAAACAGGTGTGACAATCGATTCTTTCAATAACTCTAACAAGACAGAATTACTATCATTTCGACTGTACTTTACGTAAATATCTTCCATCTAGAAAAATAAACGTCATACCAAAGCGAATCAATGAAAAAATACAATTAAATACTGAATAAACGTAGGAATACCTGAGTTGTAATACTATGCATGTTGCTTTCAGTCAACCGATTCAGAGCACCTTTCATCAATTTACGAAGCCTTCGCAAAACTTCAGAATTCTCATTTGATGAAGTTTGTAACGACGCCCTCAAGTGCGGTGGGATGTATTTACTTTGGTTATCCTAAATCAATAAAAAAAAGAACATAAAAATAAAATGCAAAACAAAATGAAGGAAAATACAGTACTAGATGAGATGTTTCAAATTTTACCTCGACAATATTTCCATCTTTATCTCGTAACCGACCATAAATATCTTCCTGAAATTTTTTATCGTCAGACTCTTCACAGGAGTTGTCATCTACACGCTCATCATTACTCGAGTCTGTATGATTACCATTCTCTTCTGACACAAACGCTTCCAAATTTCTCATGCGAGCTGAGAAATCTTGTTTCTTTTCACTATCAACTTTCTTTGCATCATTATTGTAACCACTTACTACGGACTCATTCGGTTTTTTATTAAATTTGTTTTTACTCATATCAGTATTTTGAATTTTAGTTTTTTCTTCTTTAGAACCAGGAAAATTTTCTGATTCTTCACTTCCGTCACTGTCATAGTCAATATCACAATCCAAGTCAGTAGCATTGCTCATATCATCGTCATCGGACTTTTCAGGATCATCATCTGAATTTGATCCCATAATCGCAGAGTTTGGCGAATCCATTCCGGTTGCCACTGCTAAATCGTCATCAAAGTCGACAACATTTTCTTTCAATTCTTTTTCCAAGTTTATAGAATCTTTGTATTTTTCATAATCACAAACTTCTAATAAATCTAAAAATGTTATAAAGGAAAAATTTCGTAAGAATTAGTGACCGCAACAGAAAACATATCAATGACAAAACGTCGGTCCATGTTTTTCATGTGGACAGATTGGGAATACAACTAAATAACTTTCGGGATTATTCTTCAACTGTGTTATAACCAAAATGTTGTCTCAAATTCAATAATTAGAATGTATCAACACCGTCGAAAAAAAAGTACCCACCTCACCTATTTAGCCACCTGACTATTTGCGTATTCGCATCTGCGCTGCTTACCACGAGACTGCTCGAACTCTGATGTCGAAGAGTACATTGTAGCGCTTCACGCAGAGATACCCGGAAAAATCAGTTTTCAAAGTACTTCGACTGAAAAATTAGTGAATTTACCCGTGAAATTTGCTAACTTTTAATTTCAATAATTTCCGTTTCTGTTGTTTCCGACACTTGAAATTTGGTACATAACATAAGGAAGCATAATACTGTACGTACACCAAATTTGGAGTAAATCGTAGTAGGGCACCTAAATTAATACAGAAACAAATTTATTATTTCATTAATTCTATTTGAGTCGAATCTGAAGATTCGGAAGCTAGAATTAACTATATTACCGTCCATATTACTGATAAAAATGAATAGAGACATAATTTTTTGTGAGAAATTTTGGTGGAATGAAAAAGTAGAAAACTACATTCTATTAAGGCTGGCTTCAAGTTCAGCGTTCCTCGACTTGTTTAGTCAAAATTATTTTATAATATGCTAAAAAATATGTGCCTAAAAGACAGTAAATATAAAAAAGATACAATCAAAGCCATCGTTCACGAATGATTTGGGCAGTGACTTAGTCTTCCGCCTATCCAACTTTAGTTTCTTCTCCAATGTCTTGATAACCCGGTCTTCTTTTTCATTTGCTTCTATTAATTGACGTTTACGTTCTTCTTTCATTTCCTTTTGCAGCTTTTTGAAATCCCTGCTTTCCTTTTGATTCTGTTTTAGTTGCTTCTCCACTGTAGTTAGATTACTCGATGAACAAGTATCATTTAACACTTTTTTCGCATTTACAATATTCTTTGGGAGCTTATCATCCACGCAATTTAACTCTAATTTATTAACTTTATTTTTATTCAGATAAAATTCATTTCGCTTGACTTTCTTCTGCAGACGTTTTTCCTTCCTAAGTTGTTTTCGTGTTTTCGGAATAACACGAACCGCTTTTTTCGAGTTTTTCGCCATTTTTCACTGAGAACAAAATTACAATTATATTGTTGTCACTATTATTTTGTAGATAGGGAGGAAAACTTTATTAGAATATTCATCATACCTGCAATACGGCCGAATAATAAATATACATAGTTTTATTCGATTCAAACTCGTGACATAACATGAAGAATGAAGAAAATTTCTAACGACGTAAAATATGAAACTGCAAAAAATGTAGACACTACACAGCACGAGAAGTCTATGAGAAATAAAATGAAATAATTTAATATTGATCAAACCATTCAAAGGATTCAATTTATTCATAAATTCAACTGATCACCAACTCGGCGATGTAGTTGTAAATATGATTGACATCTTCGACTATTTACATAATGGACTGCGCATACTGATAAAATGTTGAAGGTAACCAAATGAAATGTACATTCCATTCAAAAGTTCCTTCCCTTATCAAACTGTACTTTTTGTTGGGATACGATTCCCTCACTATCTCACAAACACATAACATCACATTGACTAACACTGTATGTAACATATTATTAACTTATTCGTTTTACATGTGGCGACACTGATTGCCAACATAATATTCTTTCCGCTACTGCTCGACGGAGAATGTTCTCCGTTCGTCAGTCGTTGTACTAACGTCGATAATAAATCTTTTTCTAAGAAGGAAGTCCGTACTTATCTTTTCTGTGTAAAGTGATGAGACCTTACCTCAATATGTTAGCAGAGCTGCGGATCAGAGAAATAAGTGCGGAAATTAAAATGTGATATGTGATAATCGTGTAATTTGTTAAAATTTGAAAGTTCGTGTTTCACGCAAAGTGAAAGGCTTAGTGCCGAGTGATACCTCCATGCAAAGTGGTAGGAAAAGTTAAAATTCGTGAACAAAAAAGTTCGATTCAGTGATTAAAGTAACTATCCTGAAAAAGTTAAATGTTTAATTAAAGAAAATCAACAAATTAAAAGTGAAATAAAAGTGAAATTTAATGAAAACAACAGTAAAGTCTTGGGCGCCTGTGAAAACGTCAAAGTCGAAAGTCTGGAGAAAACAAATCAGATACGAGAGGATTTTATGGTTTGGTAGACCAGTGCACACCATTAAAAACGGTTGGCAATTGTTCATGCTGTGTTCCAGGGAGTGAAACAGTGGAAGAACATCGAAAATTCAGAAGTTGCAGAAAAAAACGTCAGAGTTTGGTGTCAATTGGGCAAGGTAGCAGAAGAAAAACATTGAAAAAATACGAAAATAGAACCAAAAAATTAAAGATAAGTAAAAAGTTTAAGTTAATTAATAAATAATTCGTGTGATTTTGCTCAAAATTAAGTAGAAAAAATCAAAATTTCAGTAAAATAAAGTTAAATTTCAATATATTTTTATGTAAATTCTCAACCAAATCCCAAGTAAAGTTGAAACTTGAAAGGTGATATTAATAGCCTTTCAAACTTTATCTTATTGGTCGAGAATTGTAGAAATAGGAAATCTTTGTTGGATGAGTTTCATCGAATCCAACAATAGAAAACGTACATTGATGAACATTGACATTAGTGACAGATTTTTTCCTGTTCACATACAATAAAAGATCTTTTCAATTGATGAAAGCTAACAGATTATTTTCTTTCAGCAGTAATCATTTTCATATTTTTGTTGAATAATTTTTGCACTGAGTATTAATTCACATTTTAATGTGTTTGATAGAATCACCTGTACTCTCAAACAAGACTTGGGACTTTGATTAATTTAATTTCGAATAGTTTCGAAGATAGAATCAAAGTAATTTGATCGCTCAAGAAGCAGAAACAACATCGGAGAGATCACCTCATCGTCGACAAAGCACATTTAGTGAGATTTATTTTAAAAACTTAGTTAATCATTGAATGTTGTACTATAATTTTATTTAATTTGCATTCCCTATCAAGTGGTTGAGACCGTGTTGTGCATTATCGTGTGGTTGAGACCGTGTTACCCCCTAGAATTAAGTTCTCGTGTTTCTGAGGTAGGATCTAAACTCCCGAACACCCAAAATTTAATAATAAACTGTCAAGATTTGACACAAAAAAGGTATTTGATGGGAGGAACTATGATGCCTGGAGGACCACGATGGTATCAACACTATATGCAGAGGGATTGTACCCGATAATGCATGATGTTGAGACCAAAATGCTATTTTTGGGACTGGAATTAAACAATTTTTTAAACCCTGAATCTGGCAATGCTAGTTCAGCTAACAGGATGGCATATTTCTGCAATCAGGAAAAAGGCAAGGCTTTAATCTACCAGGGATTGAACAACGAATTAATTGAAAGGGTAAAAGATTTAAAAACCATAAACCAAATTTTAAAAGTCTTAGATGAAAGGTATAAAAGCTGCACGCAGGTTACATATATTAACGCGAAGCAGGCCTTTCAGAGATTGAAATTTAATAGTGATGGAAATATGAGAAGTTACTAAGACGTGTTCTCTAGATCAGCCCAAAAAATAAGGGACTGGGGTAAAAATTTAGACAAACAGAAGGAGATAGAACAACTCCTAATATCACTGAACATGGACTATGACATGACAAGACAGGAGTTCAATACTTTAAGCCAGGATCAAAAAACAATCGAAACACTCCATGCCATGTTGATTGAAAGATCGGATAGGTTATATGATGAGAAAAGGTCAAGATATTATAATAATAAATTTCGTAATTTAAATAATAATAATAAAAATCAGAGATTCCAATATGGAGGAAATTATAATAGATATAATAACACAAATAGAAATCAAAACTATAGTCAAAATGTAGATCAGGGGAAAATGACATATAATAATAACCAAAAGTCAGAAATGCCTCAAAATAATAATAATAATAATAATAATAATTACGAAAATAGAAAATACAATAACAATCAAAATCAAAATAATTTGCCAAATTCGAATAATTTAGTATGTTTTAAGTGCCATGGCAAAGGGCACATAGCTAAAGTATGTCCGTCAAATAAAGAGGGTGCAAAACCCCAAGATAAATTAGATGGTCCTGCAAAAATACGAGATACGGACGAAATAATCAAAATAATAATAATAAAAATAAAAAAGAAAATTATGTTCAGTGGTCAATGATGATAAGGTACAAGGGCCATGAGCCAAACAAAAACACAAATAATAATAGATTAATAAATTTAATAACACCTAGAGACACGAAATATGAATCAGATCCAGATTATGTCCATCTGACTAAAAGGATTAATGTTAGATGGTGGTGCTGTTGCCCACGTTATATCTGATTTGTCAAAATTGTCTAACCCCATAATGCTGGAAAAGCCTATTGAATTAGAATGTGCCATCCAAGATACATTACTAATTGCCACACACATAGGAACTATGTTTATCAGGGTGGAAAATTCAGAGAGGAATCAAACAGTTATAAGATTAAAGAACGTACATTACGTACCATCCCTGAACGTAGACCTTATGAGAGGGATCAAGATAACAGAAAATAGGGTGCTGGGCATAGATCAGAATTTCTCTGCGGCGCACATATACATCCGGGGAACGGACGAGGTAATTTTTTTGGCCCCGAAAATAAGGGGGGTATACATGGTGAAGTACAAAATTGTACCGGAATCCATGGTTAATATTATAGAAAATGAAGATAATCTAAATAAAATATGTCCCTATAATAATGAATCGAATAAATTGGCATGTATGCCCAATATAAATTCCCAGGATGAATGGATGGAATACGAAGTAGAAGAAGAAATTATTGAGGAAAGTCAGGAGGAAAATAAAGAGAATGGAGAGAATATCAATAATAATACACAAGAAAACACAAATAATATTAATGTATATAATAATGATATAATAAACTCTAACGATGAGTAGGATAGTAATAACCCACAAAATAATGAAATGAATGAAGGTGGTAGTGAAATGAATGAGGATGTAGGTATAAATAATAATAATATAACAAATAATAATGATATAATAAACGATGATCAAAAAATCAACGAGAATATAGAAAAATTAAAAATAGATAAAAATATGATATGGCATAGGAGATTGGGACACTTATCAGGAAAAAATTTGAAATTCTTGACAAAGGTCTCAAGAGGTATTCCGAACGGAATTACATTTCGTAATGACGAATTCAGTCTGTGTGAGATATATGTGAAAGCGAACTATAGAAGATTGGGACACAGTGGAACTCGGACTAGACCAAAACGAAAACTAGAACTCGTTTTATCAGATACAATGGGGGACCTTCTCACCAGGAATATATGGTGAAAAGTACGTTTTGATATTAGTGGATCATGCCACAAAATATACTTTCATCTCCACTATTGAAAAAAAATCAATGGTTTTCGAGGAGTTTAAGAAATTATACATGAAATTAAAGTCAAAATTCCCGGATCACCCAATAGCCACCTTAAGATGTGACAATGCTAGGGAATATCTTGACTCGATTATGAAGACATTTTGTGAGGACCACAGCGTGAACCTTGAGCCTGTTGTTCCGTATTCACCAGAGTTGAATGCGATGGCTGAAAGGCAGAATCAAACGATCATGGCGAGGACAAGGGCCATGTTGTTTGACTCCAATCTGGATTTCAGTTTTTGGTCATTGGCTGTTCTGACGGCTGTTTATGTTATAAACAGAAGCCCAACTAGGGCTAATAAAGATCATAAGACCCCTTTCAAAATGTTTTACGGTATAAGGCCGGACTTATCTAACATGAGAGTTTTTGGGTCTCTCGCTCATAGGCATATTCCCATAGAGGTCCGTCAGTAACAGGCCACTAAAAATAAAAGAAAAAAAGCAAATAGTGAACATCCGAAATTAACCCAAAGATCTGATAAAGGAATTTTTGTAGGGTATACCAACAGTAGGTACTGTATAAGGGACCCATTAATAGACAAATCGCACGTTACATGCGATGTCAGATTTGATGAAACGAGGAATATAAAACAAATAGATAATATAAATAATAATAATGAAAATATATAGGATAACAATAATATAATAGAAACCCCTGTAATTTTGAACTTATTTAAATCAAGATACAAAAATTACATTGAGGACCACATCCCTCAAAAATGGGAGGATGTCGAAAACAACCCTTTTAAGGAAGAATGGCAACAAGCCATTACTGACGAGCTGAAGTCATTATCTGATATGGGCGTGTGGGAAGTCTTCCCAAGGGAGAGAAATGTGAGGTTAGTGGATACGAAGTGGTGTTTCACCACAAAACCTGACAACCAAGGCGTTCACAAACCAAAAGCCAGGTTGGTTGCAAGAGGGTTTAAAGATCTTACTCACTATTCTCTAACTGAAACATATGCCCCCGTAATCCAATATTGGCTGATAAGATGAATATTATCTATCACTAACAAATATAGTCTAAATATAACACAATTCGATATAAAAACAGCTTTCCTCAATTCACAAATAAAATACCCTATATTTATATCAAACCCCAAAGGATGCCAACTAGGCGAAAATAACTGCCTAAGATTAATAAAGTCAATATATGGACTGAAAATGTCTTCCAAGAGTTGGTACGACTTGTTGAAATCAATAATAATTCAAGCTGGATTTATTCAATCAAGAATAGATAGATGTTTATACATAAAACAAGATAATAGTGGTGCAATGGCGCTCTTAATAGTCTATGTGGATGACATGTTGTTGGCTAGTAACCACGACGAGTGGACACAAGACTTGATAAATATTTTCAACAAAAATTTCACATTAAAAATAGAATATAATCCAACTTTCTTTGTGGGATTCGAAATAAGTCGAGATATACCTATGAAACAAATCATATTAACACAAAATAGATATATTGATAAGATTCTCCGGAAATTTGGAATGACAGAATGCAATCCATCTTCCACACCCATGGAGACGGGATTAAAAATAAATAAGCCAAAAAATGGATTGGATGATACCGAATATAGGGCTATGATTTGGAATCTGCTATATGTGGCAAGACTGACCCGCCCGGATATTGCCTTCGCCGTCAACTATTTGTCACGTTTTCAGGCATCCTCCAATAGTGAAGTCAAAAATTATGTTCACCGTATTATTAGATGCCTTAAAACTATAAGGGACTTCTCTCTAGTCTTCCACTCTGACCAAACTCAAATTAAAGCTTTTGTCGATGCGTTGTATGCACCCAACGTAGACGATTCACCCATTAATATTAATAACCTGGAGAAAGGGTGCTCCACAACCGGCTACATGATATTCGTTAACGGAGACTTGTTAAATTGGGCCGTTCACCGGCAAAACACGGTTGCAACCTCGTCAACTGCAGCCGAACTAATTGCATTGAATGATGCACTAGACGATATATATGTGATCTGGAGACTTACTGAGATTGTTTTCTCTGTAACCGACCCAGTGCAAGTCTACGAGGACAACATATCTGCATCTCGTATTGCATCTGCGGGAGGCCAGAAACGCTCCAGGTCTCTAGCGATCAAATGTTACGCATTATTAGAAGCTTTCCAAAAGAAACTAATAAGTTTTAATGATATTAGGTCACCTGATCAAGTTGCTGATATACTTACTAAGGCACTTGATCGGAGAACCTTCCAAAATATTGTTATGAGAATCCTCCGAACAAGTCAATTTTTCAGCCAATAGTCTTAATTGACATAACCCTCAAACTTTTTGATATTTGGTTTTGGACTGCGGATGGGCGTCGGTTTTTTAGCGCCTATTGTAAACCCAGCAATCCATATGTTGTTTCATACTTCACATCACAATATTCAATAGGTTCCCTTTCGCTGCTCAGCCTCTCTTACTGGCATCAGCATTCCCCAATATATACAATTGATTCCCACAATAGGATATTTATATAAAAACCCCACACGATTAATTATAGGGACATATATATAATAATATTATCTCTCCACAGCTGACAATGAGGAGATATTGATCTCTCCAACCTCCCATTTTTTAAAATACATATTTATTAAATTAAAATCACACAATACTTATAAGACGTGACATGGTAACAGAAGGTTAAATGTATACCTCATGTTAATAATTACACGATATATTTAAGATAAAACATTCAATATATAAATCCACACACATTTTAATTGTACATCATAATATTAGTCAACGACATACCTAATATTTTACCATTTTTATAGCAATTTTTTGATATGATATTTATATGTAACAATTTTGACTACTATTGCTTATTTTTATTTTTTATTGTTTATATGTTTTTTAAATACATACAATGTGTGACACATTTTTTTACTTATATGTTCGTTCGTCCGTTTTGAATCGCAGGGGGGTGTTGGGATACAATTCCCACTTCACGAACACATAACATCACATTGACTAACACTGTATGTAACATATTATTACTGTGAGAAAATACGAACTGCCAACGGATCGAACTACACGAAAAGCAACGACAAAACCTACACTGATGAAAAGATTGAACGACGACTAGAAACACACATTACGAACACATAAATAAAAAGACTAAATATTCACTATTTCACGAATTTTATTCCACATAATAACAGCGGACATGTTGATGTTACGACGGTTGATGAGTGACGAGAAGGCATACAAAACATATAATCACAGTTGAGTTACAAACACAAATATCACAGATTAATAATAACAACAAAAACAGTGTTGCCACAACATGTGATGTGCGAGAATAATAAGTCAACGTATAATATAATTTGCTATTATTCTCACACGCCTCCTCAAATTATATTCATACGATAATGTCAAAATACTAATAAACAAATTTTCTAAATTAATAAAGTCATTAAAACAAAAATGACAAAAGTCAACAATAACACAACAAATTTACAACACAAAAAAATATCAACACAAATGGTAAACATATACAAAAAGTTACATTAATTTTAACAGTTTACAAAACATATCAAATTTGGGCTTCGGACAGCCCTTCGTGAAAACGTCCCCCAACTGTCGCGAAGTCGGTACGTACGAATACTTAAAATCTATATCTACGTGATTGCACACAAAACGGTACTTTACATCTATATGTTTGGATCTGCGAGTATTCCACTTTCCAGAGTGCAGAAGAGCCAGACAGCTCTGGTTATCTTCATAAATCACAGCTCTGTTATTAATCTGAATGCAAAAGTCACTTAACAGATACTTCAACCAGATCGACTCAGTGGTAGCATCGCATATTGCAATCAACTCACTCTCAGTGCTAGATAATGCTACAGTTGGTTGCTTCTTGCTAGACCAGGACACCAGTGATCCATAAACAAAGACACAGTAGCCAGAGATAGACCGTCTTGTGGTGATACAGTTACCCCAATCGGCATCAGAAAAAGTTTCTAAAATATTGCCGTTATTATCATGTTCATTAGAAAATATTAATTTTTTATCTTTTGTGGTAACTAAATATTTAAGTACTCTCAATAAGTATTTATAATGTTCGTCAGTGGCATAACTGGAGAATTGGCTAAAATACGATATTGCAAAGCAAATATCAGGCCGTGATCCTAGCATCAGATACATTAGGCATCCCACGAGCTGTTGATAGTTGTTGTTGAGTACACTATCACACGCATTGAGATCCCTGTCCAATTGGAGTTTGGGGTCAATGGGTGTGTAGGTCGGAGCGCAGTTATCAACGCCAAAACGCCTAGCAACAGACTCAATGAGACCCCTCTGCTCAATTTCCAGTATGCCATCTTCACGATTGTGATTGATATTCAAACCTAAATATTTCTTGACCTTTCCCAGATCCTTACACTTAAACCTTTTATTTATTTCCTTTTTAAAAAATGTGATTTGTGTTTTGTTATTTGAGCTAATCAGGACATCGTCAACATATGTGAGTAAAAAGACTACAGTCCCATCACTTTTATTTTTATATATATATAAGCAGTCATCCGCCGTACTCTGCACAAAGCCAAGAGCAACAAGGAACTCGTTGAACAATTTGTTCCAAACCTTAGGCGACTGCTTTAGACCATAGATAGACCTATTCAATTTCAAAACATTATTATGCCTTTCAATTTTAGTTTCTATCCCTTCGGGTTTCTCAAGATACACATCTTCCGAAAGAATTCCATTCAGGAAGGCACTACATATATCAATTTGTTCTATGTGAAATTTTAATTTATTGCTAACAGCCAAGAGGGTCCTGACAGTCGAAAGCTTCGCCACCGGCGCATACACTTCATTAAAGTTGAAGCCCTTCTTCTGTTGACATCCTCTGGCAACTAATCTAGCCTTATATAACACATCATTATTAATATCATATTTTTTATTAAAAATCCACCGACACGTGATGGTGGGGGCTTCCTTTGGACGTTTGGTCACTCGCCAAGTCTGATTGGAATTCAGGGCACTTATTTCCGAAGAAATAGCATCCCTCCACATCAGACTGTCTGGTGCAGCATTCGCCTCCTCAAACGTCAAAGGGACGCCATCCTCAGCAAGATATATATTACTTGCTACTTCATCACGTTCAGTCGTTTCCTGTGGAAGACAATCTAAATTCAAGTCACCATCAACTTCAATATTTTCTAAGTTTGATTCCGTGACTTCTGTGAAAATATCATCATCTTTAGTATATTTATTTATATTATTATCATCTATTTTATTTTCGAAAAACTCAACATCTCGCGACAGACGTATCTCCTTAGCATTTACATCCAACAATCTGTAACCACATGGAGAATATCCTACCATTATCAACTTTTCACTTTTATTTTTAAACTTATTAGAGTCATGTTTGAATGACAACATATATGCGTTGCATCCAAACGTTTTTAATTTTTTATAGTCAAATTTTTCATTAAACCACCTTTCATACGGAACAAAATCCTTGTTTGTGGGGCATCTGTTCACGATATAGGCGGAGCACAATATGGCTTCCGACCAAAATATCTTATCAAGACCACTCTCGAATAACAGCGTCCTTGCCCTCTCACATAGCGTCCTGTTCATCCTTTCAGCTTTTCCATTTTGCTGTGGACAGCCGCCAACCGTAGGTTCAACCACAATTCCTTTCTCAGTACAATATGACTGGAAGGTAGTGTTCAAGTATTCTGTGCCGCGATCACAACGAAGTCTCTTTACATTATAACCAAATTTATTCGAGACCATCTCGTGATATTCTTTAAATTTTGAAAAGGCTTCCGTCTTACTTGTCAACAGGTACACGCAACAGAAATTTGAATAGTCATCTATAAATGTCATAAAATATTTCGCTCCTTTATATGCAGGAGGATTTATAGGACCACAGAGATCAGTATGTACCAATTCCAGAGGCTTACTAGTTTTTTGTTCATGCCTCAAGAACGGTTTTCGGCTCTGTTTCCCCATCACACAGGGCTCACACAGCAATCTGCGGTTGGAGTCAACGTTCGGTATTAAACCTCTGTTTGACAACAACTTAACATCATTCACGTTCAGATGAGCAAGTCGCCTATGCCACACAGTCAGTGGGCTCGACTCATCCTCCAATGTCAGATTACACGATTGACTAGTCATTTTCAAAAAATCAATGGTGTACAGATCTGAATTCACGCTAACACCAGTGGTCACTATTTTTCCACTGCAGCGTTGGATGACATCGACAGATTCCTCTTTGAACAGGGTATCAAAACCCGACCTGCTCATTCGTTTTACCGATAGCAGATTCTGTGGCAGCTCCCAAGCATATCTAACATTTTTCAATTCTATTACTATTCCATTTAATAATTTTAATTTTACTGTACCAACCGATGTAACGGACAAAGAAACTCCTTTCTTCGCAACACAGATACTATGTGGTTTAATTAAATCAATGTAGTCACTGAATAGGCTTATATCGTTAATTATGTGAATTGTGCATCCATTGTCTACTACGAATGTGGTTCGAGGCATCAAATTTACATCTTCCTGTGCATTACAGAACTCATCAATTTTGTTATTATTATTATTACTATTATTTACTGTGAAACTATAACCCACATTTGAGCAATCGTCATTACCATTAAAATTTTCATTGCACATCTGTGCAGAACTCCTATTATTATTATTATTATTGTTGGAAACATGGTCATTAGAACGATTTCCGTTATTACTATTACTATTACAAGCGTCATTATTATTATTATTTCGATTTTTAGCATAGCAATTTCGTGCTATATGTCCAATCTTATTACAAAAATGACATTTAATATTTGAATGTCCATTGTCAGCACCAGAACTACGACCATTTCCATTAAAACTATTATTATTATTGCTTTGTGAGTTAAAATTGTGATTATTATTACTATTTCGACCTTCATTATTGGAAGATGAGTTATAAAAATTATTATTATTATGATTATTATTTCTGCCTCGATTGAAACCACGATTATTATTTCGATTTTGGGACCTACCACGATTAAAACGATTACTATTATTATTATTATTACCTGAATTTCGTCCGATACCGTAATGATTACCGAAAAACACATTCTCCTCACCAGTGACAGCCACTGATGAAGGTTTTTGGGATGCAGAATTCAGAGAGTTACCTCTCACTGTCGACTTACTATCAGATGATAGCTCACGCTGGAAGTTGTTTAGCTTCATAAACACAGCATCCCAGGTGACGACTTCTGCATCCTCTATCACCACTTTGATCGGACGAAACTCTGCAGGCAGCGATCGCAGCAATACCAATACAAATTGTCTAGTGGTTGTCAGGTCTCCCAATTCGGTTAAACGTCTACAACGGGCACGATAATCAAGCAGATACTTCTGCAAATCAGAACCAGAAACATACCGTTTTGTGTACAATTCACCTCGTAAATCCATGAGTGTTTGGTCGTTTCCGTTGTCAATCAGGTTTGTGAGCACGTTGAACATCTCCTTCGCAGTAGTGTACGTCTGAAGCATCTCCAAATATTCATATGTCACGTTGTTGGCTATCAGGAACATCGCTTTAGCATTCTCCTTGGACCAGGCATCTCCCCTATTACGAACAGTAGGCAAAGAATCAACAATTATATTACTTAGTGACTCCTTTGCCAGCAGTAGCTCCATTCTAAACTTCCACGTTCGACCATTCTACCCATTGAATGGCTCGATCGTATTCTTCTTTCTCGCGTCCATCTTGTTTACAGGTTACGACGATCAGTTGCACCGCAAAACAGCAATTTCAGCAACTACCAGATACGCCGACCAACGATTCAACACGAACGAGATCACAGGAACATCGAGAAGCGAACATATCAAACAATGAAAAATGAATTAAGAAGCATGGTACTACTTGGGAGTGGCGAGCAGAATTCGACAGCACAACTTTGAAGACTCAAAACAATGGCGACCACGTTGACATCCAGGTAACTGGGCCCATAACCTGTGAGAAAATACGAACTGCCAACGGATCGAACTACACGAAAAGCAACGACAAAACCTACACTGATGAAAAGATTGAACGACGACTAGAAACACACATTACGAACACATAAATAAAAAGACTAAATATTCACTATTTCACGAATTTTATTCCACATAATAACAGCGGACATGTTGATGTTACGACGGTTGATGAGCGACGAGAAGGCATACAAAACATATAATCACAGTTGAGTTACAAACACAAATATCACAGATTAATAATAACAACAAAAACAGTGTTGCCACAACATGTGATGTGCGAGAATAATAAGTCAACGTATAATATAATTTGCTATTATTCTCACAATTACACTTATTCGTTTTACATGTGGCGACACTGATCGCCAACATAATATTCTTCCCGCCACTGCTCGATGGAGAATGTTCTCCGTTCGTCAGTCGTTGTATTAACGTCGATAATAAATCTTTTTCTAAGATGGAAGTCCGTACTTATCTTTTCTGTGTAAAGTGATGAGACCTCACCTCAATATTTTTCACAGAATTCATCAACAAATTCTCTTCGATTCGTCGCCTTTAAATTAATGAGGATTTGTAGCCTTTAAATTAATTAGGATTCAGCGACGAATCGAGGAGAATTCACCTAGAAATTCTCTTTGATTCGTCGCCCTTAAATTAATTAGGATTCAGCTACGAATCGAAGAGAATTCATCAACGAATTCTCTTCGATTCGCCGCGCTTAAATTAATTAGGATTCAGCGACAAATTGAGGAGAATTACCTACAAATATTAAAAAGGAATAAATGACGCAATTTAGTTTTAAAAACACTTTCATTTTGTAAAATGACAATGCAAATCCCTCCAAATTATTTAATCAATTGACTAATGATATTTGATAAATCCTGAAAAAAGGGAACTTTTGAATTAAATGTACGCCTTCATGGTGTCTCTATATAAGCCAATGTTAATTTTATCAGTATGAGCAGTCCATTATATACATGGTCGAAGGTCCAACCTATAGAAAGCGCGTCTATAAACATGTGTTCTTCCATCTAAATATGTGATTGGAGGAAAATCTTGCCAGGTGCACTTGTTTATAAACACTGGGGTACGAAGTATCTCACTTTTACACCAATTTTTGATTCTGATTGGTTGCAGTATAGAGTCTGGGGTATTTCATACGCCAGCATGCGGCATCTATTGTTTGGACACTCAACCCCATGTTAAAACTATTCCATGTCATCTCCATCATATATATATCCTCAAACAATAAATATAAGAAAATATAAAATGAATAAATTCAACACCATTAAAGAAAAAAAGATATTTAATAAAAAAGGATTTGAACAACATAACACACAAGCACTAACGTAAGTAAGTAATCGAAGTAACGGTTGAACAAGATATTCACTTATCGTGAGTACGAAGTCATGGATCATGAATTAATTAGGTGTCTTCAATATAGAGCGCGTATTGATAGAGACGATTGAGTACCATTATATATCTTCTATAATCCAATACTCCCTCCTGGTGCTCATTTATCGTCGAGTAGTAAGATGTCACATAAAATGACTCATCAAGATTGTTTATTTTATATGATTTAATTATGAAAAAGAATTGAACAGAATAAACTTATATACATATTATGAACTAATCGAAATTTAAGTTGACAAACAAAATAACAAAATAATATATGAATTTTTATTTATTCTCCGACTATTATTCAGCTCTTCTTCTCGCAATATTGATTTGCTCACTTGTTGTTCCAAATGCTGTATAATAAAACAGATTTAAAAGAAGAAAATTAGTTTATTTGAAATATTTTATTCACTTAAGTTCATTATTATTGTTCGAAATTTTTGAAACAACGGTCGAGGCAATGCTTTAGTGAAAAAATCTGCTAATTGTTCCTTCGTAGGAATCCATGTTACATCTACTAATTTATTTGCATAGACTTCGCAAACGTATTTATACTTTAATTTAACTAGATGTCTTAAGGCTTTTGATTGACCAGACTTTACTGCTTCAATAGCCGCCTGATTGTCTTCGAAAACAACTGGATGTATATTTTCTTTTAACATTTTGCTACATAGATGGGACAAATAAATTACGTCTTTACAAGATTGATTTAAAGCAACATACTCAGCTTCCATTGAAGAGGTTGCAACACATTTTTGTCTTTTTGTTCCCCAGGAGATTGAGTCTCCAAAAATTTGAATTACAAAACCAGATGTTGATAGACCATCAGTGTCATTTAGACCTAATGATGCATCGCTATATCCTACAAAATTTAAACCATTTCCTTCAAAATTTATACCAATACCTTTTGTCCCTTTTAAGTACTTTAAAACACGTTTGACTTTAATCCAGTCATGAATATCAAAATTGTTACATTTTCTAGTTAATACATTGACTACATATGAAATGTCAGGTCTCGTACACATAGTAAGATAGAGTAATGCACCAACAGCTTCCCTATATGGAATACTATGCTTTAAGTCTAGTGTTGTTTCAATTTTAGGAATATAATTAGTTTTCTTAAAGGCTTGATTTGTAATCATTGGAGTATCAGTTTCTTTACAATCTAACATACCAAATTTATTTAATAAAGATTCAATGAATTTTGTTTGTGACAAACACATTTTTCGATGTTTTTTGTCTCGATATATTTCAATTCCTAAGTATTTTCTAGGTTCACCCATCATTTTTAATTTAAATTCTTTATTTAATCTATTTTGAGTTTCGATAATTTTGTCTTTGTTATTTCCTGTTATTAATATATCGTCTACATATGCCAGAATAATTACATATGTAGAGTTTTTCTCCCAATAATATATATTCGCTTGTCCTTCATGTATATAGAAATTCATATTTTTTATTGCTCTTTTAAATCTTATGTGCCATCTTTTTGGACTAACTTTTAGGCCATACAGTGCTTTCTTAAGTAAACAAACGTTATTTCTTTTATACTCTTTTGATTTATTTCTATATAAATTTCTCTATCCAGTTCACTATTTAGAAAAGCTACGTCAACATCTACTTGTATAATAGACCAACCTAGTTTATTTGCTATGGCTAAAATAGCTCTTACTTCAGCTATACCTAATGTAGGTGCGTATATTTCTGAAAAATCATAAACATTTTTATCTTTATATCCTCTACTTACTAGTCTAGCTTTGTATAGAATATTTCCGCTCGCTTGTGTTTTCTTAATAAATATCCATCTAGAATCAATTACTTTATTATGTTTAGGTCTTTTGGTCTTGTGATATTAATTCTTTTTCAATAGCTTCCAACCATTTGTTCTTTTCTTTACTTTTTAAGGCATCTTTATAGTTTTCAGGGATATAATTAATTTTGCATATCATTGAGTAATGTTTCTTATCTCTTATTTCTGTTGGGTTTATATGTTTACTTTTAAGGTTTTTGCAAGAAAAATTGTCGAATTTGATTTTCTTTTTCGATAGATAAATTACTTCTTCAGCTGGACGTTTTTTATTTTGGTTTTCACTAATGTAATTTTCTGGTAAACCTCCTGCGAAATCAATTTTGTGGTTTTCATTTTCCCAAGTTGTAGTATCAAATGATGGAAAACCATTTTTCTGAAAATAATCTATAGGAAATTTGTCCTTGAACATTACGGATTCGGTGAATTCTGCATCACTACTTCTATTTAATTTTCCTGCCTTTGGATTAAGTAATTGCCAGGATTCTGTGTTGCATCCTACTAGTATGCAAAGTTCACCTCTCCCTTCAAGTTTTTTAATGTTTTGTTTTTCATATGGAATTTTACGATATGCAATACACCCAAAACGTTTTATATAATTTATTGTTGGAACTTTCTTCCTTAATAGTTCATATGGAGTCTTAAATTTTAGTCTTTTATGTGGTAGTCTATTATGTACATGAATAACCTGATTCAAAGCTAACTCCCAAAATTCAAGTGGAAGACCGCTATCTATTAATAAAGCTGTAATTTTCATTAACAAAGTTCGATTTAATCTCTCAGCTACACCGTTATGTTGTGGTTTATCTGGTGGACATGTTTCAACAATTATACCTTCATCTATTATGATCTTCTTCATTGTGTTACTTAAGTACTCTCTACCCCCATCAATTTGTAAACTTTGAATTTTGGCTGTGGAATCACCTATGTTATATCTCATAACTTTAAGCAATTCTAGAAACATTTCTGCAACACATGTTTTATCTCTTATACTGAATGTTACCGAATATCGTGAAAAATCATCTGTGAATGTTATAATATAAGTATTTTTCTGCCAGACATCTATGGGTTTTATTGGACCAATTAAGTCCAAATGTATTCTTTGTAGAGGTTTTGTTGCAATTTCTCTTTCTATTTTGTGTGACCGTTTTGTTATTTTCGCTAAATTGCATGCTTCACAGTCCTTAATTTCTTCTAAGAAATTTATATTTTCTAATATTTTAAAAGTTTTCTTTGCTTGTTCAAGGTACGAAACCGAAGCATGACCTAACATAACATGAAAAAGAAAACCTAGTTTCTTTCTAATACTTTCATTTTTATTATGATCTATTTTATTTAATTCATCTATAGTAATACACGCGCCTAAGTCTAGATATTCTTCTAGTCCTTCTTCATCTAATTTTTGTATATTTGGTATGGCTTCATTTGTATAGTCATGTTCTTGAAGAATGTCAAATTTGTTTTCAGATTCAGACCATACATCATGTGTTATGGTATATGAATATTCTTTTTGTATGAAATTTTGGTTTGTCAAGGGTTTTTGTTTATTTTTGGTAACATAAATAGTATTTTTATCACATATCTTAAGATCCAGAAGCCAATAATTTTGGTGTTTGTATCCTAGAAAAATTATTTCTTTTCTTTTCTTATTGATAATCTTACATTCACTCTCTGAAAAGATAGCATTATATTCCAACTTTGTTATTTTGTGTAATGAAAATAAATTGTCTGACATATCTTTTGAATAATTTACTTTTCTTAATTCGAAAGGATTGCCATTTATGTCTTTAACAAATATTGAACCTAAATGGGTTATTTCAATATTTGCATCTTCATTTTTATTTGCGCAAGATATGATTTTTGGTTTCTTGAGTTTTTGAATATTTCTCATATGTTTTAGATCAGATACAAAGTGATTTGTAGCACCTGTATCACTCAAGAAACGTATTTCATATCTCGCGTTTTCATTAATGTATAAACATTTAGAGTGTTTAAATTTATTACGTAGTATCATTGCTTTACCTTGTTTATTTGGTGTCATTGATCTGGATGAATTACTGGACAAACCAGAGCTTTGTGAGCATGACCTGGATTTGCCGTTTGAGGACAAACCGGAGGAACTATTGTGTCTGGTTGACCTGGCTCCATGACATTTCTTATGGGTTGAACGTTTGGACTTCTTATATCGAGATTTGTGTCATTTCTCAATATATTTGGGTGCCGGTGTTTTCCTACGAATTCGGTTCCTATTTTCACCTTCATTTATAGGTTCAAGCCTATAACGAGCTCGACATTCAGCCGCGATATGTCCACGTCTGTTGCATTTGTAGCATTTTCTTGGGTCATCGTCTTTGTTTTTCTCTCCTGTAAAATTAAATTTCTTTTTAAATTTTCTTATTCTGTGATTATTTTTAAACGGTCTTGCTGCTTTAGCAGCGGCTTTATCTAATTTATATTTGTTATTCCTTTCTTTTAATAACAATTCCTCCTCCAAAGCAATGGCTTTCGCTTGTTCATACTTAATATTATTAATTATTTTACCATCTGGGCTTATTTGTTGTTTATCTTTACATTGAATTTTAATGTTTGGAAAAGGAATTACCATGTGATTTAGGAAACATTCTAATTTACATTTATCGGACCAACCGTCATAACTTATAGAAAGTTTTCTTGACAATTCTTCGAATTCTTTTAACCATACTTTCAATTCCATGTTTTTCGGGTTGAATTCCCTTTTGTAAATTTCTGAAATATACGAATCACATATCCTACCTTGTGGTTCTTTAAAATGTTTTATTTTTATGAAACACTTCGTTGGGTCTCTTTCCCCAAATATTAATTTCCTATGATTTTCATCAAGCCACTCACATAGTGTGGCTCGAGCATCAATTTTTAATTGCGTTTTTTCCTCATCTAGTGTAATAGGATTTTCAAGGTCAAACACATCGGAAAAATCAAAGCAAGATATAAACATGGAAAATTGATCATACCACAACCTGAAGTCTGTTTCTTCAGTTAATTTAATTGGAGTAATACGAACTTTAGTGCTAAAATAATTATTTTTATTAATCATACCTGTTATTTGATTCCATGGTCCTTGTGGATGTTCTTCTCTATTCCAGTTGGATCTTGACAAAGACAGGTTTCTACCTCGATGTTGGGGTGGTAGATGTTTGTCTCTCTCTTCTATTTCTTTTCTTCTTTGTTCATTCGTATCCGCAATTTCTCTGATTCGTTCTTCCACTTCTTGTTCCATCATATTCGTATTTCTTACATTTACCCGCTCCGTTTCTACGTCCCAATTTTCAGTCCACTGTTCAGTTTGCTGATTTGTGGACTCACTTGCAGCAACATTTATTTCAGTTCTTCCCCTTTGGGCACTCACTGTTTCCGTACGCTCCAGAACACTTTGAGACTGTCTACTTGTAGTTTGCTCCTGCGGAGTCTGATTTTCAGGTTGTTGACAACTTTGAACAGGTACTGTTTCGGGTTCTCTTACCGACTGAACTGGAGTTTGTGTCCTTGTTTCAGCCTCTCTTCTTATTTGCGACACACGCAGATCCAAGTTACTAATTCTGCCAACCTGTCACGACACACGCGGATCATTTACTATATTTGCGTCTGAACGCATAGCCGTTTGTAATAATGGTGTAGTTATTTGTGTGTTCGTTCTCGGTAGTGATGAAAATGGAACAATGTTTTCATGGGACGAACTCATCTGTAAATTTGGGGTTACCAATCTGATCAACTGTCCCTGTTGTTTTTGTTGTTGTAATTTCCTGGCCTCTTCTTGTTTACGTAATAAGCTGGAGATGTACTGGTTATAATCATCTATTACAAGATGAGCCAGGTGTAAATCGTACTGAATCACTCTGTTTACAACATGTTTCAATTCACTCATCACTTCAGCCTTATGAGCTGCTCGTTGTAGTTCATAATCAGTTCTAATCTGAAAGTGATGAGGTTGTTGAAAAATTGGAGCATTTGGATTCAATGTTGATTTTTGAATAGTAACCATCTGTTCCAATGGGTAACCCATTCGTACCGCTTGATTTTGTTGAAACGTATTCAGAACACTTAAGCCCGGACGTGGGGGAACGTAGTTGTTAGTCATTTGTTGAGGTATCTAAATAACAAAATATCAGAGATTAATTTGTTTTACAGCCTAATTGCCAACGATCATTAACTGTACAATTCTATTGTAACACATAGTTAGAATATATTAAAAATTGTTACGTCACATGTAATACATGACTCTTTTGCATGTAGCCTTTATTTTAAATGCTATTTTGAAAGTAAAAATAATATGTCTATTAATTTTAGGTCTAGGACGTTTTTTGCCTGGCCAGGACTGTATACTTTCTTTTTACAATATTTAGCATTGAAAAGGACTTAACAACATAATGATCTTGAGACATACTCAGACCTATATACGTCCTTAGATATAGGATTTTTTTTTTATTTACCTCAACGAGGATTTATTTCATTAATGATCGAAAGATGAATAAGTAAATATTAGTTATACTACGTTTGTTTTCCTTTTCCCCTTTTTAACTCATTTACTCCCTCCGAACTTTATAATAAATTATTTAACTACAATATATTTTCTTAAACTTTATTTAGTAGATTACCTCATTTAGGTTCATTAATTGTAATTCAGGCAACAATTCATCTTCTCCGTAAAACATGGTGATCGTGTTTGTTTCGTTTATAATTATTAGACTTCGGTTTATTTTCTCAAACAGATTAACTATATCTCTACACAATTACACCATAAGACCGATATTCCCAAACTGTTATTTTACTCTCTTTTATTCCACTATTCCCTTTCTTTAAAAAAAAAAAATTCAATTAAATATGCCAAATCAACGAATTGTTTTCACAGTAAAGAACACGCGTTTTTAGAATTACCACGTGGTTTTCCACATTTCTCCAATTAATTGAAAATTGCACTTTTACCGTATTTGTTTATTAAGTACGTATTGCCAGGCATGCACACGATGCTTCCTCACTCCTGCGTACTTGTCTAACCAGTTTTCTGTTTCTATAGCTCTGCGGCAAGTATGTACCTGTACTTCTTTGTCCTCCATGAGGTTTTCCCAAACAACGCACTTGTTTGCTCCATTATTCCATTACAAAAAAAATATGTTATCCCAATTTAAAATTTTTCTTTAGTTTCATTTAACCATTCACTTCGAACCCCTTTTATTCATTTTAATGCTTTAGGGATTTTTACTTATTTTATTTTTCTAAGGAATAGGAAAGGGCAGGTACTTACCCGTACTGTTTTCGTTTTATAACGTGAACTAATTTTTATTGTCGCCAGATTAATTTATTAAATTTATTCCTTTTGGATCTTTTATTTTATTATTAAACCTTGCGCGATGCTACCATATAAGAAAATATAAAATGAATAAATTCAACACCATTAAAGAAAAAAAGATATTTAATAAAAAAGATTTGAACAACATAACACACAAGCACTAACGTAAGTAAGTAATCGAAGTAACGGTTGAACAAGATATTCACTTATCGTGAGTATGTGATTACGTGAAGTCATGGATCATGAATTAATTAGGTGTCTTCAATATAGAGCGCGTATTGATAGAGACGATTGAGTACCATTATATATCTTCTATAATCCAATAATAAAATACTTCATATATAGATGGGTAACTTCTTTGAGGATATATGTATGATGCAGACGACACATAGGCAGTTTTGGTGTCCTTCCTATAGAAAGCACTTTTACAAACACATGTACTTCCAACAAAACATCTGATTAGAGGAAAATCTCGCGACGTGTATTTGTTTATAAATACTGGCGTTCAACTTCAACATACCTCACTTTTACACCAATTTTTGATTCTGATTGGTTCGGGTGTACAGTCTGGGGTACTTTGAGCGCCAACATGCAGCATCTATAGTCTGGACACGCAACCCCATGTTAAAACTGTTTGTTCCTGCAGCTTTCTGGTAAGTTTGACAAACCAAGGACATGAGTGAACTTTAAACTTCCATAAATAATTCACTAGCCCTCTTCGATAGGATTAAACTAACTTACACCAACCTACACCGGCAGGGATATTCCACAAATATTCAAGTAAAACTTGGTGTAAAGTCCCTTAACATTCCTACATTTGTAGAATCACCCAGCTGGTGTAGGTTGGTGTAAGTTGATGTACTCTTATTAAACAGAGCTATTATTTGTCTCCGACATTTCACATTTAAAACACAAAATTGTAATTGTTAAAGAAACGTATACACCTAATTTTGTCATAATTGTTTAGTGGCAACTAAACTAAAATTTTATTTTACCCAAATTTTTTAATTTGTATTATTGGAGGTAAAACGTTGGAATGTGTGAGGATATTATTAATCATGAATCGGGTTTCTTGTAAAATAAAAAGGAACAAATTCATCGTAAGACATTTAATAGACAAATGATGAACAACCAAAAATACAAGTAATGGTGTGGGTCGAGAAGCGACGGATTCCCCACTTTGGCATGACAGTTTATTTGTCTAGTAAATAGGTACGCTTGTTTCCATCCCATTCAAAGTTTCTCGAGGTATTCTTCGTATATATTTTTCTTAGGTGTTGTAGGTGTTGTTGTGTAGTTGTCAGGTTTGGTTCTGGTTTATTTGTTGAGAGTTGTGTGTGTGAAAGTTGTATGTAGAAAATGTGATGGGGTCAGATATGAGTTTGGGAATTCTTCCATGTTGGGCCAAAGTGGTCATTCCTTGATCATTGTTTGCAATTGTTTTATTGTTTTTTGAAATGTGTTTTTGTATATTGGACTGTGTTGAGCGTGTTTTGTAATAGGTTTGTTTGATGATGCCAATTATACATTCATATGTTGCTCTGTAATAGGCTGCTTTGGCTGGTATGAAGTGTGATTTGATTACGTTTTCATTTAGGTATTTTGTAATGTTTGTGTTTTTTGTGATATTTGGCCAAAAGTGTTGAATGTTGGAGTTAATTAGTCTAAATTGGGTTGTGTTGTCTGACAGTATTATTTTGGGAGTTTTTCTGTCTGTGAAAAATAATACAAGAGCTGTCCATATTTCTTTGATTGTGAGTTTTATGATGGGTATTAAGTGTACTGCTCTAGTGGTTAGGCATGTGAATATTATTACCCATATTTTATGTGGTGTTATAGTGGGTGTGTTCAATTGTGTTTTGTTTTTCGGTAGAAATTTATCAAAAACTTAGAAGGGCCTGAATATGTATATCCCTATATTTGTAAATGGATGGTGGAATTGATTAAGTTGAAAATCAGGCATTGTGGCAAATTGTGGTTATTTATATGGCTTTCTTGTTGCTATTTTACACTTGTAGCATGAGGGTCTAATTTTTTGAGAAATGATTTTTGTGGATTGTGGGGTGAAAAAATTTTGTTTAAATGCTTGTATTGTGTATGTAATTCCTCTATGTGGAATTTTTTGATGTACCTAAAGTATAATTAATTCAGTCAAGTATGATTGTGGGTGTAAGAATAGTGGTGCGTATGTGTTTGATGCTAAAGCATGTGACGGAGTGTAATTGAGTAGTCTTAGGAATCCTATTTCATTTAATATGAGATGATATTTTTGAAATAAAGCGTATTTTAATGGTTCTTTTTTCATAATTGTAATATTAGTATTGAGCAGTGTTTTTCCTCCTCTAAGATGAAGATGCATAGGACTTTGTAAAATTTGAGTTCTGTTGTTGTGTATATTGCTGTTGATGGTGGTAGGATTTTTGATAGTTTTCTTAATTGTTTTATTGTTTTTATTATGTTGTAGAATGGTCTTAAAAATTTAAAGATGGATGAGAATTTTGTTATTACAATGTTGAGTGGTGATTGGTTTTCTCCAAAAGTGTATGATAAGAATTACTCCTTTTTTGTAGGTATTGTGTGGTTAACTATTTCTTTGTGATCTACATCAGGGGGTAATGGTGTATTTATTAGTTGATTCTTCTGAGTTGTTTGGTTGTGTAATGTAAATATTTGTGTTTTTGATTTTTCTTGTCTTTAATTGTATGCATAGATGTGTTTGTGAGAAGTGGTGTTTAATAGTGTTTTGTTGCTCGTGTAACTGTACAGTTGTGAAGTAAGTCTGTTATAATGCAAAATGTTGGTATAATAAGTGTTTCTCTGTTATTTCTGCTTGTAGGAAGTGTAGACTGTTTATGATCATTCTTTTTAATCTTTTTGTAGCCATAGTGGACCATCCCATCAGAGTGATTTGTTTAGTGAGTCTTGGTTTGCTCATCTGAATACTGTCTTGGGATGGGACGTGATTACAGGTTATGTTATTTGTTTTTCATATTTCTTCTACTCTGTTGTGTGTGTATCGTGGTAATATTTTACATTGTATGATCTATCAAAGGATGCACTTACTATCTAACAATAGAAATTATTGTTCTTGTGGGTCAAGTTTGAGGCCTTCTCTGAGGAATGTTGTAAGTCTCAAGCCTATTACTGCTGCTGTTAGTTCTTGGCATGGTATAGTTAGTGGTTTGAATGGTGTGATTTGTGCTTTGCCTAAGAGGAAATGGATTGCATATGTGTTGTTTGTTGTGTATTTTAAGTATGCAACTGTGGAATAAGCAACTGCTGATGCATCAATGAAATGTGCATTTGTGCTTTTTGTGGGTTAAGAAAAACTTCCTTGGGAAGCAGAGTTCTGCACAACGTGATATGTCATATAGGATGACACATGCTATTTTAGTATGGATCGTGGTATTGGTTCATCCCATTTGAGTTTGTGTGCTTATATTGTTTTTACAAGTTCAGATATAGATCTTGAAATATCCTTCAAGTCCAATTTCTCATTACAATTTACAAGCATGATTACCATTTTGGTACTGTTGGACAGCTCATTGGAACAATTGACATTTTTATTAATTATGGGTAGTAAGAAAATGTTAAATAGTCACAATAATAGTACTAATAATAATTTTTGATTTATCAAAAATACCCTTTTATGATATTCAGCGCCCTGTAATTCACATAACCCATTCAGAATTTCAGCTTTATCCCAAGAGCTAATAGTGCCATTTCAGCAAAACTTTCACAAAATCTTTAGCAGACATATGTTAATGTTTTATCAAAATTTCAGCTTTCTACAAATAATGGTTCTCCTATAATCTCATTTGATAACTTTGAGTGCATAGTTTGATCCCATAAATTGTGTATGATAAAAGGCTTGTTTCTTTGGCCATTCATTCTATTGAACAAATGTAGATTTCAAGTAAAACAATGAAAAAGATCTATAAAATTAATAAAAAATCTAATATCTTAAAATTTTTCAAATTTAACAAAATATCAATGAATTTACATCTTATATGAGCTATTAGATACAAAATGGTGTATTTCCTGACTCATATCTGTAGACTTTAGTTATAGGACATAGAGTCTGAATTAAGCTTTGTTCATACAACTCTTGTTTTACCAGTGCTGGTAGAGAAATGCATAATATCACAAGCAAACAGTGGCGAATCCAAGGAAAAATGGAAAATCATCCCACAAATTCAAAAAAAAAAAAAAAAGAGAAAATTAGTAGAAAATAAAAGGGAATGGGCTGGTTTACCAGCCCCCTGTTGTGTTGATGAAGTTGAAATTTTTAAACATTTCCAGCTGTTATGCCAGTCTAGCCAATAAACAGCATTGTGTGAAGTAGAGGCTGGTGAAACAGTATGAGGGATTCACAAAAATGATATCAAAAATATTTAAAATACTGAAATTATTGCAAGCAAAACAAAATATCTTTGTTACCAAAATTTTGTCTTTTTTCAAATATTTTTCAGCTTTAAAAATGTCAATTAAATTAAATTCAACCCAAATAATCCTTTATATTAATGTTTATGAAGGGTTTTTCGAAATGTATAATGTAAAACATTATAATTACATCAATAAAATTAAAAAATAATCAGCTTATGAGTGATTTCAAAAGTGGTTAATACATGAAATCCTTCTCTTTATTTGAACTTGAAAGCTTACAAATGTTGAAGTATGTTGAAGATGTAAAGAAAAAAGTAAAGTCAATTTGGGACACTATGAATTACATAAGGTTGAACCATTGACTATATATACTATCATAGCCAGACTGACAAACCAATTTTAAATTTTTTTCACCAAACTTTGATCTGAGAAATGGATCCCACACTGCCACATACAGGTTTTGCTGCTCTTGTGGTATCCAAGTTTGAAAAAGAACAAAAAGGTATATGACCATTTATATTTTCTTTTCTGTGCAGTAAACAATTCTTTTTTAAAAAATTTTGATTTCTATAATTTGCAGTAGCCAATTCTTCAGTGTATAAGTTTTTTACTTAATAAAAAAAAAGGACTAGTTCAAGAACAACTTGGAGAAATGTTTGTGGAAAAGAGATCTGTGCTAATAACACACCATTGTATTTTAAAAAAGAACTAGATTTTTGGTGGAAAACTTCTCCATTAGGTTTGTCAGTCTTATATATATTCAGTCAATGGTTTGATCATTCAAAAATCAAAATAGTTTCTGGTGTGGATGAAATTTATGAACATGGTTTAGATTACTACCTTCCGGCAGACACCTTCTTAAATGAGAACCTTGCCACATATAAATTGTCAGATAATATAATGCCGAGAGCAGAGTAGTAAATTCATTAATTATTTTATCCTGGACAAAATGGAATTATAATTTATTATTATTAATACTAATCATTTTTCAGCTATTCATGGTAGAAATTACATGCTATCAAATTTATAGCAGAGTTGGCTAATTTCCCTCTATCAAATTCTCTACGGTAGATATCAATGTAGATAATTGTTGCAAGAGTTTTCAAAAATAAACAATAAAGTAAGGAATTTTAATTTATTAAATTTTAAATCAGGGATTTTTTTTTGTTTTTGTACCTAATATAAACAGAAACAGAATTCAAAATGGAAACTGAATGAAGAATCTTGGTAAAATCAGAAAACTTAACGGAAATGGAAACAAAAAGTAACTAATTATGATAAATTTTAGAAACTCAACTAATAGAAACCAAATAAAAAAACCTGGCATTTCTCAACCCTAACAATGATGATTCATGATTCAATAAAAATTATTTTTTAGGCTGAAGAATTTTGATTCACTTTTAAAATTTGTGAATGATCTGTGATTTGTGATTCAAATCAGTTTGAAAATACCATGACCCATCATTCGAATTGTTCTGTGCAGCCTAAGCTGCGCATATTTTGTAGTGAAAACAGACATCTCTGCATCAATAAAAACACACTATCAAGCTATATGACATTTGCAGTTAAGAAAACAAAGTTGGGAAATTGTTTATGATGATGATGATAATTGATTTGTTTGTTAGATTTTTGATCATCTGTTGGAGATCTCTTTAGCTATAGTCACTGGTACTTTCATAGTTTCTTGTATCAGGAGTGAGCAGAATCAAAAGTATTTAGATCCCAGATTTTTTTTATGAACAATGATTTGGAGTTCCAAATCATATTCATTTGATAGACCCGTGATCTGTGATTCAATTCACCTTTTTGAGAAAGGATCCAAAGTATCTATTTAAAGTAGGTGTGATGTTAAAACTTGTTGTTCTACACTCTCACTACACTCACTCATAACACTTACCACCTCTACATTCGTATACTCTTACTAACATATTCAGGTTAGATAACACATATGACATTTATCTCTCAAACTCTGTAAATACTAACATGCTTTTCCTACTCAAACTTCTTTTGCGCAATGGAGGGAGATCATTCATCTTCCTCAAACTTTATTTCGGACTTGTACATATTCTCTGCTTTTAATTTATTATAGTATTTCAAACAAACCTGTTATTTCTTTCATTAGAAGTCAACCTCACTTAAAAACTAAACTAAAATAACAAATTTTACAGTGTTACCCATATGCCAGCAAAAATCCAGGGCTGGCACAAATGAAAGTGCCACAAAGCGGTGCTTGGTTAGGCCCTTCGACCATATACATAATGGACTGCGCATACTGATAAAATTAACATTGCCTTATATGGAGACACCATGGAGGCATACATTTCATTCAAAAGTTTTCTTTTTTCAGGATTTATCAAATATCGTACGTCAATTGATTAAATAATTTGGAGGTATTTGCATTGTCATTTTACAAAATGAAAGTGTTTTTAAAATTACATAGCGTCATTTATTCCTTTTTAATATTCGTAGGTGAATTCTCCTCCATTTGTCGCTGAATCCTAATTAATTTAAGGGCGACGCATCTTAATTAATTTAACGGCGAAGATTCGTAGATGAATTCTGTGAAAAGTATAGTTTGATAAGGGAAAAAACTTTTGAATAGAATGTACATTTTATTTGGTTGCCTTCAACATTTTATCAGTATGCGCAGTCCATTATGTATATGGTCGAAGGTCAGGCCTTGTATATTATATATCCTTGAACTTTTTTATAGATTTTATTCTCAATCACCAGTACTCTGCAAAGACCAGCCCAAAAAACTGACCCCAAAACTGAAAATTTTGTCGCTTATCATCCTTTGATGGTATGTGGAGTGAAAAGAACACAAAAGTAAAACGTGATAGAAATATTTGATGTATCACAAATATACTTTTTTGTCCATCGCATCGTGTTAGAACTTTGGAAATACGTACTTAACTGACACTATGGGAGCAGAACTTGACTGTTTTTCGTCAATTTCGTTATTTCTTTCACATCTGCGAAATTATAGCAATCTACTTATATTATGTAAATTTGAAGTTAAAACGTTAAATTAAAAAAAGAGAAAAATCTGCGATGATTGTAAATTTATTTGGTTTTGTTTGACAAAGGCAATGATTATAGACATTATTATTTCAATTTATTCCTCTAACCTACCTATATATTTGTTTAGTTAACACCTCAATTTTGTATGAAACCTCAAGATGGGTCAGTGACTAGGGGTAATAAGTATTAGGTATGTCGTGTGTCGAGAGGCTTCAAACGATATGAAATGTCGTCATTTCAAACTTAATTTCTTATTCATGATTAATCATGATCTCTGGGCCAGACGCTAGTCCGAAGGAAATTTGGAAATTTTTGGACCTCCACTACTTATTTACAAGGTGAATTTTGAAAACACTTTTCAAGTAGGTAATTATAAAGAGTGTAAAAAGACATTATTTTTTACCAGCAGCTAACTGATAAACAATTTTTGCCTTCATAAAATTTCTGTATATTTTATTGATCAAGTATACTGTACAAAAATCCTTCAATTAAAAAAATGACCATTTATAAATATAATCAAATTGCACTCGTAACCACTTGGGTACCTATTGATTAACTGCGGTACCAACCAATATTCTTCTGATGGTTGTTGTGTTGACATTGATTCTCCACTTACTTCCTGTCTATGTTAACAATTAAACTGTTATAATTTATTAAAATTTTAATTATCAATATCAAAGTTCAAAACAATGCATCTAATAATACTTCTTTTATCGCGGAAAATGTTAGGTTCGTAGAATTTTTCAGGTTAAAGTTAGTATAGCCTGTATGCTTGATGTCGATTAAAAGTCAAGATATTATTAAGAATCAAACCATACAAGAAAAATTAGTTCAAAAATTGACTACAATCTTGGTTTATTTCAATACAAAGAAAAAAAATTTTGTAACAAATTTGAAAGAAACAAAAAAGAACAGAAAAAATAATAATAAATAATAAACAGAACTACTGATGCAACCAACACAACATTCGTACAGCTACCACAAATTTTACAACAAAACCATTAAAATATAAAACAATTTTAAGCCAGTATTTACAGTATTCGAATTTCAGTTTTATTAAAATAATTTTCTTTGTCAAAAATTTCATTCTTAAAATATAGGTCCGACATAATATTTTAAATAGAATATAAATTACACCATGATAGATACAATTTACACATTAATATACTTACATTTGCTTCCATAAAATTAAAATTGAAATATTAGAAAATTTAAAAAATTATATATTAATGGACAGTTTTAAATTTCCAAATTTTTACAGTTTCTATAAGTCATAAAAATATATATTTTTTTAAATCATCTACTTTTCCCTTAATGTAACCAAAAGAATTAACAGATAAATAGAAGAAGATCAAAATTAAACATTATCAAAGTAAAAACCATCATATATAATTATTAAGTTAAAGAGCCACGACTAAAAACAATTTTTTATTAATTATAAAATAATTATTATTAAATCTTAAACATGCAGTTCTATGCAGGTGAGTGCAAGTGAAGTAAGATATTAGGAATATAAAAAAAAATCTGAAATTCAATGTCAAGCATATCCGTTTAGTGATTACCTACATCCTGTAGCTGATAAAACAGAGTTTAAACTCACTTTTTCTTTTCTTTTGTCCTAAATTATATTCTTTAACGAAGGGAAATTTTAAGAGAATAAATCAAGAGAAACCGTATAAAATCATAGGATGGTGTTCCCTATCGTTATCTTTTTAGGTATTAGGTCAAAAAGAAATAGATCAGTTAGTTTAAACCGTCTTTAAGTGTTTTTGAGACACAAAGATGAATTAACATTTAAAAACTCTTACAGAAAATCATTTGAAACTAATAATTTCTTAATACTGGTTAACAGTAAGGAATTTGTTTTTTGAAATTCATTATATCTTTTCTCTGAAAAAACATATCGAATTCCTACTTGGTACAAATAGAAGTGTTGAGAAACTTCATCATCATCATCATCATCATCATCATCATTATTATTATTATTATTATTATTATTATTATTATTATTATTATTATTATTATTATTATTATTATTATTATTATTATTATTATTATTATTATTATTATTATTATTATTATTATTATTATTATTATTATTATTATTATTATTATTATTATTATTATTATTATTATTAATAATTATTATTGTTATTATTATTATTTATTTTTAAAAAGTTTTTCAATGATAGCCTAAAAATAGTCAAGAGAAATAAAAGAGGTACTATACAAAATTCCAACTTGAAACAATTAGACTGTTTTTTTTATATTATTTTTTTTTATCCAGTGTTTATTCTAATGTTAGTTTTATTTTTATTTGATGGATAGACTGTTTTGTCATAAGTGATAACATATTAATGTTTAAAATATTTGTTCATTGTAGAGAAGAAAATTCAGAAAGGTTAATTAATGTAAATTATGAAGGAAATTAAATAAATATTTTTAATGTCAACTCATCTTGGGACTCATACTATGTAAATGACATTTTATAAAGTGTTATAAAGCATTTATTTCAAAAGCATTGGTATCCTTATTTGATTTTTTTTGGAAGCATAGCATGTTCCAACAATTTTTCTTTTTATAAAATTTTTCTTCGAGCGCCTAAAATTATGATTCTTAAAAAATAGTAAGCACTTAGATATTAATAATTTAAAAGCATAATACTTATCTACTTACTTATTTATTTTCAGTAGATACATTACCTGAGATCATTGTGCCTCCCTTTGTCAAACCTTATAAGAAGGAAATGACTAAAATGTCAACAAAACCATAAGGTAAATTAAAAGAAAAAAAACACTCACACACTCTCACACACGCGCACACTTAATTTTAATCTTAAATTAATTTTCGGTGTAAAAAGTGTTGCAATTTTTGAGGAAACGTGAAATTATTGGGACACAATATTATAATTGTAATAATTGAAAGATCGTGAGTGCAATTCCTTCAATATATATTTATTAATAGGTATACATATATATTTATATGATTAATTTTGCTGCAAAGTAAGTAGAAATGTAATACAAGCTGACGCAGCGATAAATGATAATATTCGCATTTCAAAAGAACAATTTGTCCGGGGACTACACAAATTGTATTCTTTTTTTTTGCTATTTAGACGCCCGCATTTTTATTCTCAGCATAAAATTATAATGCACCTTTCAGCAGTAATAAAGCAATAATTACATTTCTAAATACTGCATATTAATAATAGAAGATATCAACTTATGAATTTTTTGTAGAAAAAGTGACCAGTACAGAAATTTTTTGATCAAAGGAATGCAAAATTATGAGGGCTAACTGTTTCTGAAAAATTTTTTTATTAGTTTAATTTTGCAACTTGGTACCTAGCAATTCTTTATAAGATTTAAAAAAAAAAAAAAAAAAAAAATTTTACTAAAGTTATTAAAATACTTGATTACTTAAATTAGACGCCTTAAGGAATAAAAATACTGATTTGGTACGTCTGTGGAGGGCGAGAAGTGAAAAATACTCTTAAAAAATAACACTTATAAAATTAAATACGGTATGGTATCGAATATAACACCTCAAAAGCGAATTAAAAATAAGAGTACCTTTGGAATGTTCCGTATGGATTGACGATGAAACATCTTTCTTAAAAATAATAATAAGGAGAAAAAACAAACAATAAAAAGAACCCTATGAATAAGTATTATACTTTATACTGATGAGACGATTGGTCTCTTAAAATTATTTTGACTAGATTCACTCGTGGTTTTTTCACGTTGTTTTAACTTAAATTATTTTCTTATAAGTAATACAAATATTGCACATTTCCTGGCCACCTAAAATTTAAATTATACTTAACAACAAAACAGAAAATATTTTTTTAATTACATCGGAATGACGAAAACTCATAGTGTAGAAAATTGACAACATTATCTCAATAATATATATGTTAGGGTACCTATAATTCAATGAGTATTAAATGGCACTATTGAGAAATAATACGCTTGTGAAACTTATACCGAGTATAACGTCGTTTTCGTGTTCTCGTTTTAAACAATCGAAAGAAAAAAAAATGTAACAGTTGAAAGTAACAAAAAAAAAAAAAAAAATCAAACCAAAAATTAAACTTTAACGAAACTTTAAAAAAATATTAATTACTTAAGTAACTTGCTGGTAAGACAACAAATAGAAATTTCATATAAATGAAAAACACGAGAGTTTTCAACACAAACGTATGGGCAGAATATTCAATTTCAAAACAAAAAAATTACACAAATTTGAATTTAAAATCCTTCGAAAAGACAGCATAAAAAAAATTCTGAGTCGAGCTGTTTACCTTAATGTTCTGATTAGTATTTAATGCCTACTCGAAGAGAAGGAAATTAAAAAAAAATTTGGTGTTCCGAGTGCTATTTTATTAGGTAGTTGTTCTAACTTCCACATTGTTCGATTGACATTATAGAATAAATAAAATAACGTTATTCAAAAACAATGATGTATTCTGATTTTTCAGTTTAAACTCCCAGATTAAGCATGACTATGATCATGCTATTGTAGAGATTTTGTTTAGCTATCGGTTAGCTTCTTGGGAGCAGCTATCCGATGCTGAATTTAGATTCACTCAAATATTATGTGTGCAAGACTGACCTTACGTTTTCTATCGTACTCCATCAAGAAGCATCTTCCATAGAATTCACTCAATTATTATCGTATGACTTGATTGTAATAGTTTCACCCTTTTTTTTTCTAGCCCCTCTCCCAAATCATGATAAAAATTATTTAAAGGATCGTCGATAAAGTTTTTAATGGAAGAAAAAAATAAATTATAGAAACGTTTAGTGTATTTTCGCAAAATACTACACGTTTTCTGAAACTAAATTAATATTCGTCATACCGAAAGATTTTAATTCTGTAAATATTTGGGTGAAGTACGCGGGTTCAGAATTTATCCTGAGCATACTACCCGACATTTTGTTCACTATCAATAAACATCGGTCCCAAAAATCTTCTCTCCTTTCTTCCAAGAGAAACGGTTTTAGTGGATATGATATTTCGTTTCCCATGTACGAATACGACATGTACAAACAAGTCAGCACCATTATTTGCAGCTCTAATTCGGAATTGATTTCGTCTCCTTTTATCATCTCTCTGACGAGCATATAAACGAACACGACGTTTGCCGGATTTATAAATGGGACATCCTGAAAGCAGAATATAGAACGCATGTATAGTAAAAAAGAATTTATTAAAAATCTCAGTTAAAAAGATTATATAATGATTTTCTAATTCTTCGATTTGTCAATGGTGTGTGATTGCAATACCATCGACTTCGACAGAACTCATTATGACTTCTAATTTTATAGCTAAACATTCTGGCAATTGGGGATGGAGATGAAAAATTGAAAAATTTCGTATTTCCATCACTACCTATGTGATAGTTGAAATTATTTTGCCCTTCCTTCACCTTTTAAATATGACAAAAACATACAGTTTCTATTCTAGTTCCTAACTTTTTCACAAAATAAATCAATATTTTTTTCGGGAGTGTAAAATATTGACAGAGAATTTCTTGAATATTGTTGAGCAATTGTTGGCCAATGTAAACAAAGAATGAGCTTTTTCTTTAAAAAAAATGAGACCTTTCTTAAAGAGAAAGAAAACGGAACTAAAATTAATTTTTAACCGACTTCAAAAAAAGAAGAAGGTTATCAGTTCAATTCATACATACATATATATACATATATTTTTTTTTTGTTCCAGCATAACTTCTAAACCTGGGTACCGATTTCGATTAACTGTTTTTTAAATGGTAAAAGGTGATCCCATAATGGTCCCATTCAATATTTTTTATAATCGATAAGATTATTTTTTTAGTAAAACATTTCACCTCAGGAACAAGAATTTGAAATATCTATCTATATAAATAATATATATATATATATATATATATGTATTTATGAATTTGAGTTATTGGTGCCAAAATTTTCCTGAGAACATGGAACAAAAAACGTACCAAGCCTCAACCCTGAGGGCTAACACCACAACAAACCTAATAAGTAGATTTTCTAAAGAAAACCTACTCAAAAATTAAGAGTTGTTCATTTTTCATTTTCTTTCATTTTCGTATTCATTCTGTAAAGAATGAAACAACGTTACCACCTCCACTTTATTTTTCATTACTATTTTCTCCTTCCACTTTTTTTACTGTTGTTATCTACCCCTTGTCGTACAATTCACGCATAAAACAATGGTAAAAATTGGGTGGCGGACACTTTTTCACAATTTGACTCAAAAAGGATTTTCAATACTAAAAACCCACTGCGAATGTGCAGAAATTATACATGTCCATTTTAGATTTTTAGAATCATGGCACCCTCGGTTAACATTGATGTCTGGTGAGGCTACTGGTTATCCACCCGCACTTATATATGGTCGGAGGTTACTGCAGCACCTTCACAACCTCTTCGTTAAGCTATTGCACACATTGACATGGTCCTGTATGGTACATCACATTCAATATTGTGGATTTCACATGAAAGTTTAGGTAAAAATGTAGAAAATCCGGAAGTTTTGATTTTTTTTCGAGTAAGTACCAACGGTAAAAAGAAACAAAAAAAAAACAACAAAAAACAGTAAAATAATTATGGGTACCCTAACTACCTACTTATTTAATTCAAGAAAAAATTACAGCAACTTGATCCCTTAACTCCACGATCCTTGGAAGCTTCATCATAGTTTTATCTTTGGAGATTTTTTTCTCGAAATTTCCAGAGAGGGTTGTAACCATCACTAACACCTCTTCCCAACGCCCCTGGATTTATTCGAAATTTAGATTAAAATTGAAACCAAAAACTGGTTAACAATAGGTACCAAAAAATTACGTAAATTCCTTCGAAAAATCGGTGTTTGTACAAAAAGGTTAAAAAATATATTATTTTTAAAATTTATTCTGTCGAGGCATCAATTAGGTGTTAAATACTACCTATTTTTCGACCCAGAGTGAGCGTAGGTTGAGAATGAAAGTTTTTAATTATTTCACTTTTTAATGCTTGGGTATTTGCGTTAAAACAATTTTTAAAAGCTTCTTTCAAGCCACCGATATGAACGGCTCTATTTTATATTCAAATTCTTTCTCCAATTAGTGGCTGTAGACTACGCAGTACGCAGCGAAGAGGGTAAAAGTGTCATTAAATGTGGAGAAGACAACAACATGAACGTTTTTGCGAGATAAAATTTGCAGGGGAAACGCGATAGGTATTGATCTTTCGCTGGCTTATAACGATGACTATAATAAAGATGGCAGCTACACTCATTGTAACCGAGATATGAGGTAAATGGAACGAAATTATCGACATTTGTACCATTCGATAGCAAAGCCACAAAGTGTGCCTGAAAATGTGAAACGTAAACTTTACGAGGAACAATGAAAAATGGTCTACACATTAAAACAGGGGTTGCGAAATAACGTGGCATCGAAAATAAATTATTTTATCGAACAAGAAAAAAAGAAAAATATTTTCAGGATTTTGGAAAATACGTGGCGTAGGCCTAGATTTAATCATTTTCCTAAAAACACAACTACCTTCACGTTTTTATTGGATTTTAAAAATTATCCTAGTATAATTGCTATTTTGTCCTTATCGTTTGAGTGAGGACCCTAAAAAACCTGAAGAACCGTTGATTTTTCCGTTTTTCGTGTACTTAGGTAGTTGACTGACATTAATTTTTTATTGAATAGATTTCAAAAGAAAATTGAAATTAAAATTAAGAAAATTATACTTATGTATTTCTTTGAGTTTTCTACATTAAATTAATATTTTAGATAGGTACCTATTTTGTTTTTAAACGGAATTTCTAATGAAATTCTGAAACAATGAAAGAGAAAATAAAAAAATTGCTTGTAGGTTAGAGAATGAGTTAAATATTAACGAACAATCTATGATTAATTTCTGAAAAAATATTTTTAACCCGAAAAATTCTCTTGACGTTAATTTTCCAATATTGTGATTCCAATGGAAAAAAAGTGGAAAGTGGCAGAGCAAAAATTCGGAAAGAGGGACCAAAAATCCATAAAATTATTAAATATCAAAACAACTTCTAATTTTTTCACGCAAAAAACACTAATGCCTGAATTATACTTCCATGAAAACAAAAAAAAGGAAATAACTCTCAAGCGTAAAAGACAAGTTTGAAGGCAGAAATTCTGGAAAACAAGAATGTGTGATTAGGAAGGACTAGAGAAAACCCAAAACGAGTGGATAAAATGACTATACTATCAAAACAATTAAAATTCTAAACTACAAATGCTCGAGATGATAGGAATAAAAGTAGTAGTACAGGCAAATTATAATTTAAAAAGGAAATAATTGGAAGAAAGATGAATTTTGGAATATATACGAATTCACCATCTTTAACAACCACCAGAAGTCCTAATGCGAAGGACTTCGGTTTTCCCCCAGGAGGTTAAAATGGTGACGCAGAGCCGTTTTTTATGTTTCTATCACTTAATTTTCATTTGAATGACAAATTGTTCAAACAAAATTGAAAGAAGACTGAAGAATTTATAAAAAAATTTGTTACCACTGTTTTCGTCAGGCACATAGTTTTTGCATAAATCACCATTGAATATACCTATTTTTCTGTTAATTCCCATTTAACACAGTAAACACATGCAGTGTAATGCATATATACGTATACTAAATATAGCGTATGAGTTCAGTTCATCAATACTTTTTATTCGCAGGGTATAGACTGACATGTGAAGTGAAATTCTCTCCCTTACCACATTTCAGCATCCACTCCCCAACTAATTTTTCATTAGAATTCAATAGTGATTTATGCAAAAACTGTGCGCCTGACAAAAAAAATGGTAACACTTTTTTTTATAGATTCTTTGGTTTTTTTTAATTTTTTACTCAAATGAAAATTTAGTGACATAAACGTGAAAAACGGTTTTGCGCCACCATTTTAACCCCCTTGGGGAGAAGCATAAGTCCTTCGCTTTGGGACTTTTTGGTGGCTGTCAAGAATGGTGAAGCCGACCTATACTCCAAAATTCAGCTTTCTTCCAATTATTTCCTTTTTAAGATATTTTTTACGCTAATTTGTATGGAGTACAGGCATATAAATCAAATATAGATCTCAGCCCAGAAGGAAGCTCTTATCTTGATTTCATGGAACTCTTAAAAGGGCATAGAGTGTTAGAGACGTGGACGCATTATCAGCTAAAAGTGCTCATACGGACGTCTTACTATAATTGGTAAGATTTCCACTCGACTAGTCAGTCAATAAAAGTAAATTGAAGAAATAGAAATTGTTCGTGAAACATAAAACATACATAATTGTACGTGTTAACAGTTTAATGGATGAGAATGTGGTCCAATGTGAAATAGAAAGGACATTTTTGGACTGTGTTCAAAATACTTTAAAAGAACTGGGTATGATCAGGGGCCCAGCAAGGGGGGGTTTAGGGCGGTGTGACACCCCCATCGCCAATTTTATTGCAAATTTGTTGTAAAATTTGACCGATGTTGTAAAAATTGACTATTGTTGTAAAAATTATTAAATTAAAAGTAAAAGGATATAAAACTTTGAGAAAAATAATTACATGTGAGAATACAGAATACCGATGTTCACTGAACCTTGGCCCTAAAAACAAATCATCTATGATGACAAAATCCAACAAATCAAAATCCACCGCACATTTTTACATTATCTAGACATAAGAAATTTTTTAATCACTGCTCACTAAATTCTCTCATCATTGCTGCTTTAATGAAGAAGAAATGTAGGTAGCTTCAAAACTTATATATCTATGTTCAATATGCATTTCCTGCTCCTCTACTTCTTCATCGTCATCATCCACACATGTATCCTTGAAATAACAATTTTACTTGAAGTAACAGTAAATGTATTATGATGACATTTATAATTCACCTTATTCTATCACAAATAATATTACCTCTTGTTTTCTCTTCTTCCTTCTATTAATGTTTCCTTGGTAAATAGGTAAAGATTGTTTTAATTCCTTCTATCAATATTAATATAATCTAATATACTCTATCTAGTCACCAAAAAGAAGAACTTAATAAGTAACATTTATACTAATTGATCTCTTAGTGGCGATTAATACAATATTGTTCTTCATTTTTTCATTGGACCAATTCTTTAACCACTTGAAGGCTAAGAGAGGTAAATTTTGAATTTATTCATGTTTTTGTGTAATACATCAATGAGTTGGTATGTTTTTCAGAGTGCTGATTTCAAATTTGATGTTTGTTCTTCTATTTGACCCATTGTTTGACCCTCAGGGGCCAATTTTGAGTTTATAAACTTTATTATGTGATACATCATTATGTATTTTTTGGAGGTTACTGATTTCAAATTTTACATTCATTTTTTCATTTAACTTATTCTTCAACCCAAAGGGGTTGTAAAATTGGGAAAAATTTTTAATTCACATTTGATTTTATTATAGGTATTATAGAAGTAGTTTCTTAGGGTGCTCATTTCAAATTTGATGTTGGGGCTTCAAAATTGGCTAAAGTTTGATTTCTCATATTATGTGATACATAAACCAGTATTTTTTTAGGGTACTACTTTAAAATTTGACTCGATTTGTTTACATTTGAAAATGAAAGATAATAGGTAACTGAAGCAAAAATTTTCTTCATCACTCAAATAGCCTGTTAGCAGGAGTGGTTTTGTAGATTGTTTACATAATTATATGTGGCAATGTCTTTTAAATATTTTTAAAAATACTAATATAAACTGTTTCTTATTCTCAAATATCATTTTTCAGGATATAAAAAAATTCTCTGGAAGGGGGAATATTAAAAGAAAAGAAAAAAGAGAGCATCAGTTGGCTGAATTATGTTTAATGTGATAACATTTTCATTTGTTTCTATTATCAAATTTTGATAACTAAAAAAATTAATTTATATATCTTGCCACAAACTATCAAAATTGTTTTCTTAGCATGGAATTTCCTTTTCTGCCTGATTGATTTTGGTAATACTATCGATATGTCGAGATTAAATACAAAACACAGGGAAAATATTTCAATATGTTATCGATAATTTTGGAAAAAACATTGCAAAGAAGGAAGGAAAAATGACAATCAAATGTAAAACGCAACCTGGGTACCGCAAATAAAAATGTTATCACAATTAAAAAGTGGTTAATGATAAAAATTTATCACAGGCTAAATTATATTTATAAACAATTAATTATAGAATTATCTATAATTGCAACTTTCTTGACTATACAACAGTAATTATTTATAAAGAAGTTACCTTAGGTATATGTGTGTTTGTGTCTTTCTCTGTGTACATGTGTATAAATTCATTCAGGTTTTCCTTATTTGAATATTACACAATTAACTTTTTTTTCTCTTGTTTGAAAATTTAGCACTTTGTAACAAATTTCTCAATATTTGACAAAAATATTATAAATTTTGAAAAACATGTAAAAATTAGGCCATTACACCCCCCCCAAGTGATACTGCTTCGCTGGACGCCTGGGTATGATAAAGGTGCTGGAATATTGGAATTGAGAGCGTGAAGTATTCCCACTGGAGACGCTAAATAGTATATACAGCATATAGGTAGGTTCCGTGGTGAAAATGAATGCGTTTTTTGATAAAATAAATGTATTTTTCTGGGAAAAAAAAAAAAAAAAAAAAGTAAGGAGGGAATCGGTGATTAGGGATCCTCACCCCCAACGTCGACAGAAGATTCAAACTGTGTCACATATCAAATGACGATGTGTGAATTTCATGAAAACATTTTCGATAAATTGAAAGCACTCACGGGTGTGTACGTACAACAAAATACATATCCTTCCGTATTTCTTTTTGGAATAGCATTCATTTATATTGTTGGTCGAATTTAATTCGTTAAAATTGTACTCGGGGTTGCGGGATTTCCTTACTCGACACGAATAATGGAGATAATTGAAAAACAAATTTACTTAGCGGCGAAATCGAGACGACGACGACGTTAGATGAAAAATGGAGGATATAAAAGGGAAGGAATTACGTTGGAGAAAGTCAACAGCCGTTAGAGTTGGACAAGAGTTGTCGTTTGGTATTGATGTTTTTGGGAAAAGAACGTGTACGATAAGTACAAGTGAAATTTACAACGGAAAGACTAATGCACTCCCTCAAATTGGTGAAACGAAACACGAAATAATTCAAATAGTTTATCCCTTTGAAACCCGGATCATTCGGAAACGTGATTAATTTTGGGACTTCGTACAGGAATTCTGGTGTCGTACCTACACTATATTGATTTCAGTCGTAAACGTTTAAATGTTTGAAGCAGCAGCTGGGAAGTACCTATTTGAAATTTTGACAAATGAATTTTTAGGTCTAATTTTTCAATTTTGTTGGGATGACTTTCGAGTTTTCTTACAGTTCCTCATTAATCAATATAAGAGCTCAAGCGACGAGGAAATTGCAATCGTGATTTAAAGTGTCCTAATTTTTGAGGATTTTTTGAAAATTTGACTGAAGCCGGGTAGTTTATAGTGACGAGCAAAATTAAAAACTAACACCAAGACTCGATTGTATAAGACCAAGACCGCATAATCAAAAATTTTGAAAAAAATATGAACATAAAATGTTTGCAATTTGACTACTTGAATAACCTGAGATATGTACAAGCCTATTTAATTTTTAGTACCAGGTTCACGTACGCTCGAATGTGGAAAATAGAAATAATTTTGTTAACTTAACTCAAACTGGAAAATTTCAGCAATATATTTGTTACGTATATCCAGAAACATACAGCTAAAGAGATGTCCGATGTTTAAACAAAAACACGTCAAAAATAAAATGTTATAAAATGTTTTAAGTTTTAGAATTTGTTACTGCGCATGTGTTGTAGCTTGATAGTGTGCGTGTATTGGTACACGGATGTTTGTTTTCACTAAGAAATATGTGCGGCTGTAGATGCCCAGAACGTATAAGTCAAGTTGTTTCTTTTCTATCTTTCACGTATTTTTGAACCACAGCTCATACAGCGTTAGACATCTCTTTAGCTGTGTCTGCCTGGGTATATTCTTCCGTATTATCATATAATTAATAATTATCTTGATAATTACATAACGCTCGCAATATTTAACTCATTACTTCAATATTCATAAATCATAATAATCATACGCAGCTTCGCTCTAGAAAAATTTGCTAATAAAACCTTTCCTATTCGTTATTTTTAGGGTTAATCGAATTTTTCATCTTTCGTTGTTATCACCTGCTATTAATTAATAGATTGAGATGCTCATATATCTGTTCAACAAATTTTCTCAAACTTGAGATCTATCTAAATTGTTTTTTCATACCAAAAAACCTATAAATTGTGATTTTCAGCAACATTGTTGGTCTAGTTGCTTAGAACATGTTTACGTATACACCCAAATACATACACATACATACACATATACGTACATACATACATACATTCAATTATTTCTCGTATTATAGTACAGGCTTTATTTCTTCCTCCATATTTGGACATTAACAGATATTAATATTCTTTTAAATTTAGGAAAACATATCAAATATAGGTAGTGAAGTTAATTAAGTTATCAATAAAAATTTTTTATCAATGTAACCAAAATGAAGATTGAGATTTGGTTGTACAAGACCAAAACCAAGATCAAGACCATGACCAAGGCACTGACTTTGCTAGAGTTAAACCAAAATCAAACTGAAGCTACCTCTGTCTTAGTTTTGGTCTTGTTTTCAGTTATCAGTATTAAGTATGAAGGAAACAAATGCCCCTGTTCCCATGTTATGCTGACAACATTAATCAACTTGGTTTTTGAATATACATATTCTTCATATAATCATGCATCTCTTCATGTAGGTACCTACCATTACTATAATAAAAGAAGTCCTGAAGCGCCACTCCAAGGGGTTTTGGCTTATGCCAGCACTGGATTTTTTCTAGTAAAACTACAGAATTTGTTATTTTGGAGGAAACAACGAACAATTTTTTTGTGTCCGTGTGTGACTGTGTGGGTAGTGACACATACGCATCAAATATGAGGGAATAATTGGTGAAATAATAGGCGAAATAATATCGGGAAAATAATTTTGTGAAATAATTAATGGCTTGTAAATTTATTGTAGTGGACTTGTACCTACATTTATTATAGTGATAGTACTTTTTGTAAATGCTCGTCTGTCTGAATGTTTGAACACTTATAACTAGAGAACAGCTGGATGAATTTGAATGGGGTTTTTCATACTTATATTAGCGTTGTTGTAGGGAAAATTTGAAGCTATTGTGAAAGTTTGTATATCCCCAAGGACCTAGTTGTGAATATCGACCACTAGACACACCCTTTGAAATTATTTATGTATGTTTTCTCTCTGAACATATCGCCCCAATGACATTAGTTATTCCCCAAAATTTCATCTTTCAACGTCACCTCCTTCTTCAGATGTGGGGCTTCAAATATTTTTATTTATCATATGTATACGTAAACACTGTGAAGTAGGTACAAGATTTAATGTATGAAGCGTGTTACACTTCTCTAACTCCAGAACTACTTAGCAAATGGAAATGAAATTTTCAAGACTTATTGTCTCGAAGAAAGTTTAAAACTATCATAGAAGTCAGTAGGTCCTCTGGGATCAAAGTTGTGGATTTTGATACCTCCATCCCCTCTAAAATTTTATTGATATTTCTCCCAAAAATATCCCCAAAATTTCATCTATCGACATCTCCCACTTCTTCAGATGTGGAACTCCAAGAAGTTACAAAATTTAAGTGCACACCTTTACATGGGTATTTCAATCAAGGGATAGATTTGAAAAGGAAATAATATTTAACAACGATTAAATTTGATTTCTGAAACAGAGTGGAATGTGATGCAGGTGGTCTCCAAAATAGAGATAAAATGCTTCAACCTTTCTGATTCTGTATCTATATTTAGGATTGAGATACAACATGGCAAATAGGTTAATATTTTCAAAATAACAAAATATATTTTCATAAAAAAGTCCCTTTTCATACATTTTTGTACACAGGCACTTTTTCAAGAACGCTATACTGTCATCATATCAACCAGAGAATCTGAGATAGTTGATTAAAAAAAAATCCGAATGTATGGTAATTTCTCGTATCTGGGTCCCAAATTCATATCTTACTGATTTATTTTATTGCTGGAAGAAAACTGACTTCTGTAATTCCAGAGAATCATAAAAACCTCGTACATCTAGACATCATAATTTATTTTTTTCCTTGTCATGAAGAAAGTGTTAAAGCGATTGGTAGTACACTTGTTAGGAGCGGCAGGAGAAATTGTGTGTGAAATGGAAAGATATAGGGTGAGGAACAGGAAGAGTAAAAGAAATATTGGATAAGGAAGGGTTCAGAGGAGGAGGAAACAAATGCAAAAGAAAGGGAAAAAGGAAAGGGCGAAGAAGAATGAAGGAAAAGGAGGGGGGACGTGAGATAGATATACTTTAATAGGCATTGTGCTACCCGCTGCCAGTGGGTTGTCCAAAAAAGGTTTCAAGCCACAGTGAAAGTCTATATCCTTTTGGAGGCGAAGTTGTAGATTTTGCCTAAAATACATCCCACATTTTGTACGATGTCTATAGATGGCAAAATAAGAATGAGAAAAGGATAGTAAAAATAAAAAAAGCTTTCTTTCACCGCGCTAATCTTTTCACAACATAGGTGCGTGTCTCAAGAAGAATTTCTAAGCGGCGGTGGAGCAGGCAGTTAACAGCTAGCAAGACATAAAAAACTTTATACCATTGCGTTTTAAGAAACATAATTTTTTTCAATATAAATTTATATTTTTCACCCAAAATTTCAGGAAAATCGACCCTGGAACTAATTATACTCATTCTTTACACAACTATAAAGTCGATCTTTGGTTCCTTTTCTATTTCAGAAAATTTTAATAGGATGAACACTTTTTTTCATGTCTTAAAAAATTGATTTTTATCGAAGGTAGGTGTCTTCTTACTGACATGCGTTATCAATTCTGGAAAAACAGAACATTTTAAATGCCCATACATCACATTAAAAAAATGATATTGCTAAACCAAACGATGTAAAACCAACATTTTTATTGTTTCACGTTAAAATATTTGCAAAATAAAATTTCGTAGTGAAAATATCTGTTTATCGACATGACATTCAAGTAAATGCTCATAGTTACCATAACATTAACGAAATATCCGTCTATATGTCAAACATATTCATCGATTTTTGTTGTAAAGGTAGATGGAAGATTGAATGAAAAGGACTAATAAATTTTTTATTACGAATTCATCTACGCCCTCATATGTTGTCGATGAAAAATTATAGTTTTATTTACAAGATATGGGTTTGTTTTCGGTTGTTTTGTATCATTTTTGAAAAATTCTGATAATTTTGTTTCATAAACAGTTTAAACGATATCCTAATAACATTAAATGTATTATTATTTATTTCAACGAACTGCCATTATTGCTTTATGAGTATAATATTCCGAATTAATCAGCACCTAGGGTGGGTATATACCCCCAAACAAAAATGATCAAGTTTATATTTTCGTGATTTTTATCTGATATTGATCGATTTAAGTAGGCCTACGTTCAACAGGATTATAAACTTTTTTTTTTTTTTTTGGTTAGGAGGAGAAGGATTTGGCTTTGCTAGCCCACCCCTTTGCCTGTGTCATTGTATCGTATGAATAATGTTTGAAATTGTAACTTATTCATAACGGAAGTACCTATGTCTAATATTCAAAAACTAAAATTTCGATGACGCTCTCTTCTTAAGGGCCATAATGAAGGGCGCAATTCAGTAGGAAGTATTTTGAACTTTATTAAGAAATACACTTTTGAAATGTCCCGAACAAAGGCTGGCATTATTCACCTTATCCAACTACTTTGGCTTACGTCATTTCCCACCACTCTTCGATTTTTGATATTCATTTCCCATCCCTTCGACGATACAGGGGGAATGTATTATGAGGGTATTTTGAATTCTACATTAGCTTTTTCTCCCTTTCCGCTAAGAAATTTTCTTTTATCGAAATATCTCGACGCGAACCTTCTCTCACCCTCTCTCATGTGTAGTTATCCTCGTCAGTCATCGAACTCGTCCCGTCTTACATCCTCCCCTAATTTTCCTGCGTTATTTTTTCCTCCTCCACATCACTTTATTCTATGCATTTTCCATTCGAACGTCGAACTTACCTTTTTTTCAATTTTTTCAATTTCATCGACAAAACGTTTCGGTTGTTCTTAGAAAAAAAAAAAAAAAAAATGGGGTGATGAGAGGATCTCTTGTGCTTCTTCTGCGTCATCGCGAGTACCTCAAAAAGATTCTCCTTCTCCTTTTTTTTTTTTTTTTTTGGCACTTTTCTACATTTCTTTTTCCCAAAGACTTGCATCGTGATTTATCACCTTCGTATTTCAGAAATGTATTTTTAGGGTGGTGCGTTGCATACCCCAGAGCCCTCTTTAGCGACGACGCGCACTATTTCTTAACCGGCCTAATGCAATTTTCCGATGCAAAAAAGGGTCACAGGCGTTGCGATTTTTCCTTTCGTTTTCTTCTTCTTCTTCTTCTTCTTTTTTTTTTCAGCTTCCTTCTTCGTTTTACCCTTCTCCTTTTCGCTCTCCTACTTTTCACCCGCGTACCAAACAACCCCTACACGTATTCAACCCCTCGATTGTTATTATGCAACTGGCAAAATCCCTCGAGATAGTGCGTGGCTCGAGAACCAAAATACCATCTAGTTTGTTTTACAAAACGAAAAACACAAAATTGTTGTTTACTTTAATTTTTTTATTTTTTTATTTTTTTATTTTTTTTTTAGAGAAGGGTGCTTTACGCGAGGCTGTTAGAACTAATTAATGGAGGTCAATGCCCTCGCAATTTTTGAATTCCGAGCGCATGGCGTTTTATTTGCGTTACTAACGTCCATTTTTCATTTTGCGAAAATATTCGCAGCATTATTCAAACTCTTTGTAGTACGATGTCGTGGTTTTTATCTTCAATTAATATTAAAATCGTCTCAAATATGATTTGTTTTATTTCAGTTGACTAACAACGAGAGCAACGTGTATTCCTTCAAGGACGCTAATTACGTAATTTTTTTAAAAATTTATATGCTATCTTGTGGCAGGTAGGAACGTGAACCTATACACCTACACCTTCACAGGCAATTGGCAGCGTTGTAGCCTTGCGTTACTGTCGCCACTATTTTAATCTGTAGGTTGCCAGTTTGATTTCCCACTCCAGCAACCTGTATGGCACAACAAGAATTTCGCTAGGAGTGAGGTGATTGTAGATTGATAATCTAAAAACGTTAGATTTTTTAGACGGTATGGAATTCTTCACCATTTCGGTAAAATTGGGAGGCTATTCTAATAAAATTAAAATTGTTAAATGGTGTTTATTTGTTGAATAGTCTCACTAATTTTACAGAATTTTTACAGAATTTGTCACCTCGAACAAACCTATTAAAAAGAAAAATAACTAAAGAACAACATTTATAAAACCTTCTAATTTCCACGTACGTTTTGTTTTTCCTGAGGAATGGTTCAAATTTCAGACCTTGATTCATGACTATATCACTGAACTGGCACCAAAACCAATAATTTTTGTATCGTAATTAGCATTTTTTCTCATAATTCAAGATGTAATGAAGCTTTTGGAAAATTTGCAAAAATTATTTCAGTTGTGCATTACTAATAGGTAAATGATTTTTTAGCAATAGTGCGAAAATAAAAGCATCAGGGAACGTTCATTTTACCATTTATGCTTATTTTTAGCACCAAAAAAAGAGTCGTAGTCGAATCCCTTCCATATTGTACAATTCTTACAATAATTGTTGTTTTTCTGAAATTGTGACGATACTGGAAATAGATTGGGTGGAAATATAATATAGAATTAGACAGTAACTAACATGAATTTTAATCTAACATTTTATTAATTCTCTCTCTGGTTGAAAAATAAAAATTAAATTTTTATTCAATACCAGTTATAGGGGATATTATTACTAATTCCATAGGATTGGTTGTCTTGATTTTCATTTGACGAAAAAATAATCATATTCGAGAGTATCAAACCAATTAAAAACAATTTTTTGTAAACTTGTTGGCAGAAACAATTGTTGATTTTTTTTAGGTAGATTTCGTAGAATCTGTCTGCATATTGGCGCTGATCGCCATGTTACGACGTTGGGAAAATTTTACCATAGTTTTTCCGACCATTGTCCTCAGACCCAAACGTTATGCTCGCCTAAAAAATGTATAGATAGGGTGTTTCCTTAAAAGCCAGTGGATATTAAGCCTGAGTGCAAAAAACAAAACATATTCAATAAACATATGTCCTGTTACCAACGGTTAAGGAACATAGGTATACTAAAAGGATCACATTAAGAGATTTACCTTAAAATTGTTATTCGATTCTGTGAACCCATAGGATTTTCCACGAGGAAGAAAACATGTTCTTTTCACTTTTTCCGTATCATATACAAAAAAAGTGCTAGGAGTTCCCAAAAATTGTATTAAAAAATCAAGGTAAGTATACCTAATCTTATAAGCCTAATTTTTTCATTTATTGTAACGTTAATAAAGAAAGGGCAAAAGTGAAGAGGACGTTTTTTCTTCACCGTGGTGAAAACTATGAGTCGGAAACAATTTTAAAATAAATTAGATGATACCTGGCTTTTGGTGTAAGTACCCATAGATCAAAAGATTCTTAAGCGTTGAGAACAGTATTCATGTTTATCAAACATTTCTACGTAGGTTTTCGAATCTGCTTATTAATCTTGGTGTCATGAAACGCCCTGGGGGTGAGTGTAGGTATCTTTTTGGTTTCATAACTCAAGAAAAATGTTGGCACTGATAATTCAAATTCATATATATATAAAAGCCAATTTCTTGTTATCACGGTATAGGTCGCAATATTTTTATCCGATAGGCACAAAATTTGGAACGAATATTAGTAATATGCCAAGGACCTGACCTATTAATTTTTTTGCGGATCAGCTGTACGGTACTTCCGATATGGCTATTTTCGTTCTTGTTTTGGCTATAAAATTATTAATTTTCGATCAATAGCTACGAAATTTGTTGTAACAAATATTACAACTTGCTACAAATTTTGGTACGGATTGGTAGCACGGTATTTCGGTAGGTAACGTTATATTTTCGTTTATATTTCGCTTAAAAAATGCCTAATTTTGGACCAATAGGAACGTAATTCGAAACAAATATTTATTACGATCTGCTAATAACTTTTTAGTGACCACCTAATTTTAAATTTTTCGAAAACCTACTTTTTCTAGCGGAGCTGCTACTGCGTTAGAGTTTTTTATTTTTTTCTCAGCATTCTGTCTACTCTTAAGGTTGAGAGGGCATCTCAGGATACACTCTGTATATGTATAACTATTGAGACATGATACACGACACCAGTAAGGTATTATTGAAGGTTTCTAGCCAAAAGAACAGACGCTTTGAGGGCTGCACAGCCCTCCAGTCCCCCATTAATTACGACAATTTAAGCTCTTTTAGTCCCCCCCCTATGTCGTCTCATCTATGATTCCAGCTCAGCTAAAATAAAACGTCATAAGTTAAGCGCTCGTAAGCATATAATATACCTCCTGTGTGTAAGTCGTAGAATAACCGCTGGCCGGTGGAACAGTCATAACATAGGGTCGCATTGGTAATAATCGTTTGGTCGTACTGTTTTTATCGTTTTGTCCAGAAAGGCCTTCTTGTTTTTATGCGCTTTATTTCTCCCCACGATGCATTCGGCTACTTTAGAAATAGCCTAGCTTTAATTTACGTCTTCGGCCACCTATCGAGTATTATTTGAAGTGAAAAATACACCAAGACGAGTACGTAAATTCCATACTATAGTCCTAACGAAACGCAGTGCCTACTGTGTAGCCGTAAAAACGAATTCGCCTTGAAACGTGGTGCATGGTGCAGCCGCGCGTATGTTGGGTTGGTTCGGTGGGGGCAAAAGTATTCTATGAAAACGGGGTGAACGCACGAAAGAAATGAATGCGGGGAAAAATCAAAAGGGATGATTGCCGAAAGACGATATCTTCGGTGAAATGAAAAATATAAACGTAAGGTAAGTGGCAGACCGTTACGAAAATTTCGTTATAGAGAACGACGCGACGTAGCCTACGTAAGGGATGATGATATACGAACGCGAATGGGGAGGTTGAATTCACAACCCTCCAAGAATTAGAAGGTGGCGGCGAATGATGAAGGTGTCGCATGTGATGGGGATGTAAAATGAATGAGAAAGCTTTTAAGGAGTCGAAAGCTCGGCGATAAAACAAGAAGTTACTTCTGGTGCTACCCGAAACATAAAATACATCAAATAAGTATACTACGTATACGGGGGAAACCTAAAATGACCCTGTCATTTGCTGTCCATTTTAGTAACAGTTACATATGGCGTGTTGTGCGTATTGGTAGGATACCACTTTTTTTTTGCCCTTCTTTTCGTGCCCCATTTCTGCAGTGAACAGAAAAGTTTACTCTTCAAAAATAGTTTATAGGACACAGGTACCTTTGACGTTATGAGAAAAAAAAATTGAATTTTCAATTTATCAGGTCTTTTTTTACCAATCAGTGTCCAAAATAGGCAAACTGATTTCACAGACTATGCTCGGGATACTAGTAATGATTGAAAAATTAGAGATTGTGATTTGATAGATTCTTAATTTCACGGATTTTTTTCTTGTTTGGCCTATTTTGGAGAGCAATTTAAAAATTTTTTTCAATTTAATTGACTGATTAGTCTTTTTTTCTGATATCATTTATTTCAAAGTACCTAGGTAGTAAGTACACTTTATGAAATTTTCAACCATAAAAATCCATTAAGACACGAATCCAAAATTTTAGACATAATTTTAATGAAATATAAAATTTTCAAGTTTTAAGTTTTTATGCAACATCATCTGTTGAACTGTGTTCTAAGCCATTTCCATTCGGACCTTTTAACATCGAAAAGAATGAAAAGAAAATTAATAGGGTTACCTAGTCATGGAAAATGGAGTGAATTCGACAAGAGAAATGTCGTCAAAGTGTGAGCAGCAAGATGTTTACTTTTGCAGTTCGTTACAATTTGGATGGTTAAAAATTTTTTGGAAGGTTACATGAAAAACCGTCAAAGAACTTAGAAATTTTTAGGTAGCTCAAATATCGATTCTAACAACTCAATAGAATGTTATGAGGAGAAAACTAAGATTTAATGACTCAAAAACGATTTCAGTGGGTGTGGTACACTAAGACGATTCTTTTCCTCTCTAAATATGAAATAAAATTATATCCTAACTTACTGGAGAAGTAAAAAGAAAATATTTTCTATAAGAAATAGTGTTTTTTTTTTTGAGATTATTTATCATATAGATGTGACAATTTTTTTCTTTATAAAAAAAAATTCACCTTCAAATTTCACGAAAATTCGTTTTCCTTTTTTTATACCCCAATAAAACAAAAAATAGGCTACCTTATTAGAATATACAACACTCTGAGTGAGTATGTTAGACTATATTTTATGCTGTAAAGTATAAGTTTACACAATTGTATGATTGTATCAGAAAAATTTAATCCATCACAAAGGAAAGTTACATCAAAGTCTGACGCTAATGTACTTTTCAGCTGAATCGAATCAAAAATTAAAACTATTCACTGTTAAAAAGAGACCAATGAAAATCACTTTTATCATAAATATCATTCTTAGTATGTTTTTCAGGAGTTAGTTAGAACTCTGAACAGCATTCGACCAAATATTCTCGATGGACGGAAAAAATCTCATATTTTTTTAATCGTATATCAAAGGTACGTCTAAACACAACTTTTGTCAGATTCTTGGCATCATCTGATTATTACGGGGGAAAAAATATTATTTTTATTTAGCCAAACTACATCATTTTTTACGGGCAGACGAATTCGATGTAAACTAGATTTTGCTTTTTCCTTTCATTTTAGATCACAAAAGTTGTTGCAAATATATGCTACAGTGAGGAAAAAATGGAACGTTACCATTTTCAAAAGGGACGTGATGGCGACGACGATACTGCCAAAACATGGTTTCACATTGTTATTACGGACAGTAAAATAAAAAAAAGAAAAAGAAGGGGGTTTGATAAAATCCTGCTTAATAAGAGAAACAATTTCAGTGAGTCACGAAATACGAGAGTTTTAGCATTGCACATATCGTCGTCTGTCGCTCATAAAACCAAATAAAAATGTGCCCTACAATTCCCGGTTATATAATTTTATTGTGTTCCAATAGATTTGTCCATTAGTGCGACTTTAATCCTAGTTTGTTGATTTAATTTGATATAACAGCAGCAACTGCGGAAGCGAAGATGAAGAAAGTAGGTCCAAAATTTTATTGATAGGGAAGACTAAGATATTTCTATAAGAATTTATTCGCAATAAATACGAAAAAAAAACAAAAAAAACATAGTTTATATAAGTATACAATCATATATAAACTTATAAGCAAATACCTAGGAGTATACTTTTAAAGTGGTGGTTTTAAGTACTGTAGCCTATTTTAAGATCCTTTGGTTTTTATTGTTATTTTCCTTTTCTTTCTTAAGGAAAGGAAATCATTATAATCATATTTTTTTAAACGCAAAATTTTATGGAGCTAACTGAGGTGGGATATAAGAGTAAATGATCATTGAGGGTACCAAACGCAAGTGCCGAAAAAAACAACAACAACAACTAACAAGTTTATTTCATGTTCTCTTCTGCGTCTCACGTATTTGTGAAGAATGCAGCCGTAAGTGCTTGAATTTTATTAATAAAGAATTTTTAGAATAATATTTTAAGCTAACGAAAGTTGTCATCACTTCGGACAGAATTTTAAATTTGAAGGTAGGAAGAATGAAATTGATTTTTCCCTTTGGAAGCCAATAATTAACGGACTTACGATCGAAAGTTTGTGTATAATTCGTATCCTGAAGTAATGTGAGAATGGAAATGTCAAAGAATGCCTTATAATCGAATAAATAACGTTCGTTTAATCTTTCATACAGTCTGACTTTGAGGTCTTTTAATATCTACATTTGTATTACAGTTTATTAAAACTAGAATTAAAACCAGAAAATTTTCTGACCTTCGAAGAGTTCCGTTTTGGTGTCTTATCAACCATCGAGCTCTCTGCCTATTTATGTTACCGTTCTTATTTCGCTGTGGCTTTGTCATCCTCCTCTAAATAGTTTTAGGCTTATTCTTTTCAAATTCTTTTCAGATTTTAGTCCAGTTGTATTTGTAAGAACTGTAAAAATTCCCAGTAGTTACTTCAGAAGGAACTCTTCTACCAAAAATCAATTGCCATCTGTTTAACATAAAGTTTTATGACCGTCGCATTTAGCCTATAGGCTATCTATTTCAAATATGTTTCTCAACATTTTTTGGGGTGAAAAAGTCCAGTTCATCTAAAATAGTAAGATTCAAGAACAAATTTTCTCTTAAATTTTTTTTGGATGTGTAAATATCTTAGCGCTTGGTGTATATGGTAGGGGCTAAACAAGAATTACAATCATCAGATTCGCGTAACTGTAACTCTTACAATTGTAACTCTCATTTGTGTGTGTTATATGACGTGTAGTTGTGTGGTTGTGTGCATGCGCAATGCCTTGTGAACGTCCACAACCACATTATTTTATGTTTACACATCAATCCTCTATCAGTATACCCCAGCAGAATTCACGCAATTTTTTTCTTTTTTTTTTTTTGTCATATTTTTTCAACTTTAATTGTTTTTTTGAAACAAACGCAATAATGCATCAATGCTCGGCATACTATATTATAATTTGAATGGTTACTTCATAAGACTGGGCAGGAAATTATCTAACGAGGCGGTTGAAAGAGCAACATTGAAAATTACCATAGCTGTTAAAAGTAATTCAGTTAAGTAAATCTTATAATCTTGTATGCTGTTAACTAAATAGTTTGGACGGCACTTGGTAGTTGTTATATAATCGTATGTTTCTATGTTTAATGCATTTTGTCTAATGAAAATTATTGAACCTAATTTAAAGTTTTCATTTAAGCCAACAATATTATAATAAAATTTAGAAAACTCAACGAAAATTGTAAAACGAACATTCGTAATAATTATTATGTAGAAAATGCAAATGTCCAATACCCTAAACATATAGGTACCCACTGGTAATGGGTACATACGAACGGTGCCAGAGTCTATCACTATCTCTAAATAGGCCGACTGAAACTACTATGCAGTTAATTCTGAGCATTTTTTTTACGTCATCACGTATTGTTGTTGTTGAGTATAATGTTTCCCTTCAAAAATTAGTCCCTACAGTTCGGAAAAAGTTATTGTAAAAAAACGTATCATAGTTTCCTTCTAATATTTTTACTCATCATTAACACAAAATGACTTTGTTTTTAGTGATATCTGATGATAAAAATTAAATTGTCATTAAAAAATAGAGAGGCTTATCGATGAAAATTTTTTTCTACAATCATTAATTTTCAAAATTAACAACAATTTGAAAAAAAAGGCAAATTTTTCATTAATTAGCTATTTTTTATTCCTCAATTATGAAGAAGTCATTAACGATAAAAAAAAGTTTATTAATGGTAAATTTAAGAAAATTTTCTTTTCTTTTGAGCAATATCAACTTTAGCTTTCTTGCGTCAATAGCAGCTGAGAAATCATCAAATGAAACATAATAGGTTTATTTCAAAATAAAAATGTTGTTATTCCAATTACGATTTTTATGATGTTTCATTAGCAACACTGATTTTTGGGTTCTAGGATTAAAAAGCAAACTTTTCGGACCTGTAAACTTCATTCTTTGGTCCTTGGACCAGAAAATAGTTAAATGTGGTCATTTTTTCAGATTTTTCAGTCTTACTAACAAAAGGTATGGCTCTCTGATCCAAAAAGATGTACTCTTAATCCTAAAATGAGGGCATAAAACGTGCTATTATAAACCAGAAGTGCATAAAATATTTTTTCCAACACTCCCCGCAAAGTTGGTGATTTTACACTTATTTTTGAAGCCAAAAATTATGAATTTGTGACCTATGATCAAATTTTGATAGAGGGAGAAAAAATGTCATAGTGGGAGCAAAACCAGAATTTGCTCTCACTACCAAAATTTTTGCTCCACTCATCGACCAATCAGGTGCATTCATCAACTTTGTGGCAGATGTGTTGGAAAAAATAGTGTTTGCAATGTCGGTGCAAAGTGAGTTCCCCACTCGTTTGATGTTTGCAGCAACATCCTTCAGCTTGAGTTACAAAATCAAACTCGTTGAAGATTGCTCACTTTATGCTCATGTAGCAAAATACATTTGGTGAGAGATCTGCCAGACTTAAAATTTGGATATAACCAGGTACAACTAAGAAAAAATTCCTCTTATTAGTTTCTCTATTTTTAAAACTGACTGTTATGAGGTTATAAATTAGAAAAAGATAAACTACCTGTCATGCATCTTTGTATGGAAAGTTGACTAATCGTAGATATTTAGGTGTGAACAATTTTTTTTTGAGTTTTGTTTTGATAATGCCTAATTGAACTTGTATCTAAGTATTCAGCATCTCATATTAAATTTTTCTTCTCAGATGTTTTAAATATTGAATTCCAAATTTTCAAACTTACAAACCCCATAACTCTATCAATTTTAAAAATAAGACTTAAGCTAAGATAAATTTTTTTCTTAATCAGGTCAGAATATACCTAGATCTGAAGTTTCAAAGCTCTTCCCTCAAATTTTTTATTAAATTTATTATCACTACATTATGAATTTTCAAATTTCCATAACCTAAAAAATAGAGAAATTTGTAGTTGTAAGGGGAATGTTTTTTTATGGTACCTGATTATATCAAAATTTCAAGTCTGGCGGACTTCTCAGCAAAGACGGTGTATACGATTTTGTAATATTTATTCATTAACTTCATGTTTATATGTATCTTGACGATGTATAAAACAGGTGATTTTCAAAAGCATTTAGGATAAGCGTATAAAGTATTTACATTATACATAGGTCATTACTTTTCACATCATCTTGGGCGCACGCATCATTTTACACACTGGTTCTGCATACTGCATATAGCCTACGTCATCGTTTTCTTTGATTTTATATTTATTTATTTATTTTTTCATTAAAGTTTACTCTATTGCTGGGTTCAAACCACTGATATCACAGTTGAGGAGCAAACATCTCAACCACTAGCCACAAGGTCTGGCCGAATTTAGAGGCATAGTTTGCGCTTATGTGTTTCCCAATAGCTAAAATTTTTTTATCTATTTTTTTTTACGAGGAGGGGGTGTTGCTAAAAATAGTGTGTGACACACAGAGATATACAGCTAAAGATGTCCACTGCCCGATCAAAAACATAACAAAGATAGAATGTTATAAAATGTTTCGGAGTCCTATATTTGTTACTGCAAATGTATCATAGCTTGTTGTGTGTGCGTGTGTGCGTGTACGTGTGTGTGTGTGTGAGAGAGAGAATGTATGTGTGTTGGTATAGAGATGTCTGTTATCACTATGAAATATGGCCAGCTTTGACTGCACAGAACATTGAAGGAAGTTCACTTTTGGTTGATGATGATCTTTGTCACATTTTTGTACCACAGCGCATATAAAGAGTTGGACATCTCTTTACCTACCTATTTGTCTCTGGTGACACACGTGTATATAGTAGGTGATTGATACTCGTGTGATTTGCATCACTCTCCTTTGGCTCGTGGTGCAACCATCACACTCGGATCAAAATCACCTACTTTATACACTTGTATCACAAATAACTAGTTTGCAACTAGGGAGGAAATTGCTCACTTTCCTCCCTAGTCGCGTAATATATCGACGAGCAGATACCATTTTCATGCTTACCTGCCATCCTTGTATGAGCAAACTTCTGTCGACAGTTCTCAACCACAAAACGGCGTCTCCGGGTTGAAAGTTTTTCAATCGATAGCACCTGCGCTGCAAATAGATGCCTAGACATTTGAGCAGTTCGGAAGTGGACGCTTGTATGACGGTCTTCTTGGGCACGTAAATTTGAGCGGTTTCCGGTTTAGCGGGCGTTCGCAGCGCAGCCGCGGTCGTCTTCGACAGAAATTTTTCTGTATTGAAATTCACGTGATTGTGGTTCAAATTGACGTTGTGGTTGACGAGGCGTTTGTCGAAGTTGTTGTTGTTGTTGTTGTTCTCGCCACCGCGACGCAGCAACTCGAGCCCGGCGATCGTCGTCGGTATGGTGGCCACGTTGCCGGTCTTGGCGAGCGGCGGCGGCGGCAACGGCGGCGGCGGATAGTACGCCGAGAAGGCGGTCGTGTGCTTCAGATTTTTATTCTTGTCGACGACCATCGGATTGTAGTCGCCCAGCGGCTGCCGGAATACCGACAGATTTTTGTTTTTCTGCTCGATTTTCTTCTTGTTGGACGACGACGAAAAGCGTTTCCAGTTGAGCGCGTTGATCAGCGCCGAATGCTTTTTCATGCTCTTCTCCAGGCCGCTTTTCTCCAGCAGTATGTTTTCGTTGTTGTAGTCGTTGATGTTGTTCACGTTGGTGGCGGGCATCGCCATCGTATGGCCGACCATTTTGTTCACGTTGACGATGTCGCGGCTGCGAACCGTTTTCAAAATTTCGTAATTCAAATTATTCAACGTGTACTCGCCGGTACTTATGGCGTTTATGTTTGACGTTGTCGTGCCGTAGCTGGGTCTGCGATCACGTGGACTCAGGCTCAATACGGTGCCCATAATATGCGGCGGCGCACCGGCGGCCCTGCGTGCCTATTTCTCGTCCGCCCCCACCCCTTGAAAAAACGATCGATGCTTTCGGACTTTGATCGAAAACACCCTTTTTTTTTTTTTTTTTTTTTTTTTTGGTGTGGCTGACCGACCTTCCTTTTTTTCTTTTTCTTTCTTTCTTTCACAGTCGCCTTCGTTCACCCACCAATCCTTGGCAGCGCTGGCTGGGAATCGTCGGCCGGTGACGATGTCTGCTCAAATGGTGCAGGTGTCGTACGATCGGCATAATGGCGACGATATTATGTTTCGCCAAATTCGGTGTAATGTCGGATTTTTCGACGTCCTACAGCTTTTAAGCGGCGAAAAAATGCGTTTACGTGCACCGTTAACGGTTTTTTTACGCTTTTTCATGGATAGGACGACGTGAACGGATACCTAAAACTATAATCAATTATATTTTGGTAACATTTTTTTGCGGTTTTTTTTTTTTTTTTTTTTTTTTTGTTATCAGATTCGGTATATTGTCAGTGACGATTATTGCACTCGAGAAATATCTATAGATACAAATTGTTGAGGGTATTAATTTTTTTCATTTTTTTTTTTCCATTTTTTCCTCCTTGAAGTTACATTGTTCTGATTGTGTTGTAGTTTCGGTTATGTGGCGTCTATGTGTATATCTGCGAACATAAGAAGAAAAATGGTACCTATATAGTTATTGTGGGTGAAAAATGTATGTACCAGTACGTATAAACGCCGAGAAGAGACAAAGGAAGAAAGAATAGCAAAAAAAAAACTACAAAATTCAAACGTCTCTGAGCTTTTACCTGGTTACGATGACGCTATATCGAATAGTGTGTAGGCTCGAAACGGATCGATATAGCCAGGGTGAGATATTTAACCCTCGCGAAACCTGCGTGCGCTGGTTTTTTTCTTTCGTTTATTTTTTTACTTTTACTGTTTTTTTTTTTTTTTCATTTTTCCATTTTTCCTCCATTTTTTATTATAATTTTATTATTTACCTATATTTTCTGCATTGTATATACTTATACGGGGTGTAAATTTTCTGACATTTACAAAGCAGACTGTAAGGTATCGAGTAAGGTGGATTACCAATGATGACCTTATAATGTGGGCCATTGATCCTTCCCAAATTTTACATCATAAAATTAAATACTTGTGTATAAATTACATTATTTTACCGGCAACGTGATCTTTGTTCCATCGAATAGAGATGACTATATTGTAATGTAGTACGGCTACGTCATACTCGAGCTTGTGAGTTAACTTTATCAGAAAATAATTAAGTTTCAGTTCATCTTTAACGTAGGGCCAAAAATAATATGCAATGAAAACATGTTAAGAACGAAAGTAATGACAGAACAGTTAGTGCTGTGAAATTTTTCACACCTTTTTGTTTATCTTTAATCTCAATCTTTAATTGTATTTCATTTTGGTTTTACTGTATACTTCATGCTTGAAAAAAGAGGAAATTTTACTAGAAGCTTGTATTGATATTTCAATTATATTCTATGACGTTTTTTAACGCAGTATAAAAAATAATAACTACAAGTAATGAAAAATATTTTGAAAATAAAATTAGTGACAAAAAAATAGAGCTATAAAATTGTTTAGCTACACTTTTTTGTTTATCTTTGATACATCATGTTTCGATGTTCACCTAGGTTCTACTTTAACACTGTAGGTCTATACGTTATGCTTGAGGACAAGGATATCTGTATTAGAAATGAATTCAGTCTTCAATGATGTTCCTTTAACATGGTTCAAAAAATAATACAGTCTTTGAAAAATTTGGTAAAAATAAAATTAATGACAAAATTACTTTTATGACATTTTTTACTTCACCCCTGTTTCTTTGACTTCCATAAGTGCTATATCGTCGACACTATAGAGAACACATTGCCAATAAATTGGGTGGATTTACCTGATCATTAGTAGAACTTGTATTTGAACCAAAAATTTTTCTTCATTATGCTTCTTTTTTTTCTTTTTTTTTTTTGTGGAAAAATTTAATCGAAAATCTCTCATCTATTCTACCTAATACGTTAAAATGGTAGCTCAAATATCTCGTCAAAATTTTCATTTACGTAGAAAGATATTTTAAATTGTGGAGTAAATCTATAAAATTTCAGAAAATTAAATCGTTGGTAACTGTTGGAAAAAAATACATCTCGAAGTCTGAAAAAATGAGTTATACACCATTTCTAAGGGCAGATATAAGTGCAAAAATAATTCGAAATGACACATTAAAGAATAACAAAATTTTTCATTTTCCATAAATTTATGCGAATCTGTGACGTATATATAACATTTAAACTTTTTTTCTTCAGAAATTTTTCATTTTAAAAAGGCTAGATAACACATTTTCTTAAATATTTTAAGTAGGCAAGTATTACTGTAGCACTTTTTGACGTAGGTGGGTATTTTATTCGAAAATTGGATAGAAACTAATTAAAAATAGCTGTAGCGCAGCGGTGCTTCGATAGAAAACCAAGTTTGCCAATTTGCATTTACAATTCAAAAAAAAATCGTAACCCCTTGCGTCGTAAATACAAAAACGATACTTCAAGCAACACAAGTGACCTGCTTTTCTCCAGAAATTTTTTAGTTTATTTTGCAAAGAAAATACAACTATTAGATTCTTATCTCCTCTTTTATAAAAACTATTGAAGAACTTAAATTCGCAAATTTAATGCTGAGTGATCTTTTTTTAATATACCTACAAAGTCTTAAACAATAATTGAATGAATTCTTCTCGGTATTGTTGTCTCTCATCAAGTAAATTTAGATAGTAGCTATAAGAAAGCGACTTTCCATTATTATTAACTAAGTAGGTACCGAATTTAGGTAGTATTGAAATTTTCATGTGGTTAGGAATCTCAAGTATAAACATTTATTTAAAAAATCTAATTCAGACTAACAGATGATTCTCTTCTTGCGGAAAATCGGAGATTCCAATTCTATGGTCATTATTCTAAAGGATGTATTCTACACGAAGCTATTTATGGAAAAGCTCTTTGCGATAATTCCCGAATTTTGCTCATATATATGAAACTTCCTCAAGCCGAGTGTTGGCAGACTAAGCAATGGATCATGACCTGTGAGTGCTCGAACATCGAGCATTTGTTGAGAGTATAAGCTCCTCATTTCCTTAAGATTGCGATCAACGAGCATTGTCTTCGAAAAATACATTTGGATTTAATTCCAAGCTCTTAGAGAAAAATTAATTTCTTAATTATTAGCTTATGTTGTTGGTTTTCTCCCTATGTCAGGTAGAATAAGTGTTAAACCTGTTGAAGAAATGACAATATTTTTTACAAATCAGCGTAGTACCTATGTTTTTATAAATCCGTGCTAAGTGTTCAAATGCAATAACTAATTTTTAGCCACAACCTACAAAACCTATGTCAGTAGTTTCAGAGAAGGGGATATATATGAAAAAACGAAGGGAAAAATACATTTTGACGAATGGACAAATCTAATCCCTCGCTCCAGTGTTCCAAACAAGCAGAGAAAAGAAATACGTCAGTGATTATTTCGACTTTTTTGATTTTGAAGTTGAGGAAGCTGACGTCGACAGGTTTTCATTCATTTTCAAAATTATCGATCAAAAAAATAAATGGGAAGTAGTTTAACTATTATAATTAAAATAACGTTAAATTAGATAATTGACTTCTATTTTGATTTCTTGGAAATTGACTTGATAATTTCGAGTTTTCACTAATCGAAGCTACCAAATCTGGTCAAATTTAAGAAAATTCTCGAGTACCTAAATACTTTAGCATTTCATGAAAATGTTCATTTGAAAGATTATGCTCCGCAACGTAAGGTACCAACCCTACTCAAGCCCAATGTCATAAAGATTCGTAATCTCAAGATTTTCCATATTGTATTACATATTTTGAATTTTACCTCCTCAATCACATTAATTTCTCAAACCAAGGGTGAAGAAAAGATGCCTCAGTGGAGAGAAAAATTCGTGAATGTGGATGATTTCGGTTGGCTGCAGAGTTAATTAGAAATATTAAATTACGAGTAAATATTCAAAGTTCTTTTAATAATATTAGTATACTTTTTCCACTACTCGATTGAAAAAAAACAAAAAAACAATAAGCGTAAGCATTGATTGGTGCTGATTGGCGATTATCGACCGAAATATTCAACACGTGTGTGTCATTCATGGTAACGGAAAGTATATCATTTTACTTTCTGTGAACATCCAAAGTCAACCTTACGTCTTAAACGGATTAACTAGGTATTGTGCTGTGTGAGTAAAAATAATACAAAAGAAGAAATAAGTAAATGTTTCTCGTGCACATAACAAATAACGTTTCGTCGCATTCTTAAGGCTTTTACAGTCAGTTACCCCGAAAACGAATAAAGAAACCTGATAAAACATGTTGACTGCAAAAAATTGCATAATTCCATTTAAATTTTTTTCTATGAGTTAGCCTCAACTATACTCATTTGTTTCATGAGGTAAATCCAAAATTTAGACTGTTTTTCATGGGATATTATTTAACCAATATAATTTCATTTTATTCTTGAGAAAGGAATTTTACTCCTCTCTGGTTTTCTTTTAAATTTTATTTAGTAAAGTAAAATGGTAGACCATCAGTTCCAGGTTACATTTGCTAGAAGCAATAGGTAGATATGATATACAAATAAAGGATAATGTTTTTAAGTTAATCGATTATTTTATTTATTTATTTGAAAAATTTTAATGAAAAAACTGGTAGAATAAATTAAAGTTGATTCTGCAGGGTGTAATTTGGAAGATAATTTAACGTTGCCTAATCACGCAAACATTTCTTAGGCCAATTTTCCTGTACTTGACTTACGAGTAAATGAGGAAAACTCACACCATGCCTACATATAAGTTCGACACTGTTCTGTGCATATTTGGTAGGTAAGTAATTGAAGCAAACTCACGTTTGTGGTTTCCAAGGGATACCTTTGATGAAAATAAATACCAACCTGAATGAGCAAGGATAATTTAATTTAATTATATCAAAAATGAATTGATTTTTCTATGAACAATGTTTTCTTGAAAAAATTTTTCGACTTCTCGTAGGTATTCTCTTCTTAGAAGAAAATGTTATATATGCATCAAAATTATCTTTACGTTTGAATGGAGATAAGCTCGTGTACTAACTACCAAGACATAATTTTCATAAAAACTGTTGTTATGGTGAAATAAGATTTAAGGAAGTGTTGTTAGTTAATTTTCTGTTTACTTCCTTCAAAACCAAAATAATATTTCGTGAGCCCTTTACGGACCAGTGTTACGAAGATTGGCTTTTGAAAACTTTCAAGTTTGGTACATTTTCGATCACGTTTTTGATTCTTTCTTTTTTCAATATCTATTTACTAACAAATAATTTTCAGCTAGAACTATTCCACCAACATTAATAGCAGCTAAAATTGTTCGCTAATTTGGCTGTTCGGCGTATGTTTCGAACTTATTTATGTTTTCCTAATTTTAGCAGTTCCTATTTATCATTTTTGTTTAAAAAATATACGACTTTTCGGGACATTTTCTGCTAGACAGTAGACAACTGATAAAATTGCTGTCCAAATTGACGAGACAGTATGACCAAAATTTATAAAGCACCTACTTGAAAAGAATGCATATAAAATATTACTTTAATTTCTATTCATCGTAATACTCTACGTGCGGTTACCGAGTCCGAGGAATGGATTTAATAACTAAAATTTCTATCTTGAAATATAACAATATGATAATAATTACGAAAAGGAATCGTTTTTTAATTGATTTTTTTAATGGTAAATTTAAATAAATTAAAAATTAATTATTTTCACGCAAGTTCTTCCAAGTCATTATTTTGCTTACGGTATTCATTTCTTTACTCTAAAACCGTCTCCCATTACAAACAATCGAAGAAATAATTGATTGCAAATTTAGCTTTATTTGAGAACATTAAAAATCTTTATTAATGATGGGAGTTCAATCATAGTTTTTGTTTTTTGGTAATATAGAAAATTAATATTTTATCAATGCTTTTATTTATACGAGTAGAGGCTGAAGTGTAATTACAAAAATTATTTGAACCGAACCGACAAAAATTTTTCATTTATTTCTAAAATTCCCTGAATCAACTTCAAAAAACACTAATTTTCTAAACTTCTCATCGCCTAATTACCTGCTAAATATAAAATTAATGCATAAATCTATATCCCTACTCTGTGTAGTTACTATTGGTAGGTAATTAAATTAGGAAAACAGATTACGAAAATTAAATTTTTAAAATCATGAATTTTTCAAATGTTTTAACTACCTAAACGAAAAATTATTTTTTCCATTATTGATAAATAAATAAAAAACTATGTAAGTACCTGGCAACAATTTTCTCATTCCTCCTCTCTTCAAATACTTCGGAAATGTTGGTATTTATCAAATTAATAATGACGTATTATTTGCTGAATAAATTCCATTCAGTTGCAAAAAAAGTTACACATTAAAACAATTTACACAAACTTTAGCTGGAAATTGAATATTTTTTCTCATTGCTAACGAATGTATTTCCTTATTTATATATAACTATCTACTTTTCGAAAAAAATTCATATTTGCTTTTACTAAACCATAACTCAATAAAATAAATTAGCTTTTAGTATTATTTGTCATTTTTTTCTTTTCAAAAGAAACTTCTTGATAAATTATAAGGACACAGAACGATAAATATTAAAAAAAAAGAAGATGGAAAATGGTTTACAACGTAGGCAAGTGCCTTTTAAAATACAAAGAAAAAATTTTAACTTATCAATGAAATCGTTAGCGCATGCTCTAAAGAGCAACGTAATGAAAATTTTTCAAATTGCTCGTAAAATCGAATTGCCTCTTCTTTTTATTTTTATTTTTTTAATGTAGGCTATGTTATTAACCCTTCAGCTCTCGATAAATAAATTTATTTATTTGCTAAAGAATAAAATTCGTTCAAATTTCCAACGGTACAAATTAGGAAAAAAAAAAAGTTTTTATTGGTAAATGATAATTTTTTTTTTTGAGGGAACTATGGGTTTTAAATTTTCAACTAGGTAAGTCTGGCAAAAAAATAATATTTGTTGGATAGGTAATTCATTCAACCGTGAAACTTAAATAATATAGTTTTCAAAAATTCACTAAAAAATATTTCGATTTGGTACCTACCTATTTTATAAAATACCTGCTTATTTTTACGAGCATAAAACGACTACACTTTTCTGAAATTAACATATACAGATACGTAATACTAGTTAGCTGAATAATTCTTACAATAATTACCTGCCTCTATATTCTCTTTCCAGCGATCACAATATGACAAAATTTTACACACACATTACGATTCGCGAATTTCACGAACAATTTATAAATAGGTAACTACACTATACTTTGCCAAAGTAATATAGAAAGTGTTTCGGTTTCGTTTTTTTCCTCTTTCTTTTTCTACTTCCCATGTAAACTTGGGCCTCACAAAAAAAAAAAAAAAAAAATTAATGCACGAACCAGACGACTACGATCCCTCGCGGTGGTGGAATGTTAAACCTCTGGCAGTAGCAACCCTCGATTGTCTTTTAAACTGTCGGTCGATATTAATCGCATTGCACGCAGTAACTCTCCCAACTTTTACACTAGGGTTGATACGAAAGTCTCAAATGGTTATAACGGCGAAGCTAAAAAAGCATCGATTAATCTACAGGCAGAAGCCGATCCTCGAAAATTTTCACATACATTTTTTCCATCCGGAAAATATAATCCAAGGTCGCGGCCCAATCGTAAGGGTAGCGGAAAAAGTGGCTGCAAAAATTTTTTTCTCCTTCTTTCAACCCGTTTCCTTACTTTCTTTGAAAACAAAATCTTAGTGGCCCACTCGGTGCGTTATATTTTTCTAAAATTAAACACGAATGCACGCACATTCAAACGAAAATTGTGCGAAAATTTTTGAAAAGAAAAAAAATCTTTTGCGAGCAAAAATTTAAAAAATTATGAATAGGTTTGATTTTTTTGAACTCTGGACAGAGAATCGTACATATTAAAGGAAAATTCTCTGCGTATTCCAGGAAATAGTGTTCACTAAGTATAGTTTTTGAGTTGAAAATTATTTTAAAATATCTGTATTCTATGAATAATAAAAATAAATTCGTCACTGACTGAACTGATCGACCTCTATATGATTGGAAAATTCATACTGGGTGACCATTAGCCAAGTATCTCCAGGCTACACTGACATCAATAAGCTGTAAACGCTGGATAAAACGGTTAGGTCTAAGCATGTAGCCAAGGGGCCGATTGCCCCATATCATTATTTTTTGCTTGTCACTATTCAAATTTGGAAAAATTTTGAGTAATAAATATACAGCAATGTGTTCCATAGATGCTAAATTTTCAAAAGTGTCGAGCAAAAAAAAAGAATAAGTAGGTTTTCCAGAAAAAGAATTATAAATTTTGATGGTCACATTAATTCTCTGCAAGTTTATATGCGTTAATGGTATGTTATGATTTTATGAAATTTGTTAGCTACTGACAAAATATTAGATAATGTGAAATTTAAAAGCATTATTTCTTGAAAAAATGAAAAATTAATAAAGATGATAAAGTATGGTACATAATTATATAATTTCGAATAAAACCAAAAGAACATAATAAAGTTATCAAATAAAAAAAAAAGAAGAAAATATGAACATGTGGTTAATTTTCGTAAAAAGAAAAGTTCATGCAAATTAGAAAAAAAAAAAGATGAAAGAGAGCTTTACCGGAAGTACCGTCCAATCGATCCGCACCAAAGTTGGTAGCATGCTTTATAATGAGAATTTATTTCAAATTTTATACATATTCTTCCAAAATTCTGCATTTTATGACCAATATAAAAACAAAAATAGCGGTACCGAAAGTACTGTCCGGCCGAACCACGCCAAAATTACCAGGTCTGATCCTTGGACTTAGTAAAAATGTTCCTACCAAATATGATGATTATCGGACAAAAATTGCGACCTGTATCGTGGGAACAAGAAATTGACTTATATATACCTATATGTATATATGAATTTTAGTTATTAGTGCCAAAATTTTCCTGAGGTCATGAAACGAAAAACGTACCTACTACCGACCCAGGAGGCTAATACCGCACCCAGCATAACAAGTAGATTTTCTAAAGAAAACTGACTTAAAAAGTCATCAATTTTTTTTGACTCTCTTGAAGAAATCCTGGCTAAGCCTCTGGTTACGTCGCCAAAGCTCAATAAAAAGAAGAAAAATGAAGCCAGTCTCCACGGATCAAAAGGAAAAACTCTAGTACATCAACAACTACAACAGAAAAAGTAAGTTTAAAACAAGTACCATGATATTAAAGACCTTATCACTAGAACTTAGATCAGATCCGAATTTAGTCATTTGCTACATCTAAGCTCAACAAATCGGCCATCTCTTAGCAAGCCAAATATTTTAGGGTGAAATATTTATTAGTTTATCATCACAAAGGCCAAAAAATTTACCTCTTGTAGGCTCAGCCGACAGAGCCTAATGGGAAATATGGTACAGACTCAGATGGGAAGGAACCAAAGTTCATGAACATCCAAAAGTGGAATACAAAATTGAATTTTTGAATAATTAGGTTTTTTTAAGCCCTAAACAAGATTTTCACTCGATCACTCTTGAAAAATTTACCTTTTACAACTACTCGGGGGAATAAAAAACCAAGCACAAAAAATCATCCTAAATAGCTAGCAACTCGGGAACAAAATGATCAATCAAAACCAAAATCGGTAAGTCTGGTCCTTGCATTAAGGGTAATGGTGTAAGTAGGCTATTAAATTTCGTGATTATTGGACAAGAATTGCGACCTTGATCATTGTTGACTAAAAATTGGTCTCTCTATTGGTCTCAGAACATGAACTATTGAGCCAATTTCAACCGAATTTGGAAGCATGTTAGAATAGAGCCAAATCAATGTTTGTTTCAAGTTTTCAGAGATATTAAACTAAAATGCAAATTTCAAAGTTTTGGTATTTGCAGGGGTCACAAATAATTTCTTATGAAGAATTCAAAGTATGTATACTCGAAAAAGTAAGGGGTCACACTGGACGACTTTTTTCTGTCATCAAAAATAAATTAAAAATAGGAGTTGAGTATAATAAATAAACCACCTTGTATATAAATTTAAGCTTTTGGTGTAAGAAGTCTTTTTGGGTCATGAAACGAATAACGTTCCTATCCTTATCCCCAGGTCATAATATGAGTTCAAAATTAATTAGAAGATTTTTATCGAAAACCTACATAAAAACAAAATTTTTACGTTCCAAGCATTAATTGTCGAAAAGTACTGGCGATACAATTAAATTAATCTTTTTTCGACTCATATTTTATATTTCATTTGGAGAAATTTTGAAAGTAGGAACAATCATTCTTCACACGACTGCTGAAAAAGGAGTGTAATGTGTTTAGGATTCATGTTGGTAGGTGAGTTCCTGTAAGCTATGGGAGCAGACAAATGGCTGAACCGATTCTGATTTTTAGTGGCTCCTTTGAATCCTGACATTAGCATGAGTAACATAGGCTAAATAATAATAAAAAATCTGAACTTAATTGTTGTTTGCCTTTACTCATATATTAGGAAAACAAGAAAAAGAGAATTGAAAAATGAAATAAAACCACGAATTTCGTCTTCTGTTACTAATATTGTTTATAGGCAGCAACGATAGTTTACAACCAAACACTTTTAGAAACTTCATATCGACTAATTTGAATTATCCAATGTAAATAAGGGTCTCCTCATTAAGTTTAACCTTTTCAACTTCAAACTCCACCATGTAGGGGACTAGGCGTTCGGATAATTTTTTATTAAAAAATTAAACGATACGTCCTAATTATGTTTTTGGAGGCAATGAGGTCAAATTTTCAGTTCATTTTTGGATCAGATCACTCATTGGGCCCCCTATGGGCTGTGACTCAAAAAAGGGTTGGAGAAAAATTTTTTCTTTTACAACTGAGTGATACATGTTCTGATGTTTTGTGAGGCGCCAAGTTCAAACTTACAGTTAATTTTCTAATTCAACCGCTCAGTTACCCCTGTTACCCTAAAAAGGATTAGGAAAATTTTTACTTAAAAACTGAATAATACAATAGACCTGTTTGATAGGACTACACCAACTTACACCAACCTACACCGGCAGGCGATTCCACAAATGTAGGAATGTTATATGATTTTGCGCCAAGTTTTACTTGAATATTTGTGGAATATCCCTACCGGTGTAGGTTGGTGTAAGTTAGTGTAGTCCTATCAAACAGAGCTATTGTCTAAAATGTTTTGATAGGCACTGATTTAAAATTTAATATTAATTTTCTGATTAAACCATTCATTGGGCTTCTATGATCCAAAAAAGGTTGGTCAGGCAAATTTTTTATATTTTATTGAGTGATACATACTCCGATATGTTCACAGAAGTCTAAAGTTACTCTTCTAACACATGTGATGTCGACCAGGTACTTTTTTTTTGAGGGATGGGAAATTTAACCTTCGGATTTTTTATTTTGTAAACGATAGTCGTGCAGCCAAGCGCACCTTGCATCTACTAAAATGGTAACCAGAAAGGGCAGCAGAATTTTCCCAATACGCAGCGAATAACAGAAGATAACAAAATCTGAAGGTAAGGCCTAAGGTTCTTGCGTAAGGTGAGCTGTGTTGTGTTTATGAGATAAATATCATTGTACAGTATTATGTGGACTGTACAATATATTGTTTTACTCTCACACCTTGTTTTTGTCATTTTAGATGTTGTTGTTTTTTTGTTGGTTTTAGTTCTTTGGTTTTCTTATTCGTTTGTTTCCACGCAGTCCTGTTCCTTAATTTTTTTGAATAATTATTATTTTATTATAATACGCTTTTTAGTGACCAGACAGCATGACGTGCAAAGAGAAGTGATTCATGTAAATACTGGGTAGAATTTTTATGTTTCAAACGAATCCTATAACCAATAATCATAACTACAGCAAAACAGCTTACCAGAATGACTCCCATCCACCGACTGTGATGGAAGTTTTAATTATAGAATATGAGGTTCTCGTATAGAGTGAGCTATGTTATGCTTATTAGAAGAATGTTATGTATTACGTGGACTGTACAACAATCATATTGTTTTACTCTCACACCTTCTTTTTTGTCATTTTAGTTTTTCTTTTTTCTCTTCTATGTCTAGTAAACTAAAATTACCTTACCAATTTTGAAGTCGATTAGTACAAAAATTTTGGAATAGCATTTAAATAAGAGAATCCATTTTTCTGCAGCGAATATAAAGTCCAAAACAATTGTAGTCAAAGAAAAAACTTCATAGATGAAACAGTAAATTTATATGGTTTTGTTTCGTTAAATTCCATTCTCTTCCTTCCTTGTATTCAGTAATAGCTATTCGAAATGCGATAGTAATACTCGTACGTATGGTTATTTCAGTTTTAATTTCGTGGAGAAGAAAAATCAATAAAACACATTTTCTTCGAGCAACAGAGTGAACGTGAGACACCATTTCGCACTGTCAAACCAAGATTATAAGAACAAGGAACTCGAAAATAGTAGCCTACTCAGTTAGGTCATTTTTTTAGGTCAACCTTTACTACTAATGGTAATGAGACTGTTAAAAAATACAAATTTCCGGATATTAAGTTGACTTTTTTCCTTATTAGCATCCTGTGAACAACCGAATGCTTTCAAGAATACGACTTCGAAAAGATTCGTAATTTGTAGGTAAATTTTCGATTCAAATTCCAACATAAAAAAAGTTAAATTATCTTTTGAAGGGAAAAAACTCTTGTATAACAGAGCTCCTCTAAAAAAATACAACTTTTAAATAAATTAGCAGAATTTAGGACAGCAATAAACTTTGAAGAATTGATAGAGACAGTTGGATTACCGCCATAAATCAGTATAGCCTGCTAAAATTAGGTTCGAAATGGAACTGAAATGGAATTAATAGTTACAAAAGGTTTCACAGCGTACATACAGAAGAGGTGTTATCTTAATTAAGTGACAGAAATGCTCCACCAAACACACTGTGCTTCCACCAGGGTGGCTCGAAAGCACGACTATTTTTAGTTTTTTCTACTTTTCTTGATACCTATCCAAGCGATGTATTTTTGATAACTTCCCTTCAGATCTTCTCCCTCCCAACAATACCATTTTCCCGAAGAAACACATTTTTTTTTATATCAAGCTTTTATTCGGAGCCAGGGTGGTCGAGACCCCTGGCACCCCTAATATACGCTCTTGTTAAATAAAAAGTTCCAATTAATTTTTTTCATAGCAATCTTAAGGGCTGAGATACAAGGTAGTAGAGAAGTGTATTTTTTTTCTTCAAAATCATAATAATCTACAAGAATATAGTATGTATTATATTTTTGGTGGAAAACCGAAGAGTGAAAATGAATGTAGACGTAAAGATGGTCAAAAAAATTAGCTCAGGTTCTGAGGTTATATCCATCAGTATGTCGTCGATGTATAATATTTCATGCTTGTACATATACGTGGTTCCTCCAATAATGGAAATGAACCATCAGTAAAATGATGAAAAAAATTACAATATTCGCATAATTTTTCTGATAATATATTTTCATTATTAGGGACACCGTGTATGTGCGGGCATGAAATATGATGAGCATAACAATGAAAAATTACGATATAATAATTTCACTGGCCGTTTTAATAATTAAATTTATATTCTTAATATAAAAATAATTTAGATTATTCTTGTGGAATACCTTGTTGTGAGAGATATTCACACTAGAAGGTCTTCAACAGTATTTGCGTGTTCTGCCACTTCATACGGTTAAGTATGGGAGAGCCAAATCCTCGGCAAACACTGGCAATTTTTGAGCCAGTTCTGAGAGTTTATATACAGGATTTGGTACACGCACACAGGCACACATGCATACGTACATGTACGTAATTATGTCATGCGTTACGTTGTTTCTTGCCTCTGTTGAGGTGATAAGAAACAGTGCAGCGCGTTTAGTATTGGGCCGTGACATCACCGAGATTGTTATCCGGTAATTGATCTTGGCCCGTGCAATGTATCTTACCTGTATGTACGTACAGGTACGAACATACAAACGCACCAGTGTAAATTTGTTTAACGTCATAAAGACGATTATTGCCAGCCTTTGGGCGGCGACTGTTGTCGAGGGGTGCGAGCCCCTATTACCTCATACGAGTATTGTCCCCACAATTCTCATTTTGAAACAAATAGCCTTTTTCATCATCCTGTATTTTAGCCCCTATTATAGTTATGAAAAAATGTATGAATATTCTTTGATCCTGTATCTCATTTTTGCAAGCTTAAACAAAGAGCAAAAACTTGCGCATAAATTTTTAAAATTTGGTTCCAATCATCTAAAACCATTTAAAAATGATGATAAAAAATTTCTGTTTTAATGATATTGCGTAAATAATTTGAAAACTTGAATAAAATAGGCAGAAAAATCATCTAAAAATGCATAAAAAATAACCAAAAGCAGAAAAACTGAGCTTGAAATATAATGAAGAAAAAAATCGCAAACAAATTACTTAAGATCCGAAAATATAGTACGAAAATATTATTCGTTTTTGATTCTAAATACTTTTTTTTTCTACATCTTCAAAAGTTTAAATAATGGCTGCTGCTCGCTAAGAGTATGAGGCTTTGACCATTTGGTTTCAATTGATAATATTTACTTGTAAAGTAAAGGTTACACTGCGTCACCACTGTACCTATGAAAATAATGATACGGGCCAAGAAATATTCTGTCACTGTAAGAATGGTTGATATTATTATAAGAAACCTGCATTCTTGCCCATTAATAAAAATTCTTTGATGGACTGATGGGATTATATCTACTCTTTGTTTTACCAAAATCAAAATTTCTCGACATTTTTCCGAATGAACTTCCTTTATGCAGGTTTCTGAATGTTTGATGTTACATTTTAGATTATATTCAATTATATTTTGGATTCTCTCAATAGTAAATAACGCTTCGCTTAAATATTTTTCAATTTTCAAGAAGAATTTTCAGAGAGAATCTATTTTTAATTTCAATGTTTGTAATTAGGAGAAGAACGCAATAAATTATAAAGTTTAACCACGTCATCGAATTTGGCTAATATTTTTCATACCTTAAAATGCAAATAGTGAATTCTTCTTCAAAAGTTCAGACAATGAATAGCTAATTTTCATTTTCTCATATTTACCGTAAATTTCATTTTTGTACGCAAATGCCGTTAATTTTAAACTACACCCAAAATCTAGACCCTTATTATTCATGTGGATCTAAACTCATGTTTTTTGCATTTCTGTGACATACTAATTTTTATTCTTATTGACCAAAGGCATGGATAGAGGAGGGTTCTAGAGGTCTGAACCATAAAAGTTTCACATTCAAAATGGCGAGTGTCATTGTCGGTGGTGGCGATGTAGTTGTGGGAGAGAGTACCGAAAAAATATGATCCCCCCCCGCGATGGAGCTATCTACGCCTTTGTAGCTAACCGTTGGTTTAGACATTTCTCAGTGATTTTATGAAGTGCGTAGGTAGCTATGACTCATTTTTGTTTACCTTTTTCCACTATTCGCACGAAAATGAAAACGTTTCACGCAAACATTCAGGTGGGAATAATTTTGGTGGCTAAAGTATGAATAATTTTTGGTAAAAAAAAATATATGAGTCGAATCTCTCAAGTAAAAAGGTCTCTCACGTAAAGAAAAGGTCATGGTAAGCAATTTAACAATCTATCATCGATAATAATAAGGAAAAAACAAGTCTGCCCAAATGTCGAAAATCAAGGTACGTAAATATTTGAAATATTTTTGAAAAATTTTAGACACCATTCACGTGATCATGCCATTGTTATATAATCAAAAATTTTGATTATAGGCTTCTGGGCTATTATAAATAAGAATAAATAATTTATACCTTCAGTGAAATATAGTGCGTAGAAAGTGATAATAATCACTATCTAAAGAAAACAACAGTTTTGTGTCTCTGAAATGTTAATTTATACGAAAGGAAAACTTATTCGTTTTCAAATATATGGATACGAAAGAAAAGTCTAAGAAGAACAAGTTAAAAATCTTGATGGCAGACCAGTGAAGAGATGGATTTCGCGTAGAATTGACAGGTTTTCGAATTATGTGTGTTGCGACGTTCGTTATAGATTTTAAGTATTTTCTATTATAATGAAAACTTCAAAAAGCCGTAATTTCGAAAACTGATGGACGGATTTAACCCTTCTTCTAACTTGACAGAGATATGGACCCAAACTATGCACATGCTAAATTTCCTTTCAATTCGTAAATAATTACGCTCACTAGTTTGATTTACATTTTTCAGATAGAATCGACAAACCAGATTCGGATCTCATATTCCTTGATGCTGAGAGCGTAGACTAGGAGTGAGTCTTGGGCGTCTGGACCGAAAAAAACCCTCTCATAAAATAATGGAATGTGTTTTTGAAGGTTGTGGTGGTATTGCGGTATGCGTGGTGAAGGGAATGTTTGAGATGTGGGCTCCGTCCTTACGACTGAGTTATCTACGTCCTTCTTGATGCCCTAACCCAATGAGTATATCTGAAGGAAAGGTAGATACTGATCTGATGTGAGATACTAATATGAGGTTTGACTGTAGGGCAGTGTCTCATATATAACTACCTTTTCAATCTTGATAAATCAGAGGGGAAGGATCAGTGAATTTGCTAAAAACTTACTACTTGAAGGAATATTAGCTTTGTCCATGGAATTCTGTATACTTTCTGTAAAATCTGGGAGATATTCTGATAAAATTTGACTTAATACCAACACCATCACCATCACCACCACTACTACCACCACAAACGACACCATTTTAAAATAAGTTTTCTATGAAAATCTACTGATTAATTTCGATTCGGTATTAGCACTTCGAGAAGAGGAAAATTACATATTTCGTTTTATGACCCAAAGAAAATTTTGCACCAATAACTCAAACTGATATACATAATAGGTAACACGTATATATACCTAACTGTATATTTCATTTTATTGTTATCTTGGCACTGGTTGCAATTTTTGTCCGATAGTCACAAAATTTGGTACAAACATTAAGGTCGGTATTCATGGATGACACTTAGGGTTCATTTACCTAAGGGTCCATTTAAAACCTGCATTTTTCAGCTGCATTTCTCAACAAAACTAATTTTTTTTTTCATAATTTTGCTATAGTTTATCTCAAGAAAGCTACATTTCTCACCATTCTCAGTTAAACTATTTTTTTTTGCAGCTTTACATTAATTTAAAAATAGACCCTTAGGTAATGTGAACCCTAAGTGTCGTCTATGAATACAGGTGTAACACTGAGACACGACATATTGATTTTAGTTTAGATCAACAGGACGGCACTTCAATTACCTTTGTTTTTTGTTTTTTTTACTATAAAACGTTTAATTTTGAACCAATAGCTACGATATTTGGAACAAATATTTACCTAATACAATGTATTGTAATAACATACTACCAATTTTGGCGCGGATTGATCAGACGGTATTTCCATAAAGTCTATTTGTGGTTCGATTTTAAAAGAGATAATAGATCAACAGTTACAACATTTAAAGCTCCAGAACTCCCCCTATTTACACCTTTGGGTTGCAGTTTTCAACCAATAAGTGCGAAATTTGATATGCTGTTTTGTTATAATTTACAACAAATTATTAGGATTGATTTTAGTTTCATTACATCTTTAAAAAGGATGGTTTATTTTTTAGTATATTTTTTATTAGCACAATGCAGCTCCAGTTTTCAGCCAACAGGCATAAAAATTGGTATATGAATAGTTTTCAAAACATTAATAAACTCTATCAGTTTCTTAATAAAAGTGAAAGCTACCGAGGGCATTTTTATGACTCCACCACCAGAAAAAGAGGATAGATACGTCAACCTGGCTTATATTATATGGTATAAATTTTTAAGTGATTTTCGTTTGCTTAGTCATTTTGGTGATTCAAAATGTTGCTTACCTTCGCAAAATTTTGAAATAAAAAAGAAGATAATCTGCCCAAATGATACTTTCTTGAGGCGTCTTGCTTCGTGAATTTTGGAATATATTTTGCATTTTATTAAAGTTCTGCCCTTTTGTACTATTTTGCGTAAATTTTCAAATTTATTTTTATCAAGAATGTAATTTTCATCAGCGTTAGCTATTATCCATTTCAAGTAAAAAATTTGTACATGTATACCAACGAACACGTATAATGTAGGGTCGCGAGTACAAATTGTAGCCTACAGTGTAATTTTGGGCCTTCATTTTTTCGTTTCTTTCGTTGGCAAAAAATTATAGGTTAATACTGTGAGGTGGAAATCTAAATATGAAACGATATCGATTCTTTTTACGAGTTAAAAAAAGACAGCGAGTATCCACTCAATTTACAACATACACGCGTATACGCTTATGTATAGCAGTGGGACAATCTCTTCATCTTTCGTACATCAATCATTTTCCTTCACGAATGGAGTTAGAAAGAAATAAGGTGAGGGGTGGGGAGTAAGTCGAACAAGGAAAACTGTTAACAGCAGCTCGAACTCAGTTTCCCAAATTCGCATGTCTGCTTTTTTTCTTCTACCTCTCTACCATAGTTTTTCGCGTGCTCTTGTCGATGTGACGTCATAAAAACCAGGTCATAATGCCATTTTCCATCACGAATACGTCACCAAAAATTCGGTTTATCTATTCTACACAGTCAGTCGCGAGCATCGTTAGCCGAACACCGAAATCTACATAGAGTTTATTTTTAATTCATAAAATTTTTTGTTCTAGCCAAAGGGTCGTATCTTTATTTTTAAGTAGGTTTTCTTTAGAAAATTTACTTATTACGCTTACAGGGGGATTAAGGGGGGTCCGTTTTTCGTTTCATGACCTCAGGAAAATTTTGTTACGAATAACTCAAATACATATATATATATATATATACGTTCATACATACATACATACGTACGTACGACGTGCCTACATACATACATACATACCACACATTACATCTATATGTATATACATATATATATATATATATATAAAAAAAAACCAATTTCTTGTTCCCATGATATAAGTCGTCGCAATTTTTGTTCAATAATCACGAACTTTGCTAGGAACATTTGTACTTAGTCTAGGACCAGACCTGTAAATTTTGGCGGTAATCGGCCTGGACGGTACTTCCAGTACCACTATTTTTGTTTTTATATTGGTCATAAAATGTGGAATTTTAGAACCATGTGTGGACAATACTCGTATGAGGTAATAGGGGCTCGCACCCCTCGATGACAGTTGCCGCCCAAAGGCTGGCAATAATCGTCTTTATGACGTTAAACAAATTTACACTGGTGCGTTTGTATGTTCGTACCTGTACGTACGTACAGGTAAGATACATTGTACGGGCCAAGATCAATTACCTGATAACGATCTCGGTAATGTCACGACCCAGTACCAAACGCACTGCGTCGTTTCTTATCACCTCAATGGAGACAAGAAACGTTGTAACGCATGACATAATTACATACATATACGTATGCATGTGTGACTGTGTGCGTGTACTAAATCCTGTATATAAACTCTCAGAACCGGCTCAAAAATCGCCAGTGTTCGCCGAGGATTTGGCTCTCCCATACTTAATCGTATGAAGTGGCAGAACACGCAAATACTGTTGAAGACCTTCTAGTGTGAATATCTCTCACGACAAGGTATTCCACAAACCATATGTACGAAATTTGAAATAAATACTCATTATAATTTATTGTAGCATGCTACCAATTTTGGTGCGGATCGACCTGACAATACTTGCGGTGAAACTTTTTTTCCTCTTTTTCCTTCTAATTTTCATGAACTTGTCTTTTTACAAAAATTACCCACAGGTTCATGTTTTCTTTTTTTTCATTTCATAACCTTATTATATTTCTTTGATTTTATTTTAAATTTATATGATTATGTACCATACTTTATCATCATAATTAATTTTTCATTTTTTCAAGAAATAATGCTTTTAAATTTCACATTATATATCAATTTACAGACAAAATGTGACCATCAAAATTCGTAATTCTTTTTTCTGGAAACCTACTTTTTCTAGCGAGGCTTGCCGCGCTAGAATTTTTTTACTTTTTTCCTCTTTTTTATAGCCTATTTGAAAATTCTTTCTCATTTTCCATTTTACTTATATTTTCTTTTCTTCTTGGGTTTCTTTTGCATTCACCCTCGTGCATCGTGTTATTAAGTTGGGTAGCTGTACATACGATGAGGCAAGTGTAGAGCAAGTTTCAGCCCCTATCCATAATTTGACGAAGCGTGTACAAAACGATATCCTTGTTATCGAGCTTCCCCATTTTTGTTTTTTGTTTTGTTTTTGCTTTTTCTCTCCTTTAACTATTCCTTTCTTTTGGCGAAAAGTTATTTTTTTATTTATGAACCTTAAGCTCGCTGTCACTCGCTACATTTTCATTAGAGTCTGAAACGTTTCCACGTAAAATATATCTTCTTTTTTTTTCTACCCTCGTCCTACACGATGGGGTGGTATAAGTGTATGTATTTAATACAGAACCAAGTTCGACATTTTTCATTTCACCTTTTATGCCCGAACATTATATAATAAGTACACCACCTTGTAAAGGGTGAGCGCTGTGGAACATTTTACGTAGTTTTAGGTCCTTTTTTGTTGAGCACCTATAATTTTATTGGGCAAATACTCGTTTTAAGAGCTTCTTTTTGCATTAAACTTAATTTAAAATTCGGAATTTTTTCCACATATTTACGACTATTTACATTAATCAAGAAATGGTAATATGCTAAAGGTTGCCATTTCCATTTGGAACGAATCGTTGCTCCACTAGAGAAAATGTACCGCGTAAATTTCACACGAATTTATGCAAATTTTCGAATTTCGATAATTTTTTTTCCATAAAATATGTTATGCAGAATTTCTGTTTAAAAATGTAAAAATTCCATATTAATTAAAAACTATTGAGTATATACCTACGGAACACATTTTTTAGCGCTCTATTACTGAAATTTAATATAAAATTTAAAAAATGCTGCGGAATTCCTAAGAAAGATATGAGTTCGTGTAAAATTTAGATTTTCACTTTTTCATTGTGATAATTATACTATGTCCATTTAACTTACTAATCATTATTATGAAAATTATTTCTTTTTGGACTTATGAAACTTTTATTTGCACGCAACTTATCTAATTGAAATTTTCTGTACGTCGACGTATCTCATTTAATCTGCTCGTCAAGGAAATTTTGAATTAAACTCTACCTTCCCTTCAATGAAATCGAAGCTGGGAAATTGGCTGTCAGGTATGTTGCAAAATTAATTTGTAGAGAGGTTAGGATTTACGAATTTAGCACGCAAAGTAGTTATAGCAGTAAGTAGTAATCTTCAAATTTTTCAGCCTTCTTCGGTGAAAATATGAAAAATATTAATTTAAATTCAAAATATTTGTGTTTCTTTACATAAAATTTCAAAATTTTTCGAATACCCCACATACTTCAGCCCAAAAATGGACGTTTGTTCGAAAAAAATATTTGTACCAAGTTTTTCTCTTCGTGAATAGTTGAAGAAAAACTTACAAAATAGCATACTAAAAGTAAAGTGTCATCTTATCTTTTACCATTCTAGAAAATAGTTTTTTTCTCTCATATTGATTCTGTTGCAAAGATAGTACGCTGAAAAAGTATTATCATCCTCTAATTTTCTATGAGAAGAAAAAAAAATCCGTATTAAGACGAGCTAAACGCGTGCTAACTGAATTGGGAGCTTATTTTTCACATTTTTCTCAAGAAAATACTTTGGAGTCAACTTAGTCGAATAATATATTATCTGAAGTGTCTGCACAATATTATTGTCAATACTTACAAGCTAACAGAATTGGATGCCTATGATGAGAAATTGACGACCAGTGGACTCCTCATGGTCATGAGGTTGTTTTCGCAAAAATAATTTGTCAGGGTTTAATTTTTTTTTATCGAAATTATAGAATTATTGAACTCTTATTTTTTAAATTTCTCTAAGGAATATGCTATCAGAGAGAATTTATTGCATTCTGAAATTTAGAAAACTAAAACTGATTGATTGTGAAAATTAATTTTTACTTTTCAACTAAAATGTAAGCACCAAACATTTTAAACTCACTCGGTTATTCTCCTTTAATTCGTGGTTATAGTTTAATAAATTATACATTTCTCCTTCAATAATGTTGAATGATCGCCAGAAGTAACTTTGAAAAAATTATTCATCTCATGCATCCGAATATTGTAAACCTCGTTGAATTTTTTTCTTTTTCATTTTTCGAAAATTCTGAATTTCAAGCTTCCTCTTCTTTGGTATCTATGTTAACCATTGTGTTAACAACAACGTATTTTATTTAGTACTCTAACTTAGAAATTTTAGTGCAAAAATATCGTTTTCATTCATTTTTTTTATCCAGTTTGCTTGCAAACAGCGTATTAAAATTGACATGACAAGAGCTCAGGGGTGGGATGATAGAAATTATCCGTTTCATGAGAAAATAAAACGACTGGTACCATTTTTCAATTTTGACCTAATATTTTTGTCTTATGTGTATACGCATAGTTATAATTATTATGCATACATTGCGTGTGTGTGTGCGCATCGCCCAAAATTTTGTGTTCACCGTTTTGAGAAAACTATTTAACGGAGATAGAGCTGAAATTTTAACGAGAGATAGGTCTAATATAAGAGCAGATCTAAAGAAGTTTGATGCTTATCGGTATCGTATTTTCTGAGAAAACTGGAAAACAAAACATTCCTGGAAAAGTGGTTTTTTCAGGATTCTGAGCAAAAGAACAAAAGCAATGGATCTGAAACTTTCAAGATAGATTATCCTTATGTAGATGCAAGAGTGATAGAAAATTGGTGCCTATTAATTTGGTAGTTTCTGAGAAAACTTGAAAAGAAAAAATACTCGAAAAAAATTTTGTGTTTATTGTTTTGAGAAAACTACATAGGGATAAGGCTAAAATTGTCACGAAATGTATTTCTTATGTGGGACCAGGTCTAATTAGAGTTTGGTGACTAATGGTTCGGGAGTTTCCGAGAAATTTATAAAACAAAAAAGTTCTGAAAAATCGGTTTTTAGCAATAAAACATCGGTACATCGATATTTTTGGTGAAGATATCGCTAACTATCGATTGTTATTTGCAATTTTATCAAGTTTTTAAAATTTGGGTATCTTTGTTTTTTTTGAGTTTTGGATGAAAATTGGCAAACTGGATTTTCTAGCGAAGTATTACTACGTTATAGAGTTTTTTTTTGTTCTTTTTTATAGTTTTCTTTAGCTCCAGCCTTGTCTAAAAAAAAGAAAAAAAGAACCGTTTGCTTCTGTTTTGGAAAAGGCTCAAGTTAGGTGAAGCCACGAGATAAGAGGAGATACAAACTTACGAGAATGAAATAATGGCGCTCAAGTGCGTAGGCGTTAAGCCTATTGAAAATCCCTTAAAATGGCTCTATTAAATATTGATAATTCTCTTAAAAATGGCAGCAGCTTCTTGGCTCTCGACGTCGTCTTCGTATTCGCCCTCGTCTATCAAACTTTTACAGCGTGAACGTTATTTAGTTTTTCTTCGCCTTTCGACGCCTTTGTGTTCGAAATGAGACGCAAAATGCATTGGAAAAGCTTCGCAAAACTGCGATGGCGGTTCCTGCTTAAATATTCGCAACGAAGAATGAGTGGGAGATTTCGAATGCCCATCAAGTGGATTGGGATTCAGAAAAAAAGAAAAAAAAAGAGGTACTATACCAAAAACTTCAACCTGGTGTTTCACTGAAGGAGCGAAGTATAATGTTAAAATTAGCAATATTAATTTCTTACCAGATTGGCAAATTTAAGCGGGGCTGCGAAAATGAAAAGGTTTTAAAATATTTAAACTTTCAAAACAGTTTCTCCCAGAATGTCTTTTAGTGAGTGAAAACGATTAAAATTAAATTTTGAGATTCTAAAAGTTCTAGATGGTCTGTTTGATTTGGAAATGTGTGATCCTAGTTTTCCGAAGGGACCGTTCGATTTTCCAGGGTAGAAGTTGAAAAAACATTTTTTATCAAAAAGTGCCAAAATTATACCGGATGATTCAGTTTAACTCGTGTTAAAGGATATGGGTGAGGTGAAAATAAATGAATCAAATTGAGAAAATAACAAAAACGAACATTGGTATCCACATGAATGTAATTAGAAGACCAAGAAAAGAATACAAATGCAAAAAAAATTTGTTTCTCTGATCTGATGTTTCATCAACGCATTAATATTATTAGGCTTCTTTATTGTATCTGTTAGACTTTTGTGTCATAACTGGGTCACAGATACGGCCCATGTGACTTTACAGCGACAGCTGGGACAGATATATTATGTGAATTTTCGTACAAAAAAGTGAAGTAAACTTTGGTGGAAAATTTCATTTCACAGGACAATCAAATAACATATCCGATCGATTTAGTGTATTCATTTTCACCTCACCTATATCATTTAACACTTGTGAGTCATTTTAACAAGCACCATAAGGGATTTTCCCATGGTACATGTTAAACTGAATCACCACGGTATATCCCGATTGGGTAAGTACCACCAATTCTATTGAAAATTTCTCTTCTAAAGAAAATCATATTTTTTTGTTACATGCCATGGGTGTCTCACAGGCCTGTAACCAAAGTGAAATTCCAGAGTGGTTAAACGTCATTTAATGGAGGGTAAGACTTTTTTTTCTCAGACATATCATATTACCGGGACCGTAGAGAGGAATTTTGGGACCAGCCTTCCAAAAAATTGAAAATCACATCTGTGTTCAATGCGATATACAGAATTTACCAGTGGAGTAGTTTAATGATATTGAAGTTAAAAATTTTTTTTATCTGTTTTTCAAGAAAATCTACTTTTTTTTTTTAAATTAAATTCCGGACACCTCTAAAAAGTCAGGGGATGAATCTTTCATTCCTTCTTTTAACAAGCCTGCATATTGTCTCAGTATATGTCCTATTACCTGTATACTCTGTTCATGCTAAAAAGTACCTGACATCAGAATCACCTTTAGATGTGGCCGTTGGTTGGGGAGAGAAGAAAAGGTATAGATGCACATTGTTGTACAATGATAAGCATTATTTTGTATAGTAAACAAACATGATGTTTCAAACAGATTAGTGTGCATATGGTTTATGACATCACGCATTTCTTAATGCGAACAGAGTATACGTTTAATATTATGTGAGGACATAATGAGTGAGAGAAGCGGAGAACAATATAAACGAAAAAATCTTAAAATAATTGATAATCACATTTTCATTTCACATTGATACAACCAGAATACAAAATATATTAATTTAAACAGTCAGTGTTGCCAATTGCTACAAAAAAATTTCAATATTAAATAATAAAAAAAGGAGAAAATTTAAAAAAACTGGTATGCTGGAGCCTGTAGGGCGAAATATACCTAATTTGCTTTTTTTACTGGGGGGAGTAAGAGTCATCAGCAGGGGGCCGTTTCCTACCTGGCTCCTCCTAGTTATGGGCCCAGGGTCTCATCAGTTTCTTCTTATCAAAAAATTTATTTAAATTGTTCTGTATATGAGACACTCATCAAAGTTTTGAGCTTTCCAAGCTGATATTGAACTAAAACCCTATAGTAGAATTGAGAAAAACTTTTATTGAGATCTGGCTGAGTAGATTAATGCGGAGGGGAAAAAAGAGACGACAAACACACATCTAGCTGAAGAAGTGTAACAAACAAGAAAGTAAACTGCAATTAAGTACAAAGTATTTATGTAGCGTCAGTGAATTTTTCGAACTGATGTAACGTCAACCTAGTTTTCGAAATTACAATGAATTGGAGCCCCGAGCTCATATATTTCAATGATCACAGAAGTACACAATCATCGGGAAAAATAAAATCAAGAGAAGTATTTCATTAAAGGCACTATTCCTGTATATGTTAGCGCCATTCTTGCGATTTTTGGACACATCTTTCTTAATAATTTCTTTGGTTTAATGTTGTTAAAATCCGTTAGCCTATTTCAGGTTAATGATAGACTAATAATTATGTACATAAAGTTAACAAACATCGCACATCTCGTAAGTGAGATGACATACGATATTTTCTAATTATTTATAATCCTTCCTAATTTCCGACGTGTTGCAGCCCACTTCCATTTAATTCTCTTCCAAAATACATTCTCATCTAAAATAAGACACGTGATTAATTCCATACCTACCTACGCGGGCACCTGACGTTATGAATTTCATCATGTATAGTTTTTAAAACTGAAACGTTTATTTTGCCAGCTGACTAATTTTTCTCAAGGTTATTTTGGATATACCTATAACTATTTATACTTCTCCTAAATTCTGGAAACTGACTTTATTACACGTTTGCTGCGAAATTTCAGAAGCTGTTCGTTAATCTACGATGTTGTTCAAGAGATGTAACTATTTAACTAAAACTGAATTAGGTAATGTTATTGAATCCTGGTAATCAAAAGTAACGTTCAATATCTAAACTTTCCACAATAATAATCTGGCAGTATTAGACGTAGGTAATGAAAATCCTTGCGCAGCAAGTTTCGCAAGAAAAAGTAGATTTCTTTGTTTAAAAATTATCTCTATCACCAACATACTCGTACTTCCAATAAAGTAATATATTATAAAAATATTTATATTTTTTGTGAAAAATTACCAATATCATACAAATACGAAGCATGCGATAAATTATACTGATTCAGTATCAGGTTTTCAAAAATTTTTAGGAATAAATTTTTCATTTGTGTGTCAAAAATCATTATTTTTTTGTGAAATGAAAAATTATTCCAAGTTCTAAATAGCACGAGTTTAGAAAATTTATTCGATGATTCTCTTTTCTGCAGAGACGTAAATTGTGGTATATATAAAAAAAGAAACCAAAAATAAGAACAACAGTTATATGTGAAAAAATCTCCCCAATGCAAAATGAAGTATAGTGCAGTTGTATACGTGCTGATTAAGGAAAATATTAGCGAAAATTTTAGTGTCTGTGTTTAAATCTAGTGAAAGAAAGTGGGTGGGGGTGGGCGAAAACCGACCTTCTTCTGACATCAGATTATTTTTAGGTTAAAACTAGTGTTTTTCTCGATGAAGATTAGAAAATGAATTTTTTAGGACTTTCATCAGAAGGGTAAAAGAGGGAAAATCACACTGAATAGCTGATGAGTTAGGAACAATTAATTGACAAATTAAAACCAAAATTAGTAGACCGGATTCTTGTATAGAAGGTACTGTTTGTACTAAATTTCGTGACTATTGAAAGAGAATTGCAACTTTTATTAGGATAACATGAAAAATTAGCATCTCCAATCGCCGCAGGGAATGAACCATAATACCATCAGGAACCAAATTTAGAAGCATGTTAGATACACTTGAAATCAATACCTGTAATAAATGTTGTGAATATAGCTTAAAAATTACTCCTTTTAGAGTCATTAATCTTCCAAAAATGCAACAAAATCGTTCACACCAAACGTACCATAAGGCTAATCCGCATCAAAATTGGTGGGTATTGTTCTTGACTAAAAACAAATATGTATACCAAATTTGGGGCCTATCGATTGAAAATTACGACCCGTATGTTGTTCAAGAAGAAACTCACATAAAGTGATCATACCAGATGGACAATACGCATTATCCGTACTAAAAACAATAAGGTTCTTCCTTGGGTGAAACCGAATATTGGTTTCAATTTTCAGAATCATTCGATCAAAATTACGCCTGGAAATGGACTCAATGCAAAAGGAGGTACATATAAAAAAAAAATGAATTCTCAAAAAAGTATCAAAATATTCAGAAGATCATGAAACAAAAAACATACCCACTCCCACCCGTGGGTCCGAATATTCAAAAAATTTTAATAAGTAGATTTTTTTCAAAAATCTGTACTTAAAAGTTTGATATAACACGAGTTATTAGGGTAGAGATGAAACTTGACATAATATAGTTGACAACCTCTTCCCCAATAATATGCTTAAAGGTCCCCACCAATCTGAGCGGAGCTTTCTCCTACAGGAGGATAAATGTGGAGCAAATTTAAATTTTTTGAATGCTACTCGAGATTAATGCATTGTATAGATAAAATTCTTTGATAAAAAATATTTTACATTAAATTTTATATAGAAAATTTTATTAATTTTTTTCTTTATTGTCCATATAGTGGTGCCACTGGAACGCATCAAAGTTTATTTGAAAGGTGGATTATTGAAACAATTTTATTGAAGTCTCATACAGGCTCACGTTGATGATATAGGTACATAGTGGTTAAAAAAATTAACAAATTTACATACATAGTGTCCCAATAATTATGAATATTGCAGAATATATTGCAAAAATATATGAATAATTGTACATTTGCAATATTAAAACATTAGTTCAGAGCCATCTGCATATTTTTCAATGTCTGCAAAATCAACTTTCTCATTACTGTTGAACACAAATACCTGTAGTTACATGAAAATATTCGACATTTCTTCCTCATCCAGGGGGGAAAGAGGAATCAGCCCCGGTTCTAGAAGAGCTTCATATAGAATAGTAGAGTATACATATACCCCTATAGACTTTATCTCTTTCCTTTCCTGTGGGTCTTGGTGTTGTTGTTCAATACAAAGGTTTCTTATGTGCTGTTCTTTATCTGTTTAGGTATACTGTAAGAGTGTAAGTATATAAGTAGGTAGCCTACCTAGTTTTAAAAAACATCATTGGATCAAAATATGCACAATTAGAACCGATGTTGTTCGAACACTACTTATTGATACGTCGCGAAGATCCAAATTATCCATTTTTCGAATTATAAACAGTAACTGAAATTTTAATGAAATTAAGTATTAATTATAATTTATAACAGAATTAAAGTATAATTTCGTGCAAGATTAGATTTAAGAAACTGATAAAATTAAACTGAATGTGGGGTTTGAAATAACTCGTACACCTAGGTCCTGAATACAACAGGTCATCTGTGATTCTATTTGACAGGAGCTTGACCCTCTTGGTCCTCTAGATTTTGTAATTTTTTATCAACCATAAAAGCATTTTGCGTTGAACAACATTTTTTTTATTATGCTGTGTTAGAAATGCGAGAAATTCGGCATGAAAAAATTTCTTTATAGGGGTACCTCAGTGGCGGACACAGACACGTTGAAAAATGAGGTCAAATCGATATAGACGTTCTGCTGAGTTAAAAATTTCGCGAAACAGCGTTTCCAAAAGACGTGATCCACCTTAAAAGTGGGTACCTGCGGCGAAGAATTTTAAATGGCGGCGGCAGGGAGTGAAGGTGCTGTAAAACGGCACAGATGTCCGAACGTAACATCGAAATATGTTACACGCACTAACTGTCGGGGACGATGCAAAATTTAATACTTTCAAGACATTCACGAGAATAAGTGAGTTGGTACCACTTCACCCTCACACATTCGACCATATTTTCAGCGTAGCCTAAGCGTATTTTTGTCCTCCAATATCGATTCCACAGATTCTCCGAGAGCGAATTTTCCCATTTCATTTTCCACACACAGCGAACGCATTTTTATGGGTGTAAATTTAGGTCACCGTGAACATTTAATGGCGTTCTAGGTCAAATTCAACGATGGCCGCCGCTCCAACCCGCCAATGACATTAAAATATATTGCATAATTTTCGGGTTTCTCTTCGTCACACCTAATTCGAATTCGTTTGCACACTGTAATATCTAATAATATGTAATATTTTCCAGTCGTCGAATCATATACGGCGACACAATCCTATTCGGTGAGTCGTATTTATATTGGTACGTGAATTTGTGGATTTTCTGTTTCCCATCAAGTATGAAAAATAGGCACGAATTAAAATTAAAATTATATACGTAGCTATAGCAAATATAAATACCGTAAATTTTCTTATCAGAAATCGTTCGAGCACGAGTTAATGATTCACTGTTTGTGACTTCTTTTTATCTTTTTCTTTTTTGTTCCTTCTAGGTAAGTGTTCGGGAAATATGAGCATTTTTGCGTTGATGCTGGGTTGCAGTTTTATGCTGCAGTTTAAATCGATAACAGGTATTTATATTCGATATTAACGTTTATATAGTAGCTAAGTAACTTATAGGTAATTGGTATAGGTTTGTAGGTGTGCAAAAACGATATTACAGAATGGTAGCGTTTTCACGATACATATCAATTAAAAAATTTTTAATTATGGTTCCCAGGACCGGTTTTAGGATTTATTTTTGGAGGGGGAGGATTGAATAAAACATTAAAAAATTTATAGCTCACTCGTCGCTCAAATAAATAAATAATATTGGCTGTTTTGTTTTCAATTGACCTTTTTTTCTCCATTTTTTTGGTATAGGGGAAAATATACCCCAAATCTACCCCTCAAAACTTTGGCGATTCAAATTATTTTTAGATTTCATCTCCTTACCTCAGACGAAAAAAAAATTAAAAGAATAAAAACTTTGTTTCATTAATAATTTTGATTTCACATAAAAACCATTTTTATTCGGATAGCATGTTGGTCTGGTTGAGAAACTTTCGATACAAATCTAACGTTATAGGCAAGACAAAAAAAGAAAATTTTTGGGAATGACCTTCAATTTGAACTCTTCTTCCACTTAAATAATCGAAATATTCACTCTTCTATTATTAATATTCTATAGCCCCCTCAATATTTGAGACGGGTAAAAACTACACGAAACTCATTTTATTTGTTTTCAAATTTCTATATACTTATTAGCAACGACCAAAAATGTTTATAACCAAATTTTTAATGCAACAAACGTTCAATTTGGTGAACAGTCTTTCCTCCTCAGTCATGATGACAGATCATTGTTGATGTGTAAACATCTTAGCACTCGGTCTATAATAGGGGCTAAACGAGAATTACAATTATCAAATTTGTGTAATTCGTACAGTCAAAATGCTTGTTTGTGTGTGTTACATAACATGTAGGTGTGCAATTGTGTGCATGTGCAATGTGCATGCATATAATTTCACTATTATCAGGGGCATACCTAGAATTTTTTGCCGCCCTGTGCGAACAAATTTTTTGACGCCCAAACACGTATTTTTTTTGCCAGTTAGGCCTAAATCAGAATGATATTCTTTGTCGTTGTCCAGACTTTTTTTTTTTTTTTTGGTCAGTATGGTGCTTTTACACTCTACCGTCCTATGCAAATACACAGATCGCACGTACCTAGTTACGGCCCTGACTATTATATTTACACATCAATCATTAATGAATATAGCCCTAGTTGAACTTAATTTGCCTTTTTTTTTTTTCTTGTACTCGTACTTATGGTTATTATTATTATATCTCCTTTTATATCTAAGATTTCTCCAACCTCTCTCTGAACATTCTGTGCATTCTAATTACAATTATAAAAGTTTTGATAAAATAAGAACGTATTTCCATTTCATTACACAAAGCAGCCACCCACCCTCTAACAATGGACGTTTTCCATGGTTTGTTAACGAAAACATAAATTTACAAAGTTTCTAAGTGTCTAAAGTAAGCATAATATGAAAAATCTGCCAAAAAAACTGCACACAAAAAATTGAAATTATTTCCATCAAACCGTGTTCATAATGACTAAGTCCTTGAGGTATTTTTGGAGCAATTTTTCTTTGTGCCTGGAAAAGTAAAATGAAGCACAGATTCCAAATTGATAGCGTATATGGCTAGAAAATTATTATTTTTCAAGCTTGTGCGTGAAATAAATTTCTCAGTCACTAAAACGATGGTACAGTGTAGACAATTTTTCAACCTAGTAAACTTATGATACAGCGGTTTCAGCTGACAAGCAAAATGGGAATATCGAAAGCTCAGTCTGCATAAATGAGTGAACAGTCCTGTCATGAAAGTAATATTGTCAGTTCCAGACCAAGTCGAATTGGTTGGAAAAAATTAATTCTTTTTGAAATTTATAAGATAGAAAATCGCATTTATTCCGGCTCAGTTCCTTTCGTTGAATCCTCGTAGATACGCAGTGAATGTAAAAGGTGTATAATTTTATTTTCGATTGAATTTTCTAATCGAATTTTCATTTTGATTGCGACTTGCGTGTCGTTAATTTTTCCCATGAAGTCTGAGGCTCCTCAGTTAGGAACAATGACTTTAACAGCATATAATATGCCTTAAGATAAATAAACAAAAAGTTCAATGAACATGACTGTGTCATATTCTTAACGGTTTTAGGGAGCCAAGTATACAAAAAGTGTGACATTAAGAAATTTTCTTTAAAATATTCGTATATGACTGACTGACTGACTATAGTCTATACGCGTATAATAGAGTTTGTAACCACAACCATAACCAGAACAATAACTGCAAAAATCATAAACAAATTGTTGATAACATTAACTTGGAAACCGATAATCAAAACAAAAATATTTCACATAACCAATGGCCAACAACCAATTTCCACAAAATTCTGAAACCATTAACCTGAACAATAACAAGAAATAATTGATTTTTATTGGTTTTTCTAAAATATCGATATTAGTTATCGATTATTTTCTCAAAAATTTCCATTTTTTCCTGGAAAATTACCAATTATTGATAACTATAATTTGACCTGAGTAAAACTTTTTTTTTATCCTTGTTTTCCATAAAAAAAAGGTAAGTATTATTTATTCGATTAAACATGTCAACTCCTTTAATTAACAAAATTTTATAAAATAATTAAATAATTAGGAAGAGACGAAGTATTGTTGTTTGTAGACATCACCGTAGAAAACAGCCATTTTTAATACTGACATCGCATCAATAGCAAACCTATAAACAGCGCCATGCAGAAATAAATGAAAAATAGTGTTAAGAAAAAACTTTATTTCTACACTAGTGAAAAAATGAAATTTTATTTTTACTGTACCAAATCAGTTTTGAAATTTCGTCCTTTGCTAACTAAAATCGATTCACTATTAACCTATTTTTAATGTATAAGTCGTAAAAAGGTCTTTTTCAGTTTTCACTTTTGCCACTTCTTCGTTAGCAATTTACCATTAATTTCAAGAATTAGGGCAACGGGTGCACTTAGGTACTTTGAATTTTGTAGTCAAACTTTGGAAACCAAGACCACCTTTGCTGTAAAAAATGCGACGAAAGTTAAAAGAATATTTTTTGTTCTTCCAAGCAAATAGCCTACTCAAGGTCTGCGTAGTAAAATAAGAATTTTAAAACGAATTTTGTAATGTCATGCTTTTAGTATAGGTACCCTGGTTCTAGACCGTTGAGAACAGGACACATATGTTTATTGAATATTATTCATCTGTCTTAAGGTGCGCCTACTGTTTCTTGTAAAAGTTCGAGGAGGAACTTCTCAGAAAACCCCCCTGTAATGTAAGAAAAACCTACCCTAAAGGATACACCCCTTCTCCCAAAATTATAATGAAAATTTCATCGCAAAGTGGTCGCAGGTGAAACGACGAAAATAGAGAAAACACGATTTACGTATTCTTTTTCAAAAACGGTGGTTAGCCGTTAAGGTATAACCTGGTAGAAATGCAATGCGAAATTTTCGCCATGAATCGTCTTCACTCGTTTGCACTTCGGATGGGACGGAAGTTGATCCGAGAAAATAGAATCCTGCAGATCGATAGGTATGGCAGCTGAATTTTGTACAACACATTTTCACCCAGCTACAAATCCCCTTCTGGGTCATATTTTTGTACTTTTCGTTTTTCTTCCCTAAGAGGAAAATAAGCTTATTATACTTGGTCGAAAGAAGTAGAAAATTCTCTTCTACAATTGCCATATCGTTCGGATATTTTTCTAGAATATTAAAGAGGAAAAGAATATACTTACCTTCGATATTTTCACGCGGCAAAAATACAGTTAATACCGTCAGAATATCTTCTCTTTTAGCAGGTTTTTATTTTTTAAATTTTGCCGAATAAAACGGATGATAAGATATCATAATTTATAAAGCGATAATAATAGTTCATCGTCGTTTAACCAGAAAGGAAGATCAAGTAACAATATTGGGATTAATTTTCAGTTAGCAAAATATCGGGTGTATTCGTTGCGCCAGGGCTGTACACAGGTGATTCAGGCCGAGGAAAAAAAATTTATTAGCCCTCCAATAAACTGAAATTAAACATCTTTAAGCCAAAATTGTTGAAAATTTTGGAAAATTTCAGGTACCTAAAAATTCCGGGACCTGGGGAAAACCCTCTTTTTCCTTTTTATCACACTTTTCTAAATAGAACAGCAATTACCTACTATAAACAAGTAGAATATTACACCTATATTGGGTTCACTGCGAGAGAAACAAAGCGTATAGATTTTACTCGAATTCACCTGTAATCTTCTAATCTGCAGCTTTTTTATTGCGACTTTTGCGTGAAATTTCAGTGAAAAATATCGGATACCTACTTAATGCGATTTGAATACGAAAAATTACAAAAAATACACTGTGTAGACACCTATAATTATTTATTCGATATTTTTTACTTCAAATTTCTGATAAAATTTACAAACAGATTGTAAATACTTAGTATTAGTCGTTTAAACGAATTCTCGTAAAATTTTTGGTTGTTTTCTTCCATTTTCATCGTCTCACAGTGTCGTTTAATTTTATTTTTCAAGGTTTAAAATTTTTGACACGTTTTTCACGAGTGCCTCTCTCGTCCCTGGGAAATGCTCGAGGAAAACGTGGCACAAATTTAAATTATTCAGTGCACCGAACACTGTATGCGACAAAGGTGAAAAACGTTATGTTTTAATAATATTTTTGACGAAAAAATCAAATATAATTTTGCTTAAAGGTAATTTTTTGTTTTTTCTTACAAAAGGTATGTTTGCTTGATTTTCAATCTAGTTTTGCTGAAAACAACACATTTCACATTAACATTGCTTTAAGAAATTTTTCCAGCGACGGCAGTATTTTTATTTTTCTATTTTTGCTTCACACATTTGATGATATTCCACATAATTATGAAATCGATGTTTTTAAATCATCTCTTGATCAGAATTACTTGTTTAAACTTCATACGAATAAAATTGTTTCCCGTCTTTGCGTTTACTTTTTTTTCACTTTCATTTTAATTTTTTTTATTGCAAATCTCTTTTGTGTAATCACATATCTATCTACTACTTTCGTGGTTTGGTAATTTTAAAATAAATGTAACCAAACACGAAATGAGATGTCCACATTTTCAATGACAAGTAATGTTGATGAAGGTCTATTACTTTGCACAGTTATTGTTCGTTGTGAGAAAGAAACTGTAGATATTTTGAATGAACTTCATATATATCTCTTCTCTGACAATTAGCTGGTTTTAGTGAATTTCACGTTAAATACCTATGTAGCAAATAAATATCCAGAGGTATAAGTTTTACCGGAGAAATGTAGGTAATTTTCACTGGAAAAAATAACAAAAATTGTTGTTCCAGTGAATTTTTTAAAGGAAAGTATAACTATTGCATTCAGTGCAGTGGCGAAACCTGTGAAAAGGCACCGATCCTGAGTCGTAGGTCACGAATATAAAAGTCACTCAAATTTTTCTGTACAGAATATACATATATATAAATATATATTTACACTTTTTGTTCATTTTGGCATTTTTTGGGAGTCTGTGAAGCCTCCGCTGTTTGACCTATGGCAATGAAACTCGGGATAGTGTTAGAAGCTACACATCTGTGTTAAAATTTTTGAAATTCATCCGTTAGTTTCGGAGGAAGGGGTTCTCAAAGTATTGCAAACCTACTATGTTTTCATCACGATAACTGCCGTAAATTAAAAGATTTTGGCTTGAAATATTTATGGCAGTTGGAGACTATTAGGGGCTGGTTTGGTATTGAATTTGAGCGAAATCAGTCAACTGGTTTTCGAATAGCAGCCATTACAAAATTTTACACTTTTGGAAAGTACACACTTATCGCGGTTGATACGAGGCAGAGATATTTTGTCATAATTTCTTGAAATTTTGGGTAATATTCACAGAAAGCAGCTGAATGTCAAAGGATTACGTGAAACCAAGAGCGTAGCGAAAGGCTTTTTCAAGGTGGGGCAGGGGGTGAAAACGAAAAATGCCCTACTCCGTCCAATAAAAGACGGTTGTTGGGATACAATGCAACCTGCAACAAAACTTTACGTATTTTACACCAATTTCATGTACAACGTTGCCGTATATCTCGACGTTGTTAATAAAATACGTAAAAATTGAAAGAAAATAATTCAAAAGAAACTGAAATTTGGAAACGTTGTTTTAAGGCACAACGACCATCTTTCGTTGAATGGAGTGTAACTAAAATTTTTGAAATTATCAAAGAAACAGGTCATTAATTGTTGCAGCAATACATATATAGGTACCGACTTTAGTTTTTTTCAGTATTGCAAAATTTTGTGACAACTGTAATTTGTAAATGAGTGGAAACTGTCAACTGGAATGGAAAGTATAATTTTAGCGTTAGAATAATGAATTTTCAGTGTTGCAGGACAACACTGAAAAAAACTTCCATATGGCCATTGTACCTCGTGTAGCCGGAAGTCGGAGCATATGGCATCAAACCTGTAGGGAGTTGGTTTAAACCCCCAAGCTGGTGGCGGCTCCTTAGTTAAATAAATAAAAAAGGTATCTTATTGATGAAGAAATATGAAATTTGGAAATAATGGAAAAATAAGGAATGTGAAAAAAATGGATAATTTAGGCTTTGAAAAATCATAATGAGTTATGTAAAAACGAATAATTTTTAATAATACACTGAATTGAAGAAAAAGCACCTTGATAAGAGATAACTGACAATGGCAAATCCTTCAATACATTTTGGAAAGCAGAGATGCACCAACTAAAAAAGGAAAAAAAAATTTCTTACTATATAAAAATTTTTATCCAGCATTTACTCTGAATTCACAAAAAAATGTTTTATTTTTCATTCATATGGTAAAACATAGCCAAAATACAGCACACGAATCTTATACTAGTTTTTAAATTTTCATCAACCCCCTCCTTCAAAATAATTAAATTTTTGAAAAAAAAATGAAACCAACTACACTTAGGGACACAAAACATAATAAAACTAAAATATTGAAAACAAGTTTTCCAGGTTTTATAGCAGTAATTTTTTTACAAAGTGGAATTACAACTAACGCAGTCGTTAGCAGGAATGCCTTCTAAGTCACATGTTATAAATATATAATGGAAGATTTTTGAATGAAGCAATGTAGATCCCTTCATATTAAATATTTCCCTGTTTCAGTTTTTTGTAAATTTAACATGGATTTGACAACCTTGAAATACATAGCATTATTACATCTATTCAAAGCATTAGGGGGTTTATTTGTTAAGAATGTTCAAATTTCTTAGATGTGATGTCGAAAACTCTTCACTTTCCATTTGATTTCAATCAATTTCATATTAGACTTAATGATAGGTACTTATGAAATCAACGTTCATTTAAATATCATTTATTGCACAATTTAAATTAGTGAGAACCAAACTAGGTATATCAATTTTCATATTATTATCAAAATGTATTTCTGCCAGTGACTGCGTTAATTGTAATTCCACTTTGTCAAAATATTTTACTATTATAAAACCTGGAAAACTTGTTTTCAACATTTTAGTTCTATTATGTTTTATGTTCCTACATGCAGTTGGTTTCATTTTTTTTTTTTTTAAATTTAATTATTTAAATACTTTTTTATGAAGTGCAAAATGAAAGTCTCTTGCAGTTTTTCACAATAAGAAGAATTTACTATAGAAATGACAGATAATTGTTGATATTGTAATATTTGGACAAAACTGAATTTGATTTTCAGCCTATTTTTTTGTCTCAATTATGGCAATTAAAATTTATTTATTGGTCAACAACCAAATTCCAATCAAACGCAAGGAAAACAAATTCAAATTTTAAAATTAATTTTAAATACTGTTAGATCTACTATATGGAACTATACTAATAGTAATACTAATAATGATTCAACAAAAAGGAATGTCAAAAAACATATGGTATGATGTATCACACAATAAAATGTGGAAACTCAAAATTGAATCCCTTTTGGGGCCCACTGGGGGTTGAGGAATGGGTCAAATGGAATAATGAATGCCAAATTCGGACTCAGCATCTCAATAAACATATTCGGTGATGTATCACACATTAAAATGTGAAAACTCAAAATTAAACCTCTTGTGGGGCCCATTGGGAGCTAAAAAATGGGTCAAATAAAGAAATGGACACCAAATTCGGACTTAGCACCTCAAAAAACATATTAGGTGATGTATTATACAATAAAATGTGAAAACTCAAAACTGACTCCTTTTGGGGCCCACCGAGGGTTGAAAAATGAGTCAGATGGAAAAATGAACACCAAATTTGGACTCAGGGCCTCAAAAAACATACTTGGTGATATATCAAACAGTGAAATATTGAAACTGAAAATTTTGCTGGTGGAATGTTTATATGTGCATTGCTAAAGAAGGCTAGTATAATACTTAGAGAATGGTGTTATTTGAAATATTTATATAACCACAAGAAATACCATACCGTTTTTCATCAAAGATAAGAGAAATTGAAATAAAATTATTTTCTCCCCAATCCCCAAAAACGACCATTGAAAAGGTCAACGGACATCAATTCCCCTCCAGGTTGCAGTAGCTGAATTCCATATTGTTGATTTTTCCTAGCACAGTGCGCTATTTTGTGGTGTTTTTAAGTGGATTTTTGAGAAGAATCTACTTATTAAAATTGTCTTAGTATTCGAACCTATTGGTGGGAGTGGGTACGTTTTTTGTTTCATGATCTGAGTATTTTGGCACTATTTTTGAAAATTCATTTTTTTTATATGTATCGCCTTTTGCATTGAGCCCATTTCCAGGCGTAATTTTGATCAGAACCAAACTTTGATCTGTTCCAGTGGCACCACTATATGCACAATAAAGAAAAAAGTTAATAAAATTTTTTTTATAAAATTTAATGTAAAGTATTTTTTTATAAAAAAATTTTATTTATGTAATGGATTGATCTCGAGTTGCAATCAAAAAATTGAAATTTGCTCCACATTTATCCTCCTGTAGGAGAAAGCTCCACTCATATTTGTGGGTACCTTTAAGGATATTATTGGTGGTGGGGTTCCCAACTATATTATGTCAAGTTTCATCTCAACCCTAATAATTCATGTTATATCAAACTTTTTAAGTATAGATTTTTGAAAAAAATCTACTTATTAGAATTGTTTGAATATTCGGACCCACAGGTGGGAGTGGGTATGTTTTTTGTTTCATGATCTTCTTAGTATTTTGACACTTTTTTGAGAATTCATTGTTTCTTATATGTACCTCATTTTGCGTTGAGTCCATTTCCAGGCGTAATTTTGATTGGATGATTTTTGAAAATTGAAAAAAATATTCGGATTTGCCTAAGGAAGAACCTTATTGTTTTTGGTACGGATCATGTGCATAGTCCATCCAGTAGGTCAATTTATATGAGTTTTTTATTGAACAGCATACAGGTCAAAATTTTCAGTCGATAGGCCTGAAATTTGGTATACATGTTGAGAAGTCTGAGATTTTGGACTCAAAATAAAAATTATTTTGAACTTGAAAATGACGTCACAATTTGAAGACAGCTTTTCTGAAATGAAATTTGAATTCCAACATCATAATATCCGAATTCAATCTCATATTCAAATGAAGACATGACGACAGTAATAGAATTTGATTCTTTTTCAGACAATTCTAATACATTTTATTTCAGTATCAACTCATTCATATTAAGACAATTTTCAACAAATAATTTGGTTTGATCCGACAGATTGGCACTATTAAATAAATAGAGATGAACATAAATTTAATAGAAAGTAAAAACCCATCGACGGACATGAATGCAGCCAACCTCATATGCTTTATCTTTTGCTTCTCCACTCATTGCTTACAATTTGCAGTCACATTATATTTTATTATATTTTATTTTATCATTCATACACGTGCGCTTTGCCTATTATATGTCGACGCTATGTGTCATTTCGTTGGTTGCATATATATTAATTCCTCTTGCTTTTTATGTATTATCGACATCACATGTTTGAAGGCAATTAAGCAGACAATAAGTGGGGAAATCTTGCTGACAAGAAGAACTAACTTGCAAAGACAAATTCTAATTTTTATTCACTCTTGTTCTGGTGATACCTGGTACTAGGTTTGTCTTTACAATGCAGTCCTTCTTGTGTAGGTGGATAGTAGAAGTCTCAAGTTGTACTTTAAAGTCCTCACGTAGGAAATTATTAAGTGAACCATCTGCGGATGTAGATTGACTTCAACTTGATTTACCTTGAAGACAAACTAGGATGGTAGTTTGAATTCTGGTCAGGTTCAGTTGAAGACAAAAGACAAATTAGGAATGTTCTTTCGTCATGAAGGATCAGTAGTGACGACACATAGGTCATTTCTAGTTTCGTCAGTCTTCATATCATATTTCAAGACGATCTTTTAAAAACACTTACGAGGTGAAGTTTCAGTTGATAATACAATCAGATGGAGTTCCTGGCATCTGTTAGGAGGGAAATTTGGTGTGTTGAAGACAAATTTAAGACAAGCTTAGTTCAAGATGACTGCTTTGCTCTGTCATTCAAAGGCCATGCAGAGCCTTCTTTTGCACATAGTGAATTTGATTTCATCTATGTTTGTTAATTTCCTCACCTCACCTCACCTACAAATCAAAAGCTCCAAAGCCTAAAGTTTCATGATAGGAGTCTTTTACACAACATTACAACCATCACTTATGAAGACAAACAATTAGGTGAAGACAAAGGTATTTTCTGATGGTTTTCCCTACTTGTCTGCAATAGCTTTTTTTTTCTATTTTTTTATTTTTTCCGCTGTATGATTTTCTTTATCCGCTTTGTCGACACTGTAATTCTTTTGTAATTATAGTCTTTGACAAAATAATTCTGCTGTTTGTTTTTGTAAGTTTCAAACCTCTTATGGGTCAAAACTTTGTTAAGCTCTTCTTTCAACACCCCCAGCTTATTGCTGATTCGTCATATTAATTTGCTGAGATATGAAGACAATGTAAGCTGTGTTCCATCGTGTCTGAAGAGTTTTAATTCAAGTCAAGAAGAAGAATTCAACCGTAGGATATAAATAAAGTCAAAAAAATAAAATGTCTTTAAGTCATACAATCAAAACCCCTCAATTCAGTGTTACGGATGCATGATGCCCTAATTTTAGGACATTGTGACGTCATTAACTTATAACACCACTATACATTAAAGGTTGACTTTATGAGCAAACTGATTTCAGATTTCCTCATGAAAAAAGGCCATCGATTTGGGACGCCTCAATGTGTGTTTTTAGTCAAGAACAATACCCTACCAATTTTGGTGCGAATTAGTTTTACGATACATCTGGTGGGGTGATTTTTTGCATTTTTGGCAGATTAATGGCTTTAAAAATGAGTAATTTTCAAGCTATATTCACAACATTTAGTACAGGTATTGATTTCATGTATATCTAACATACTTCCAAATTTGGTTTCTATTGGTTTCATGGCTCATTCCCTGGGGCTGTTGGAGATGCTAATTTTTCATGTTATCCCAATAAAACTTGCAATTTTCTTTTAATAGTCACGAAATTTAGTAAAAACAGTACTTTCTATACAATAATCCGGTCTACTAATTTTGGTTTTAATTGGTCAATTTGTTCCTAACTTATTAGCTATTCATTGTGATTTTCCCACTTTTACCCTTCTGATAATAGTCCTGAAAAATTAATTTTCTAAGCTTCATCAAGAAAAACGCTCGTTTTAACCTAAAAACAACCCAACCCAATACTCGCTAACCCCCACCTGCTTCCTGTACACTAGGTTTGAAGCCGGATCCTGAAATCTTCGCTAATATTTTCCTTAATCAGCACGTATACAACTGCACTATACTTCGTTTTGCAATGTGGTGTATTTTCCACACATAATTGTTGTTCTTGTTTGGTTTCTTTTTTTATATAATCCACAACTCCCGTCACTGTAAAAAAGAAAACCATCGAATTATTTGCTAAACTCGTGCTGATTAGAACTTGGAATAATTTTTCATTTCACAAAAAAATATAAGGACTTTTGACGCAAAAATGAAAAATTCATACATAAAATTTTTTGAAAACCTGATACTGAAGCAGTATATTTTATCGAATGTTTCGTATTTGTGTGATACTGGTAATTTTTCGCTACAAATATAAATACTTCATTACAGGGTCGGATTTACAGCTCAAGTGCCCTTGTACAATAAAATTTTTGCGTCCCCTCATTTTTCTGGATTTTTATCAGGAGTTTTTACTACATTAAAAATTTATAAGTTTAATAAAATATTTTTTCCCTGTCATACAATCATACTTAATGTTACTAAAAAAAAAAAAAAGTAAAAATGTGCTGCCCCTGGTATAGTTGTATCCTTTGCACCCCCCTAAATCCGGCCCTGCTTTATTAGAAGAATGTTGGAGATAAACGTGATTTTTAATGAAAGAAAATCTACTTTTTCTTGCGAAGCTTACTGCGCAACAGTTTTCTTCTTTTGTCCTCCATTTTAGAATACATTTGGCAACACCACGTTTCGGCAACGAAGTAATTAAAAAAAATCACACAAACAAAAGCTTTCAAATCTCATCGGTATACACTCACCCCTTCATACAACAATGCGTTAAGTATATTGAGCACCGAGGGTTTGGAATAACCCTTTTTTCTTTTTTACTTTTTTTTTTTTTTTTTTGGTCTATATACAAAAGCTTTTTAAAGTCGTCATTCTTTTTCGGAGATAACGAAGTTTCATTTGTTTAGGATAAGGACCGTAATTTGTCTTAGGAAAACCGCACTGCTGTACCCCCGGCGTAAGATAAATGTCATTATTAAGAAAGACAAAACTAATGCATATGCCACGCATTATCGTGTAACGAATTCGCGTCATGAAATAGCAGCGATCAGTAATATCATATTTTATTACATAAATCAAAATTAGGAGACGTTGGTCTGCGATTGGAGTGGTGGAGGACGATAAATACGCAAACTGATATTCAACTGTTTTGTTTGCGTAAATTAAACGACGCTTCAAATGTATTGAGTAAATTGTGGGATAGGTAGGTATATATTTTAGTCTACATATCTCCGTACAGAGGTATCGTTTTCTCAAATTTATAATTAAATGCTGGAGCTCTTTTTGAGAGTGTAAAAATAACGGAAGTGTTAATTTTCTGAACAAAATGTGGCCTCAGGACTGCTTTAAATTTAGGAAAAACTGGTTCTAGTGAGTTTTTAAATTATTTTATTTTGGCTTCGTTAAGGTATGCATTTCTCAGAAAAAAGTTGCGACTTAATCCGAAGCGCAAAGAACAACGAAACCTCTACTCGTATTATTTTTGTTGCCATTAAATTGCCTAACGAGTTATTGTAAGGAGCTTTTTCGATCTTACGTAGGTAGTTTATTGGTAAAAAAGTTATCTGGTAAGTATAACAATTCCTACCAACAATGAACATTAAACGACTTTGTTTTAATAAACTTTTTCGTTCAATTTTCTGAAAATTTCATTGTATTTTTTTTGAAAGTATATGGTAGCCATCAGTGAGATTCATATTTTCACCTTCATTTTTCAGAATTGAAGGGATATAAAATTAAACGAAGAAGTAATTTGAATACAACAAATAGCTAAACATTGGAACAATATAATCAAGTATAATAGGAAAGTAACTGAAATAAAATTCAAAAACTCGAAGCGATCTTTTTCGCAGGCAAGAATTTTGGCTGAACATTTGATAAATAAGTTAATTAATGAACTAAAATTACACAGAATAACAAAAATTAGATATAAGTATGTTTCATTACCCAAAATGAACTTAATATTCTATTGGAATATCCCAGCTTATGGAGGTAAGTAATTTTGGCCCCCAAATAATTGGGATATATGATTTTATGTGAAAATTGAAGCGACGAACATGACAAGGAGCTGTAAACGATTAATTTTAATCATCATTAAATAGTAGCTGAGGAGTAAAAAGATAAGAACGTTACCTAATTTATCAATACCAATATGAAATGGAACAATAAGATTATTTTCTGTATTGTATTATACGACAAGCTACATCTTATGTGGTTTATTAGAATTATAAAGAAAAAACATAATGCTTACCGATTGTAATAAATTCAGCCAAATAGGAACAAATCAACTTATTACAGGAAATCACAAATTCATTCGAAAACGCGCAAAAAACAGGCTGAACGAAATATCAACTACTTATAAAACTCGAATAGCATCGAACGATGCTACTTCAGAATGAACACCTACGAAATTTTGAACTATGCAATCATCATTGCGTCGAAGTACTTGAAGTTGAGACTTGTGCTATACGAAGGCATAGATACGTCGCTTGACTACCGTCCGTTACCAAAACATTAGTTTTCCCACACATTCTGTTGGTGCGCTGTACGCAGTTTTATCATCGAATAATGAATTAATAATTATTAAAAGGCTGAGGACGTTGAGGCATGCATAAAAAGCGACATATGTATAATGATGATATGACGTACAAAATTACAATTTAAATATTAAAAAGACATTCTACGTTTTTTGAACATAGGTATGTACGAAAAATTACATAGAATTTCTTTAATAGGAGTAATTTTGGAAGGCCAGAAATCGACTGCCAAACATCAGCCGTACTACCTACATCGAATTCAATAACATACTGGAACAAACACACGACGGAAAACGCGGTCCAACGTGTTAGACAGAGACAGAAGTAGACTGGCGATGTTTCTCTCTTTGTTTATCAGCTTCTATGCATATGTTTGTATGATTGTATCTTGTTTTTGGTTTTTTTGACCCTTATAACCACATTTTTGTATTTTTTTTTGAGGACAGAAATTGAAGAAAACGCAAATAAATATACAACCGAACATTTATCTTTTTTTCATTTTCATAAATTGAGAGGAATGCATAATTTTGGATATGAATCCCAACTAAATTTCATACAATCTGAGTTATCGAACGTAATTACAAGACAACCGTTATTCGCAGAGAGCTGAAATTTTTATGACATATTTTAGTATGTTTGTTGAAGATTGTGTGAAAATTTCAGTTCAATTGTACGTTTCAAAGTCGAGATATTGCTGAAATTACGCAAATCTCCAACTAGATTGAATCCTTATCACATGAATTACTCCTGAACAGAATTTCAGTGATACTTCAAAAAGCAAATGGAAAATCAAGTTGAAATTTTATTGATACATATTGATGTACATTAGTTGTCAATATTCTGAGAAGATTTGGCTGAAATTTTAGATTTTATTTACAAGATATCGCTAAAATTCCAGATTGAGTGATTCATGTGATAAGGATTAAATCTAGTTGGGGATTTGCGTAATTTCAGCAATATCTCGACTTTGAAACGTACAACTGAGCTGAAATTTTCACACAATCTTCAACAAACATACTAAAATATGTCATAAAAATTTCAGCTCTCTGCGAATAACGGTTGTCTTGTAATTACGTTCGATAACTCAGATTGTATGAAATTTAGTTGGGATTCATATCCAAAATTATGCATTCCTCTCAAATTTATGAAAATGAAAAAAAGATAAATGTTTGTATATTTATTTGCGTTTTCCTCAATTTCTGTCCTCAAAAAAAAATACAAAAATGTGGTTGTAAGTGTCAAAAAAACCAAAAACAAGATACAATCATACAAACATATGCATAGAAGCTGATAAACAAAGAGAGAAACATCACCAGTCTCATTCTCTCTCTTTCTAACACAGTGGCTCGCAAATATAACATTGCCTTTATCTCCTGTGTTTCTTCCAGTATGTTATTGATTTCGATGACTACCTACCGTACTCGATGAATAGGCCAGGATCTAGGTTTTTTGCGCCTGTAGGCGAACAAACTTTTGGTCCGACACAATGGAGGGAGTTCTGGGATCGAACACCCATATTATTAAATGAAAGATCTAGAATACAAAAAACTGAAAAAATGAATAAAAAAATGACATATCAAAATTTTTCCACGCTGTGTGGATATTTAAAGACAACATTTTCTTCATGTTTTGTAAGAAAAAATTGAAGGGGATAAAAATTATGTCGTAATATTAATATTAATTGATCCGATCCAAATGAAAAAAAAAACCCTAGCGCACCAATGCTTTGCCAGAAAATCCAGTCTGCAGATGGAGGTAGAGATGGAGATGGAAATGGAAATGGAGAGAGAGCGAGAGAAAGAGCTTACTAGAAAAAATTGCAAAATAATATCGATAGTAATACATATTTATATCGATAATTAATGATATATCAATATTTCATTATTAGTTATAAGTAGGTATATAGAAGCTGAAGAAGAAGGTTTCAAATGTAATTGAAGAAAAATAAAAGATGTTCACAAAGTTACATCTCTGAAGTGTGTAATTGTAGAAATGAGAATATGTAAAGTACAGAGTATGAAATGTATGTACATAGTGGGGATGCATGAAGTTAAATGAATGAGCCGTGAAATGAGTATCAGTGTAGCTGCAAGTATAAATGTGTAGAAGTGTTTGTATGATTAAAGTCGAGTGTTTACAAGACAGTGAGAGGAAGCACTAGTTTCCGGTTAAGAAATTCCAAAAAACTATCGATAGTTATCTATATCTGTAATAGAAAAATTAATCTATCTATGTTTTATTGGTAAAACTGCTTTTCCAGATATTTTTTGTTTCCAGTTTTTTCAAGAACTATTAAACCAATGAGCACCAAATTTCTTTTAGATTGCTCCCATACAGCAGCTATCTTTTGTAAAAATTTCAGCCCTTTCTGCTTGGTAGTTTTCTCAAAAACGTGAGTACAATATTTTTCTCCAATAATTTTTCTTCTCGAATTTTCTCAGAAATTACTGAATAAAATTAATAAGCACCAAACTTCTAAGAAACTTGCACCAACATAGGGAAAGAAAGTCTATAATGAAAATTTCAGTCTGATCCCTTTTCTCAGTCTTGGAAAAACAACTTTTCTATGAATTTTTTATTTTCTAGTTTTCTTAGAAACTAATTAACTAACCAATAAGCAAAATCATTATTCAGACCTGCTCTAATATGAGAATTATCTCTTGTAAGAATTTTAACCTTATCCACCCGGTAGTTTTCTCAAAACTATGAACAAATAATTATATATGCTCATAAAAAAATTAGGTCAAAATGAAAAATCATCATCACATTGTGTACATATATATATATATATATATAAGTTCGTTTCCGGGTATTCCACTCGATCTAATTTGCACGTAAATAAAGTTTCGTGAACTCGTAATCAAAAGCAGAGTTTATTGACACGATTAAAAATGATAGTGAAATTAGAAAATTCAAGATTATTATACACAAAGAAACGAACGAAGATACGACTGAATTTTATCTGTCTTTCTGAAATGACGATTAGCGGACGAATGAATGAATGAATGAGTTTGATAAATGAAATCGACGTTCGTTACAAAAGAAAATAGTCATGTTGAGTATGGTCAAAAATTATGTCATTTAACAATAGGATGGTCGAGTCAAAAATACATGAAATGACGTAACGTAAAGATAACATGATCGGAAACGGTAAATATTAGATAGTCGAATATGTCGATTTCCAAATGTGGGTCAAACAAAAATAAACATTACGAATACATGAAAGAACGAGAGTAAAGTGTGAGATTGTAGTTATTCGAAAAAGAAGAATGTTCTTTTTACATCCCCACATCCTATAAACAAAAGAGATTAATAAATAACGGACGGATACAGCTTTGAAAAATGATAAAAATTTGATTCTTGCTTCTGATAGCCAGAGTCAACCTGAAAAATTGAGCTAGAGATTTGTTGTAGGATTCTATATGGTCCAGTTCTGATTTTGTCCAATTTGTTCTTATTTAGAGGATTTCCATGTAAAACGAATACGAGATCCCCTACTTTTAAATTACTTTTTACTTTATTTTTGTCAAATCTTTTCTTGTTCATATTATGGTTTTTACATGAATTGTTGAATGCGATTTCTCTGTCTTTTGCTAAATCAGTTACGTTATCTCCGAATTTGGAAATTACTTTAATTTTTACATTATTCATTAAATAGTTTGGAGAGTATTTGGTGAAAGAGTGTATGGTGTCATTATATTCATTTACGCATTCTTTTAATAACAGGGACCAAGATTTCTTTTTATTTTTAATATTTTCGTTTACTTTACATCTCAGCCTGTTGACTAAGGTCTGATTAAGTCTCTCATTGAGTCCATTGGAAAATGGACAATCTACTGCCGTAAAGATCAAATTTATTTTATTTTGATTAGTAAAATCTTTAAGTTCTTTAGAATTTAGACTTCTGTATTGATCGGCTAGTTGATTTGAAATTTTGTTTCCTTTTTTGAGAGCTATTTTTAATAAAGTTATGAAATCTTTAAAATTTTGAGTTTTGGAGGTCAGTGTAAAGGCAAAATGAGTAAAGTGATCAACTAATATGTGACAGTATTTTTCTTCTGAATTATTTTTAGCAAAACCTCCTATTGTATCTATAGACATGTACTCAAAAGGTTCCTTAGCTGGTCCAAGGTGAGAAAGATGTCCGAATTTCATAGGTATTCAGCTTTTGTTCTTGATACAGATGGTGCAATTTTGGCAGAAATAGCCGAATTTGATTGGACCCTATATGTCCAAATTGTAAATGGGTTTTTTTATTATTTCTTTTGCAAAATTGTCCGAAATTATAATATTTTCTTTTGTTTTTTTATGTTTTGAAAACATTGCATTTTTTTTAATTATTACTTTATTATTTTTCAGTTTTTTAAAATTGTTAAGTGCCATTTTTTGATCTTCTATTATTTCTTTTATTTCTATGAGATTGACAACTCTGAGTTTGGAAGAGGCCTCAAAATGATCTAAAACAGGATTGCGAGACAAACAATCCGCTTCATTATTTGTTTTTCCCGGCACATATTCTATTTCAAAATTGAATTGGGACAGTTGAAGCATTAATTCTCTAAGTTCGTCATCGAATTTCGTGTTAGTTTTTAAGTTTTCTAAGGGCTTATGGTCAGAACAAACTTTGAACTTCAGTCCCAATAGTCGATGTCTCCAGTACATAAGGGCTTCTTTTATGGCCAAACATTCTAGAAAAACTGCTTTTTTTCTTTTCTGGGCCTCATTAAGTTTTTTTGAAGAGGAAAGCAGTTGGTTTGAAAGAGCCGTTATCTTGTTTCTGTTTCAAAATTGCACCTATTCCTTCCAAACTGGCATCAGTTTATACAATTGTTTCCCTATTTGGATTAAATATCGCAAGGCACGGTTTGGAACATAATAAATCTTTAATCTTTTTGAAACTTTCCTCGCATTTATCGTTCCATATAAAAGGTGTGTTTTTCTTTAATAGATTATGTAAAGGGGCCACAATTATTGATGAATTTGGTATATATGAACGATAAAAATTTACTTTACCGAGGAATTGTCTTACATTTCTCTGATTTTTTGGGGTTGGGAAGTCCCAAACCGGTAATACATTATCAAAAATGGGGTGAACAGCATTATTTTGAATATAGTGACCCAGATATTTTACTTTATTGTGTGCGAGGTCACATTTGGTCAGATTAAGTCTGAACCTTTCTTCATATATAGATGTGAAAAGTTTTTTTAATTGTTCTATGTGATACTCAAATGTTTTTGAAAAAATTAAAATATCATCTATATAATTCACACAAAAATCATCTAGGTCTTTTCTCTTTAATATATTTCTTAAAATTCTTTGAAAAATTGTGGGGCTAGTCTTTAATCCAAAAGGCATGTTTTTCCAATTGTAATGTCCAGTCTGTGTCACGAAGGCTGTCTTGTATCTGTCTTTCTTTCTTATGGGTATGGACTAGAAGGCACTATTGATATCGAGAACTGAAAACCATCTACAGTCTCTATCTTTGATAATTAAATCCTCTATATGGGGAAATGGTTGACTCTCAGGAACAATTATTTTATTTAATGCTAAGTAGTCGACACAAATTCTATTTTTTACTTTCACACCTTCGGCGTTTTTTTTGTAAGCCAAAGTCACAGGAGCAGCGAAGGGTGAGGTCGACTCCTCAATCATATCGGCTGCAAGAAGCTTTGAAATTTTGCTCTCTACCTCTCTTTGGTCGATGATGTTGCATCGATATGGTTTGCGAGATACATACTTATGTTCGGTTAGCTTAATTATAGCGCAATAGTCCGTGACTTTACCGACGTTGTATTTACTCTTTGCAAAAACATAATGATAATCTTGAATGACCTTTCTTAATTTCTTTTTCTTTTTGTCATCTAAATGTTCTAAATTTAATTCTGTCTTGGAAATCTTTACATTACAATTTTCTAAATTATTATCTTTATCAAAAAAAATTTTAGTATTATCTTTTTGTTTCTAAAAAACCTTTAAGTTTTCGTCTTGGCAAAGGCTAAATTCTCAAATTAGGTCTAAACCTATTAAAAAATCGTAATTAAATTACTTTTCATCAAGAACGAAAACATAAACTTCTTTATTTTGTGAAAAAATTTTTACTTTAATTTTGGCTATTCCTAAAACTTTCCCATACCCGCTGATCATCCGAAAAGATTTATTAACGAATTTAAAAGCCTTAACTTTCATAGAATTGATCAGGTTTCTATTGATTATAGAAATATTCGAACCTGAATCATAAATTCCTTTACAGAAAATGCTATCGTTAAGGCATAAATTTATTTTAATCAGCGGGGGGTGATTTAGTTTTTTGTTTCATCATCGGATACGGAGTTTTCGATTTCTAATTTATTAATTGTTTTTTTATTATTCTGCTTATCTTTGAACCAACAAAGAGCCTCTGGGTGGTACCTTTCAGAAAAGCCTCTTTTTTCACAATTAGTGCAAGGTTTCTTTTCTGCACCACCTGATTTTCTCTCATGTTGGTTATTAGTATTATTTTTTTTATTTGTCATTTCAGAATTATTTGTGTTAGAAGTTTTATTTTTATTTGAAAAAGTTATATTTTTATTATTTTGGTCATTATTTTTGTCTCCCCTCTCAAATTTTTTTAGTTTGTCATGCAAAATCCGAAGAGACGTGACAAAATTTTTTTTTAAAGAGTTTTGGATGTGGACAGGAAGTCCTAAAATAGTTAAATCTAATATTACGAGGTCGGGCAAATTCCTGTCTAATTCTAACAAAAGTTTTTCTTTTTTAACAACAAATTCTTTATACGAACGGCTCATGTACCTGTAAGTGTAGGCGTACCATATTGGCTTCCAGGAAGAGTCAGCAAAAGTGGCTATTAGATCTGCTCTCCAGTCGGACCATACAGTGCTTAATCCAAGTTTCTTCTGGTTTATAGTGAACCAATCTGCCATCGATGTTTCTAAGCAGCTTTTGAAGACTTCGATTTGTTTTTGGCCATCTAACTTGAACCGCTGTGACTCTCTCTCGAAGGCGTCGCACCAAGCAATGACATTTTTGTTTTTGGGTGAGAATTTTTCTATGAGAAAGTGCTTCATGATGCTGGTCACTGACTCATCCTTGTCTTCCTTTGAGGTGGTTATGGATTGATCAGCATCCTCTTTCAGTTTGGCTTGGTCAGAGGGTGAAAATTCTGGCAGCAGATAGTCCTTGAACACAAAATTCTCATTGCTGTCGAGGTACAGTTTGGCCACATCAGAGGGGATGGAGACATTGATTGTCCTGTATTGTCCCCTTGAATGTAGGACCGATGCAGCGCTCTTCGGAGGACCCAAGGCCATAAGCTCTTTATGGAGTCTGGCCTTTTGAAGTTCTTCAGGAAAGGCTAACCATATTCCATCTCCAAACAGTCATATTTTTTTTATAATCACTGTGGTTGTTTTATCGGTACCCTCAGCCATTATTAACAATTGAATTTTAGTCAAAGCCATCGCGAAAAAAGAAATATTTCGGATTTTAAAAAGAATTTTGTAATTTGTAAGTTTGTTTCCGGGTATTCCACTCGATCTAATTTGCACGTAAATAAAGTTTCGTGAACTCGTAATCAAAAGCAGAGTTTATTGACACGATTAAAAATGATAGTGAAATTAGAAAATTCAAGATTATTATACACAAAGAAACGAACGAAGATACGACTGAATTTTATCTGTCTCTCTGAAACGACGATTGGTGGACGAATCAATGAATGAATGAGTTTGATAAATGAAATCGGCGTTCGTTACAAAAGAAAATAGTCATGTTGAGTATGGTCAAAAATGATGTAATTTAACAATAGGATAATCGAGTCAAAAATACATGAAATGACGTAACATAAAGATAACATGATCGGAAATGGTAAATATTAGATAGTCGAATGTGTCAATTTCCAAATGTGGGTCGAACAAAAATAAACATTTCGAATACATGAAAGAAGGAGAGTGAAGTGTGAGATTGTAGTTATTTGAAAAAGAAGAATGTTCTTTTTACATATATATATATATATATATATATATATATATATATACATATATATATATACATATATCACATGTTCTATCTTCCACTGTACTATGCTAGTACTAGGCTTTGCCATTGCTCATATTCCAATATTGTATTTTATATATTAAGTTATTATATTTCTGTAACTGTTTGTATTTGGTTCATTTCAATGTCCTCGCACCTCTCTCATCAAAAAACAACTAATTTTGAAAACACTAAAATAATATGGATAATTATCGATAAAAACATGTCTATACATTGATATTTCATCGCTCGTTTCCATTAAAAAAAATTTACAAAAAATTATCAATAGTTATCCATATTTTTAACAAAAATATTGATCTATGATGCTTTTTTACTGAAAAACAACTTTTCCAGGAATTTTTTGCTTTCAGGTCTCCTTGAAAACTATGAAACCGATAAACAGTAAACTTCTTTCAAACTTGCTCTTGTATGAGAACTATCTCTCATGAAAATTTCAGTTTGATGCATTATGTATTTTTCTGAAAACCGGGAACACAAAATATTGGGCGATACATTTATACATACATTTACACGTACTAAATATACATAAGTTTACGTTAAAAACGCGTTTTTAGAAGATAAGCTTTTATTTTTATTTTTTTGACTTTAGCTTCATGCAAAATAAATATTATTTAGTTGCAGAAGTTTGGATGCAGTATTGGTATATTTTAAAATCGTCGTAGTGAGTAGAATAAAAACTTATAATAATTATATGCATAAAAAATACGGTTGCTATATTTTATGAGGTGTCCAAAATGAATTGGCTCATAAAGTCAACCTTTAATGTATGATGGTGTTTAAATGTTAATGATGTTGCAATGTCACAAAACTAGGACATCATGCAGCCGAAACACTGATTCGAGGAGTATTGATAGTATTACTTCAAGACATTTTATTTTTTAACTTTGTCAATATATTACGGCTGAATTCTTCTTGACTTGAATTAAACTTTTTCAGACACGATGGAACACAGCTTACATTGTCTTCATATCTCAGTAAATTAATATGACAAATCAGCAATAAGCGTGGAGTGTGGACAGAAGAGCCTAACAAAGTTTTTGATCTATAAGAGGAAAGGAACTTACAAAAACAAACAGCAGAATTATTTTGTCATAGATTATAATTATATAAGAATTCAAGTGTCGACAAAGGGGATAAGGCAAAGTGTACAGTGGAAAAAAATAAAATAAAAAATGAAGTTATTGCAAAAAACAAGTAGGGGAAACCATCAGAAAATACTTCTGTCTTCACCTAGTTGTTTATCTTAATAAGTGATGGTTGTTGTGTGATGTAAAAGACTCCTATCATGAAACTTTAGGCTTTAGAGCTTTTGGTGTATGATAGTGAAGTGAGGAAATTACTAACAGATGAAGTCAAATTCACTGCGTGCGAAGGAAGGCTCTTCATGGCCTTTAATTGACAGAGCAATGCAGTCATCTCGAATAAAGCTTGTCTTAGGTTTATCTGCAACACACCAAATTTCCCTCCTAATAGATGCCAGGAATTCCATCTGATCGTATTGTTGACTAAAATATCACCTCGCAGGTGTTTATAAAAGATCGCCTCAAATTGCTATATAAAACTGACAATATTAGAAATGACTTATGTGTCGTCATTACTAATCCTTCATGATGAAAGAACTTTCCTAATTTGTCTTTTGTCTTCAACCTAATCTAGCCTGAGTTTAAACTACCATCCTAGTTTGTCTTCAAGGTAGATCCAAGTTGAAGTATATCTATATCCGTAGATGGTTCACTTAACAATTGCCTACATGAGGACTTTAACGCACGACTTGAGACTTGGACCTGCTACTATCCACCTACATAAGAAGGACTACTTGTAAAAACAAACCTAGTACCAGGTATTGTCAGAACAAGAGTGAACAAAAACCAGAATCCATTTTCACAAGTAAGTTCCTCCCACCAGCAAGGTTTCCCCGCCCAACTGCCCGCTGAGTAGTCCCCAAACATGTGATGCCAACAATACATGAAAAAGCGCAGAAATCAATACATATGCAAGCAATAAAATGAAAGACAGCAAACACACCCACTGACACACAACTGCTGATGTATAAGCGTGTCCACAACAAAGCAAAAACAAAAATAAAACAAAACAAATATGACCAGGTAAAGCAGACAAAGTCGGCTGCACCCACGTTGTTTGATGAGTTTTCTCCCTTCACTGAATTTTCATTCATCCCCATTCATTCAATGGCACCCGTCCGCCAGACCAAACCAAACCATCCCGCAAGAAACTACCAAACCCCGACTGTGTCGATACTGTAATAAAATGTATTAAAATTGTCTGAAAGAGAATCGAATTTCACTACTGTCGCCATGCCTCCATCCAACAACGAGTTTGAACCCAGACACCATAATGTCTGAATCCGTATTTCACTTCCCTGATGATGCCCTCACATTGTGACATCACCTGTACTCCGAAATAACCTTCATTTAGTGTCCAAAAAATCCTGCAATTCTCATACCCCCCTCACTTTGACTGTCCAACTGGACTGGAAAACTTATGGTAAATTGGAGTTGATTGTTTGACTGAAAAATAAAAATTTGTCTTTTAAAGTAGAAAAGGTGTATGGAAAAATGGTAGCAATTGTTTCGAATGAATTTTCACCATCCCAACCTTTAACTTTTTTGTGAGGTCAATTTTAATACTCTGATTGCAAGCGAACTTGGTAATTTATAAAAAAGCGAATTTTTAAAAGATAAACTTTTATTTTATTTTTTTGGATTTAGTTTCATGCAAAATAAACATGATTTTGTTTCGGAAGGTTGGCTGCAATATTAGTATATTTTAAAATTACAGTAATGAGTAAAATAAAAGCTTATAAAAAGTATAGAGCTTTAGCACTCTTTACAAAAGCTTGTTTGATGGGAAGGGTTTTACAAAAATTGGCAAAATAATTCGCGAGGGGAGTAAAAATTTTCATAGGTTTTTTTCTTTTGTGTTCTGGAACATTCATATTTACAACACTTTTTGTTTTTTAGGCTTCTGGAGGGTTTTTTCCCTTTCAGATACGCCTGTATAAGTGAAAACAGTTGCTTGCTTTGCTGTAGCCTAGACGCGGCCATATCGATGAGACGAGTAGAGATGTTAAAATTAATGATACTTGTAAATTTTCTAGTTCCTGCAGTAAGGACACAAGCCATTAATGTTACAAAATATTTCCACTCGTCTCATCAAGTTAGAGCCCTGTAGATACAAGTACGGCAATATGCCATTCTGTATCCACAGTTTAATTGACATAATAACCCTTTTAGAATTTCAGCTTTATTTCAAGAACCAATGGTACGATTTCAGCGAAATTTTCATTGAATTTTTAGCAAACGTATGTTAATGTTTCACCAAAATTTCAGATTTCTACAAGCAATGGTTCTTCTACAATGGCAGTTGATAACTTTGATTGCATGGTTTGATCCCGTACAATTGTGTATGATAAGAAACTTGTTTCCTTGGCCTTTCAGTCTATTGGGGGAATGTAGATTTCAACTAAAACAATGAAAAAGATCTATGAAATTAATAAAAAAATTAGAACCATAAAATTTCTCAATTTAACATAATAAATATCAATGAATTCACTTATGAGCTGTTGGATACAGAATGGCGTATTGCCGGATTTGTATCTGTAGGGCTTTAATCAAGTGCTACCAACCGCTGAAATTTATTATTTGATTGTTGGAGTAGCAAAATTACTCCTAACAAAGAAAGCCCATGCAACTTTATGTGTATATATATATACAAAATGTAGAATATCTCTTTCACGTAGGTACATTATTACATATTCTATTAGGTACACATGAACCACTAAAGTTTGACAGACATGTCGTAAGCCCGGTATAGGTACACGGTGTCTCAACAAATTTTACCAATATTTAACAAACTAACGGAAGTTGCCAAGGTAAACAAAAATTTAATTTGCTATATCGTCATAATGCGTCCAAATTGATCAGCAGCATCTTAAAATGACGAGTATAACCAAAGAATTTAAAACTATTTTTTCGTTCATGTCAATTTTTGGGAGCGAATTAATAGGGGCCTATAATACAAAAATATCCTTTAAAAAAAAGTCATATCGAAGAGTTAGAAATCTATTTATAATATAATTTGTCTCTCAATAAACTTCAACGGTGACAGTTACGAAATGTCATGTTCGATACAAAACACCTTTTGCACAAATTTGTAACCGTTAAAGTAGTCAAATTTTGATGAATTCATTCAAGCTGTAGTTTATAAATTCATTTTGAAAATTTAAATAAACAATATTGAAAAAAAATTATGAAATTTGGCTTCTTTTTAATTGACCTAAAAAAAGGAATAGACATATCCAAAGAAATTGCCAATTGTGAACAAACGCAACAAATTTGATATAATTTGCCGACTGGTTTCAAGATATTGGAAACCCCCTCTTCGGTACGCCGATGCAAATAATTCTCACAGATAATATCGATAACAATTGATTCGTCAATCCATTCTGGAGCAATGAGTCTAGGCACGCCTTTACTAATCTCACCCCAATATTCACTATCAACTACAATTTTTTGAAAATATTAATGGCATTCCGGCAGAAAGCACTTTCCATTAAATAACTTTTTCATAGAAATCTGCCATTTGATCTAGTTCAAAAAAGAGAAATAGATGATACGACCACCTTACCATATTAGCATGGATTTATGTTTCTTGGAGAAAATATTTTCTGTACTCTCCTCACTCCCTTCCATCGAATAAACATTTAACGAAATCACTTTCAGACGCGCCCAGGAAAGAAAATCATATATTTTTCAAGAGACCTTTTTGTTGAAGAATAATGAATCACTTCTCTATGATTTAGCCCTTTGTGAAAAAAATGAAAACTCATTTAATGAGCGACACTCATTGAGAAAAATATAGAAATAAATTCACAAAATGCATTTTTATTCATGAATAACTAAAAAATTCACAAAACATTATCTCTTTTTATGTACAAAGAAAAAAAATTACAAATATTCAAGCTTAGAAAAATATCAAATTATTCGTAATCTGGAAGAAATTTATAGCAAGTTAGAAATTAATACAAATTGAACAGTGGTTTTGATTACAGCTCCGACATAATGAGAGGGAAAGAAAAAGTTTACACAGCATTATTGTCTACGCTGTTCACAGTTAAAAGGTTTACAATATTAAAAAAAAAATTTAACAATATTGTTTTAATTTGTGGTTAATTGTGCATTGGTATAGTAAAATTCGCTTGTTAAAACACACGCAAGATAAATATCATTCATTTTGAAATTTTGAGGAACTGATTTATTTAATTTTTTTTTATTCCTAAAAACAATAATATAAATTTTTAAGAAGATGATGACTTAGAATGTTATATGCACAAAACAATCCATCGATACACAATTCTAAGAGGTAAATAAAAATGAGAAAAACAAAAAACAAAAAAACGAACAACAAAAACTGAATCAATGGCACTGGAACGATTTTCAAACATTCCGCGAAATACGCACCAGATTACAAAGAATCACTCTCGAGAGTATGAATCTTTTTTTTTTTTAGTTTCAAAGTTAGTTGAAACTCTCACTTTGCAATACAAATAAAAGTAAAACTTTAAAAAAAAAAAAAATGAAACTGATTTTAGTTAATGATGTTACCAAAATAATACTCTACCAAACGAAAACATTCCAAATAACATATGGTAGTTCTAAATAAAAAAATAAAATGACTTTTAAAGCCCAGATCTAATAGGGATAGTTGAGATAACAAGATGACTGAAACAGTAGACGAGTAATGCACAAGATAAGATAATCGTGTTCTCATAGTCATAGCAGAAAAAAAAAAAAAAAAAGATACGAAAATAAAACGTAACATTATGTTTACAGAGGTCACAATCAACGTACTCTTTAATTTCTATTACACTTCATTTTGGAAGCATACAGTGGTATCAATAATAATGTAAAGAAAAACAAGAAGCTGCTTTATAAACGAATAAACGAACACATGAAATCAATAATAGGGCAGAAAATAATTTAAAGAAAATATTCGTTATAAGGTAACAATAATTTGACAAAAATACGATTAAGAAAAAAATCGTACAGATTTGAATAGAAGTCTGTAATTGCGACTAAAAAGTAACTCGGAATAAAATTTATATAATATAATACAGATAATAGGGAGAGGAAAAGAAGTGAGTTTAAAAAATACGAACGACTAGCTTACAGATTAAAAACGGACAAGTGAATTTTACGTTATTTTTTTATCCTATCCCAAAATAATATTGCTAGGAAGAAATTGTACAGCGGTATCATCTTTAAAAAATGGATATATAAATTTGATAAAAACCAAGAATAAAAATTTTCATTGCTTGGTTTTTTTTTGTTTTTTTTTTTTTTTTTTTTTTGACGCATAAAAGTTATATTATGTATTCGATGAAACATATCGTTAAAAAAATAAATTTCACATCACAGAATTGTAATAAGCAAAATATTAGAAAAAATTTACACTTTTAAACAGATTATTTTCTTTTTCTTTACTTTTTTCTTCCTTTTTTTTTTTTTTTTTTTTTCAATTCTCATTAATCTGTTTACAAATAACAATATACATTTTATTTAAAATGCGAATAAAAAAAAATTATATAATATTTATAAATCAAACACAAAAAAGTACAATTTTTACAAAAGTTTAAAAATACAATAATACTAAAAAACGGCAAAAAATTCAAATTCGATTTTTCGTCTTTCGTAGTACCTGTGAAATTTTTACATAAATTTTTGGTGGTAATTTTCACGTCTTAATATCAACTTAACAGATAAAAATGACTGCGAAATGAAAACCTTAACATAAATTAAGCGCAGAATTTAAGAGAAAAAAAAAAAACTTAAACATCTTTGAATATGCCACTGAGGCTTTGAGTAAAATCCAAATTTTTAAATATCACATATATTGGACTAAAAATTAGGAAAAGTATAAAGTCGCACAACATTCGATGTGTTATGTATCGAAAGGGGAGACAAAATATGACTGAAAAATAAAATATCTATATTTTTCATTAGTAAAATTCAAATTACTGTAGTAAAAAGGTGAAAAAAAAATTATTAGCTGAATTAAGATGTATCAAATTAAAATACAAATAAATTTCGAAATATAATCATAAAAATAGAAAAAAACTTTGTTTTGTTCATCTCAGATTTTTTAATCTATGAAAATCTTTTTTTCAATACATGCAGAGCCGAAAATGGTTAAAAATACGGCTGAATAAAAAGTAATTCGGTAAAATAAACGACAAAATGAATCGACAACGCCGAATCGAGAAATCAAAATATAATGAAGAGAATTTAAATAATATTTATAATAACGAGAGAAAAAAAAGGTCATTAAAAATGTTAGGTACGATACCAACTACGTTACAAATTACCATTCAAAAATTTCATTAAACTACACTAGAAACTGTTAAAGACTCGGATGAATTAGAAAAAAATAATTATAAAATGAGGTTTTGATGGGCAACAGAATCAAACGAACAGAAAAAACAACTAAGTTCAAAATTATTACAACCTATCAACTGGCACATCGTAAGGACGCATAAATTTGTACAGTGAAAATCGACGTAAATTGTATTAAAAAATATCAAAATAATCAAAAAAGAAACAAGAAAAATAATAAAAAAGAAAAATAGATGAACAATTAAACAAAAAATCGATTTTTTTTCTCTCTTTCTGTCGCGTATATGAAAAATTCGATTAGTTTTCTCCTCTCGAGTACACGAGTAAAATCTTTTTGAAACAAACATCTATCGAATTGTGAATATTAATTTCTACGCAAATTCTATCATGGCGCTTGAGATCATTTTGGCAACTCAGTCTATGAGTAATAACCGTAAAAAGAGTTGAAGAAAGAAAAAAAAAACAAAACAAAAACAAAGAAAAAAGAAAATTATAGTTATAAATTACGAGAAAATCAAAAAATAAAAAATAAAATAAATTGTCGCCACTCCATCTAAGCCGTATTTAATTCTTTTCCGTCACTTACGCGTTCACACATTCAGAGAAGAAAAAAAAAATTATGAGATAACTATTTCGAATACAGAAAATTGCGTTATCTTCGTTCTTTGTACAGTAAATAACACACGAGCGATGGCGGAAGATTGAGCTGTGAAATTTTTTCTTCTAGTTGATCTTTATTGAATTGTTGTCTAATCACTCTTCTACATAAGTCCATCAACGGTAAAGGTTCAGCTGTAAATGAGAAAAACAGAAAAAAAAAAACATTAGACGTCAAGAAAAAGGTAATAATTAATAAAACATATAAAATATTGAAAATTAAAAAAAAAAAAAAACAATAACAACACAACACATTGGGATTCACGAGATTACTAATAGTTAAATTATGATATCTCTGTAACAAAAATATGACATTATCTTTTGATAATATAAAAATATTCGAAAAATGGAAATACTAGAACAACTATAAATTTTTGATGTAAAAGAAGAAAAAAATCAAAAAATCAAATTATCCAAAATACTTCTCATCTACTTCGATTTAATCACGAATGTCTTGAATTCTGCTAAAAATACTAAATAAAAACAAAAAGGTAACTACCGATCGCAGATCCAACTTCTAACGAATACTTACAACGGCCATGAAAAAACAGAAGATGGAGGGAAACGGAAAAGCTTTTTACAAGAAATTTCAAAATTTAGATAGCATCATTGCTTGTACAAGAATTTGAAATCCTCATTGATATAAAAGTGAGATGTAAACAAATATTGAAGAGAAAGACAGCCTTTTAGGAATTCGCTGAAAGCGAAAGAAAGAAATTGTAAATGACTGTTAGGAATAAGTTTCATCAATGAAACCTACTTAATTAAAAGTCTTAACACTAAATTACTCTTTTACAGAAAATTATTGAAATATAACGAACATAAAATTGCAAAATGATAGGCTCGAACAAAATTTGTGAAAATATTACTTATTATTCCTGAGTAGGAAATGCGTCAATACCTACCCAATATAAGGTGTTTATCAAGAACTTTTATTTCACGAATCTGAATAGTCTAAAACATTACACAGAATTGTCAACATATAAGCCTCACCCACGCTTTGATATAAACAAAGGCAAGGCTCTATAGTGAGGTTCAACTTCATAATCTTTTGTTTGGTAGGAAAATGATGAGGAAAAAATAATTATTATTTTTGATATGGAAACACTTTTTTTGGAAAAAATACGCATATTTCATAAGCGTTTAGTAGGTAAATAATTCACAAATACTAGGTATCTATTCAGTACAATAGATATTTTTGAGTAATTTTGCTGGGTTTCTTTAAAATGTAGAGATTAGATACGTGGATATCATCATCGACGTAAAAAAATAAAAACGCCAGATTCGATAATTTAAGCTGAAAAACTTCTAAATAATTTGAACCGAGTTATTTGCTAATCAAAATCTGCTAACATTCTACATATGAGACATAATTCGGGTTAAGTAAGAAAAACCTAAATGAGAAAAATAAATAAATATGCCAACTGAGAATAAATTTGTCTGGCATTCAGCTTCTTCACCGAAAATCGTTGAACAAGAACTATATTATCGTCTATTTTCTACAAAATTACTCATCCGCTGCTATTAAATAACGATTCATTTGAAGATATTTTCATTCTTCATCCAAAAAAACAATAAAATAATTCGAACATAGTGTGTCCTACAGAAAGGGCCACCACTTCCACTATCTTTTGGAACGACCCAGCCAAAAGTGAAAAATTAAGAAAATTCGCAGGAGCTTCAAGGTCGATATTTCCGAATGAAATAATTGATCTTGTGCAGCGTTCCTTCAAATAATATTTATATAAAATTACGTAAATATAAATACGAACGAATATACTCACGATCCAAACCGCCAATATATTTCATAGTGATTTCACAATGACCCCATACAGCGCTTACGATAGGATATAATTTTTTTCCTTTTAGTCCTCTAAATGCAACACCTAAATACTGGCTGTCAACGACGAAAGATAACGTACCTTCGTCCATATCTAATACAACTGCAAAGTCAAACAATAAGGTTATTAGAACATCCTTGGAAGATTGAGCAAATAATATTTGGGAACAGTAAACCTTAGGTACCTAAAAATTTATCTGGAACAATAAAGGTTTCGTCAGGTTTAAGTAACGCTGGGTAAGTAATACCAGGATTGTTTTTTGAATCGTGAAATAATTTATTTTTGCCTAAATCCCAACCCCACGATTGATCATTGCTACCGACTAAACTCTGTAACACAAAAAAACAAAAGGCACATTATTAAAATACTAGCAAATATAGGCGCACTTCAGAGAAAAAAACCGTAGGTTTTACACGAATTCACGACATCTTATGACGTGATCTTGCATTCGGTGACTTTTATCCGGAATTGGAAGATATAAAATGTCGAATTTTACATTTTTTCGAGTTTTTTCGCGAATAAATTATATTATCCGATTCTTTTTATTTTAAATATCCCAATGAAATTGCCACCAAAAAAGATCAACGTCAGAAAACTCCATAATCGGGCCCTTCGGGTTCTGCAGACATCTGATGGGGGATTTATGATAACTCTGCCACATAAATATAACCCAATCTATTCATAAACATCATATTCAAAAATGAAAATACTGTGACAACTGATAACCATGGTAGGATTTTAATTAAATCAAAAAATCAAATTCTCCAATAATCCACTCACCCTTTCTACAATTTTTTTGATTTTATAAAACAACATTTTGATCACAGAGCCAATTTCCCATTAATATTTTCCATCATCATAAAACAAATGATGGAGAAAAAAAAAAAGAACTTCGGGAAAAAATTTGAAATCTGAAATGGCACTTTGGCATATCAGAGAAATCAAAACACTCATATAGAAAATTGAGGCGTCAAAAAATACATAGTTCTAGAAGCCTTTTTTGGAATTTATTGAAATCTCAAGAAGGAAATTGTAAATTATTATTGTGTGCATAAGTTTCATCACTGAACCCTACCAAAAATGCTATAACTGAATTACTCTAATAAAGAAAATTCTTGAGGCCTACTTAACGAATATGAAGCAGCAAGCTGATAGATAACTCATGTGAAGTTCAAGAAAATAATACAAATTTTGAGTAGGGAATGCGCCAGGACCTAGTATAGGGTATGAAAAGTAAAACTTCTATTTCAAAAATTTGAATTGCCTTACACATAATCATTGACTATAGCACATAAAGAATTATTTTCCTATACCAAACAAAGAAATTTTAAGGTTTAACATCAGTACTGGTATTGTGGCACCCCTTATATCATTTCTATAGTTTATATCGAAAAATAGCTTTGAAATTTTAATGCTGAAAATTTACAGACAATTTAAATTTATAAAATGGAAGTTTTACGTTGTTATACACAATATACCGAGTACGGGGATATTTCTTACTCAGGATTTGAATTATTCTAATCAACTCTACATAAGCTCATAATTTTTATATTCGTTATGCTTCAAGAATTTTCCATATTAGAATAATTAAGCAGTAAGACTTTAGGCGAGTCTCAGTGAAGAAACTTATACCAAATAATAATTTTCAATTTCCTACTTTAGTTCTCGGTGAATTCCAATAGGCTTCAACTCCCAAATATATTCTGACACATTTGAGTGTTTTCTCTGATCAAACAGCTATTTCCAGCATAAATTTTTAACCAGAAAGTTTTGATTTCATGAGAATGAGATGTATTAGTTGTGAATCGGATCTGTGATCAAAATGTTACCATTATATTTGTACTACCTTTTTTTTTTTTTTTTTTTTTAAAGAATCGAGAAATTTTTGGAAAATCTGAGTAGAATATTATAGAATTAGATTTTTCTATTTTTTTTAAAGCATCAAAATTCTACTATCGTTGTCACAATATTTTTTTAAGGGTAAACATCTTAGCTCATGGTAGGAGCTACATTAATCTCTCAGCATCCGATCATCAGGTTGTAAATACTTCAGATGTGTCTTGGTGTATGTATGGTGCAGTTATGTGTGTGCCCCATGTCAATTAAACACATTTTCACTTCGAAACAAATCTCTATTTCACTTAAATGATTCCTCAGCCCCTATTCAAACTAGAGAACTACGGTTGGTGACATTAGAAAGAGGACAACATTTTTATACAATTTTTAAATCAAATGTAGTTATCTGAAAATAAACAAACGAAAAAAAAAAACAAATTGACGGAAAATTTGCTATTTTTTGGAATCTAGAAACCTTTTTAACTTAGCTAAAGAGCTGAGGATGGTATCGCTGGAAACAGGAGAAAAACTGTATAAATCTACGACCCATACAATTTTTCGATTATTTTTCGCAGTTTGAAAATAAGCAAACTAAAAAAAAAAGAAAAATTAAAGGAAAATTGGCCGTTTTTAGAATTTAGAAACCTTTCCTCTTTCACTCAATGATTCTTCGGAGTTGATAATGCTGGAAAGAGGAGAAAATTTACTGTAATCTACTTTCAATATAATTTTTCAATTAACCTTTGTGGTTTGAAAATAAACTGAAAATACACGAATTCAAGAAAATTTTACCATTTTTGTATTATTTAGATATTTTTGTCCTTATGACTACAGTCATAGCGGAACTAACGTATTGCTTTATTTATTTATTTTTGTATTTTCAGTAGATTGTGACATATTTCTATTCATGGATTTTCATGACTCATGAATCACCCATCCGATATCTCCAGAACACGAAAAAGTTGAAGCAAACTTTGTGGTTTGTCTTCATCGATTTCAACAACAAAAAACACAAGAACTGTGAAACAAACCTGATAGCCAACAGAATGTAGCGGAGCCTCTTGCGTGGCAACACCAACCACTGCATGGGTACCTCTTTGTCTGGTCGACCAAAAAACTTCCCATACGTGTAAGCCTTTCGTCAGTCCCACTCTGCCTCGAATGCAGTCAGTACTTTGGGCAACGGGATGACGATGGAATGTCAGTTTATCTTCTTCCTACGAAAAACAAAGAGCATATTATTTTATACATTATTGGTTTATTACATTCGCATTATAAAGAGAAATAAATACATATATGCAAAAGTAGGCATTTAGATCGAACCCAAATTAAAAATAAATTCGTAACACGTGTTCGTCGACATACAGGGCACAGACATTTATACCGTATATACTGTTGAAAAAATAATAAATGAAAAAAGCTAGACGAGTACATCGTCGTTAATGCGGGTTGTGAATGTTTTTTTCATGTTCATTTCAGAAAAGTTTAACAACCTTTCGCATTATGCGTTCATATTGCGACATGAGAGCCGTACGCGAGAGACAAAGGGGCATCAGAAAAATTCTACAAACGAAACGAATTCGTAAAATATTTTTTGGCAACTAATGCACAGTATTCAACAGGATTCAAATAGAAGAGCGAATAAAGTATCAGACGAACAACTGTTATAATGCTTTCAATACAAGTTTTTTTTTTTCTTCAATTTTCTAGTGAGACAAGCGAGAAATGGAAAAACGTTCGAACCCCTAGACAGAGCCCCTCCTCCAACAGATCAATTCGAAGAATGAGAAGGTTAGACAAAAGCTTTGTTCGGTATTCGACAGGTACCAGACTTTTAATTAAATATTTATAAATAAAAATTAACGAAGTCGTTCTAACACTATTTTGTAAACGGATTTTAAAACAGGAATCGTCATTCAGCGTTTTCTCAGCTATAAAAATATAAAAAGGCCAAAAAACGTATTTTACTTCTTAATCTATGAGAAATAAAATTAGCTAGCGTATTCGGGCAAGAATCCCGCATTACCTACTAATGAAAATCAATTTTTCTTTCAAGGAACGGACTTGACTTTATTGGTAGACTTCCGTTTTTTCTTTTAAATAATGAAATATAAAAAATAACCAACAAAATAAAAATTTAAAAAAATATACATTGATGAAGAAAAAAAAAAAAAAAAAAAATAATTAACACCGATTGTATGTACTTTAAAAATAGAGAAAAGTTTCGAAATAGCTTCATCAAAACTACTCCAAAAATAAATTGCATCGATATAAAAAGCAAAAATTTACAGAATTCTTCCATATGAAATGCCAAGTTTCAAATTAAAAAAAAATATTTCAAATTGAATGCGCGGGTTTTTGCAACTTTTCTCATCAAAAGTCAATTCTTAATGTTAATTCTACGTCAATTAATCTTTCGCACTTTCTAAGCCATGAGATTTTCTTTTCACTTCATAAAATTATTTTTTCTGCCAAAATGCACAGATATACACATATCCGTAATCTACATATAGTACGAGTATATTTCCTATTAAAAATTTGAATTCGTTAATTTTATTTTCTTCTTTAAAATGGATGCTAAATCTGGAAATAACTTTGATTAATTGAGAAAAGTGAAACAATGCTATCAAATTTTGATGTTTTTAAATTGACAATAAATTTAACAGAGAGTGAAAAAGATGCGAGTTCAACAAAACCATTTTAACTGAGGGTGGTGTCGCAAAAAGATGCAACCAGGAATACGAAGAAGCAGAAAATAACGTAGGCTAAACATATCTAATGCAAAAAATAAATCAAAAATTAACCAGCTGAATGGGGTTGCTCGATTAAAAAAGAAAAAAAAGTAGAATTGCAAATATTTTCCCTTCAATATTACACCTAATTTGTGTAAGGTGGATTCTAATGGAATTTCTTTGGCAGCGTACACCCATCGAAATTCGTGCTTATTTATTAATAGAAAGATGATCAAACTATGGTTATTAATAATTGAATAAGCAGTTGAAGAAAAACGAGGAAGAAAAAACAACACTGCTAAGTAGTTGTTACGAATTGAAAAATATTTATGACTTCGGTAAAGCGTGTCAGCTGCTAGAGAATAATAATAAAGTTCAAAAAGTTTTCACGGGGAATATCATGGTTTCTTCGATTCTCTGTTACAGACGTCATTCTAACTCCATTTACAAAATCTGAGTTAAAAATGAAGTAAATCACCTAAAAACTCGGGGGTGCATAACTGATAGTTATTTGTGAAACAAGGGCAAAAAGTAGATGATTCTGGAGTCTCGCGCTGCAAATCACACGAATATCAATCACCTACTTTGAACGTGTGTCACACTGCAATGGCCAAAAGAGGTTGTAATGTACCTAATTAGAACCACTTTCGATGTTACACCATACACGAAATATCACGTACTAAAAGCAGTAATACTTCTAAAAAATAATTCAAGTTTATCATCCACAAACTATAGTGGACCTTAACATCTAATAGAGACTCAATAATATTTTAAAACACACGAGTGAGTTTACACATTTAATAAAATAATAATTTGTACATTACAGTACTTATATTCATACGTTAATATTTATACTTATATAATCACAATTCAACAAGCAAGACTATCTGTTCACCAGAGACTTCTACTAGAGAGGTTCCAGGTACTTAGAAGTAGCTGTTGAGGAACTGTGTCTTTTTCCACTGAATCGAGGGATTATATACTTGTTCAGGGTATGGGAACATACGTGTTGGATAGGTAAAGTGAGGTAGGGTGTTGTTATTATAGGGTTGTGCTGACTCGTCGAGTACTCGAGGGAAAGGTACAATTAGGTCATGAGTACACAGATAATATATCTATATTTATAAAATCGAATACGGGTAATTTAGTGGTTGTTTATAAAGAGTTATAGGATGATTATTGTTGATAAATATCTATGTTTTTGGTGTTCGAAAATGTGTGGACGAGTATATTCGTCATTTCTAAAAATAGATGAAAATATACGTTACACACACACTATTTTTTTCAACATGCCCCCCCTAAAAAAAAGAAAAATTTGTTTTCTTAAAACCGAATAAGAATTAATATTACTTTTTTTAAACCAAAAAATGTCCACATCCCTCTTATCCACACTAATCCTACAAAAAATTACTCGATAATTTTTTTAGAACCAATAATTTTACTTAAAATAAATAAAAAAATATCAGAGGTAGTAGTGTCAAGCCATATGAGAAAGTAATCGAGCCATGCGAAAAAGTTAACTTGAAAGGGCGCATGGGCGCCCAAGAAAATTTTCTTGCGATTGAAATTCACTATTTTTTGTTCAGTCGAGGGCTTTGACTATATCTACAGTACTGGACCCGTGAAGTACCTACAATGATTTCTGGTCAGACATGCCCGCAACCACGGTATACCACTTGACGTACTTTTAACTACGTTCATGTACACTATCCTTGTGAATTTAAGGGATGACCCTCATCGAATGTATTCTAAATTGGTAAACTCAAGCAAAAACATCGAAAGTACGCACCAAGTACACACTGGCTGTCTACTTTTATGCCGCCATGTCCTCACATTTAAAAGTACACTGGGCTTATGGAGCTTTATTGGCCCGGTACTATATAGTCGAAGGTCGAGGAACATTAAAAAACGTATTTTTCGGTAGACCGTTACAAAAAAATACAACTAAAATTTAGCGATCAAATAGTATTTTTGAATTGAAAAAATCATGATAGGTGAGTTGTAACTATGAATCACTGTAAAATGATTTGCAAAAAGGAGGAAAAAATATCGAATAAAATTAAGTGTGAAAACAGACACAAGCGCAAACAAGTCCAAACAAACAAAAAATGAATGTCGCGCTCAGGAATATTATTTCACAAAAAAAGAAAAAACCAAGAATGAAAACGGTAATATACAGAAGATTGCACGCGTTCAGCGAGTCACAAAAATAATTTAGTACCTCATTTTTTCCCCTTAACGACGTGAATATAATCAATTTGGAAATAATCGTTGAAAGACAAACCCTTATACTCGACGACAAAAAGAGAAAAAAAAAAACGTACGAAAACAAAAGACCAAAACTCAAGTGTTCTCAGCTCTTTAGGAACGAGAAATTAATTATTCAAAATTACGAGGGTAGCAGTCAAATATAAAGAACGTTATTCGAACGCAGCTCAGAGACATTTCAAATGGATGAAGTTTTTGGTAGCACCGAATTCGAGGTAAGCGAATAGATTGAATACAGAGTGCTGTATTTTAGGAGCACAGTTTGAACACTCAGCCGACTTAAAATGCATGAGAACGCTAAATAAACGTTCGAAGTTTTAACTTGAATAAGTCAATAACATTTCAGTACAATATGATTTTCAGGAATTAACAAAATTATCCCATTTTCACGAAGCAGATAGAATTTCAAAAACACAGGTTTCATCATTAATGGGCACGTTGACAAAACATAAGTATTAGACTGAAATAACTGGTTTGAATTTTACGACGCCGAGGCAAGTAAATTGTTTCATTAAGAAAAAATTATCAAAAAAAAAAATTTATCAACTTAATTGAGATTTCATCGTAGGAAATTAACTTCTGTTTCGAATGCTTCAGAATATCATCGAAAAAATTTAAAGAACGTCGAATATTTGAAGAAATAAGTGAACTAGAATTCGACAAGAAGCGAGTTTTTCGTTACAACTCATTTCGAATATTTTCAAAATTGTTATTATAATCAAAAACCAGAAAACACCACAACATACTACTTTCTACGAAATTTCTCAACAAAATTATAAACAACCGTTTCAAACTGAGCTTTCAAGTTTCAATTGACTTGTGCAGTAGATCTTTTCACTCGAACGATCGATTGTTAGATTTTTCATAATATTTTCAACAGACTGAAAAGATTTTCGTTTTCTTCAATTTCGAAATACAAGAGAACAAGAGCACGTACCGAACAACTAAATATTTTTTTTGTGCACAATAGATATGTTGATAGTTGAGGAAAAACTCGACTGTGAATACATCATTCATTGTAAAATTTTCCAACTTTCTACAAAAATAATGTGTTCCATTTCTACAATTTGAGTCGTCTTCCATGGCCGATATGTATTCATAACCGATTCAAAATGAACAAGGAGTACATATCTGCGATTAAATGAGCTACAATTCGAATCAGAGAATGCACGACTGCGGAAAGCTATCGACTTCTTTCTGTCGAAACGTTTAAAACAGGTTTTCAATCTTTCCCGAAGACTGACAACGGAATACAAATCCGAAGTCTCAATATTGCAGCTGGTCTATGGCAGACACTTCAAACACAACCTCCTGGGGTTGCCAACTCCCTAATATTTAAGCATAGAATCGACTGATATCACACACACGTTCTACGCCTAACCTCGCCAATTCAAACATAACTACAAAAATAAGTGAAATTTAAATTAAAAGTAAACTGTACTCAGGAAAGTGTACGTTTTCCAACGAAAATTGATAAACTGGCAGAGACAAATAATTATTAATGGTCAGGTGCCTTTTTTAAGTAGCTTTTCGATGAAAATCTAATAATTATATTTTCTTACTTTCAATAAACCAATATACAGTCGATCAAATTAATTTAAATAATTTAAAAATAAAGACACGCTTTGAAAAAGGAACAATTTAAGAGCACTACGATCTTGAATAACAGATGAATGAAAACAACGCGAAACGAATGGATTTGAAGAAAATTTTTTAATTAGGTAGGACACTTGACAGATAGCCAAAAAAAACTATGCTACACGGAGCAATATGAAAGAAAAGAGTTGAAAATAAACGAATATCTGAAAAAGCTAATATTTAGAGGACGGTTATCCAAATAACCCTCCGATTCGGTCACGTTAAATAGCGACTTAACAGTTTTTTTAAAGAATTAATCTGAATCCAAATATTTTAGATTTTTAAAAATTCTCTAATTAATTCAATATTTGTAGAAGAAAAGTTTTTTTAAGTCAATACCCGTTTAGATGCGGGAAAATCAGAATAAATTCTAATTCTATAGCAATTTAAATTTACTGGATTTCAATTAATGGAATTTAGTTTATACGCGTCAACTAATATATTTGCATTAGGACTTCCTAAATTACATACAAGGATACAAGCAAGCCAAGCATAGATAGTAAGAAAAAAAAGTTTTATTTTCAAATACATTCAAGTTTATAATGCCGTGAAATCAGAAAAATATAACGAAAAAAGGTGATGAACGTTTCAAAAAGTAGACCACTTATACCACTAAGAAAAAAATTCAGCAGGAAAATTACTTTCCATCGAAACAGAAAAATCTAGAAAGAATGTAAAGATTTGAATTTCGCAGTTTTGTATTCGATAGCATCAAAGCTAAAATTCAAAAATTCCGTAACAGTAAAATGAATAGAGGATTTTGCATTCAACATTTACCACTGAATGGGTTTTGAAAAGGAACGGCCTCCTATTTTAAGTATTGTAGATTGAAACAAAGTTAAAATACAATAGAATGATTCAAATTTTAAGGTTAGTTCATAATCGGAGTAAAATGATAAGTTTACAACAAAAAATAGAAAAAAATGAAAGTAAGTAAACAAGAACATAATTTAACCTTCAATGCTGTCTGTCTAGACAAAAAATTAGTACAAATTTCGAGAAATAGAAATAACATTCAATAATTTTTTTTTCGGTAAACTCAAGCTCTCGAGATCAGAACTGTGAAAAGACGAGCAAATGATAATCCCTTTGGGTATTTAAAAAAAAAAATTAAGGCGTATAAAATAAATTATTTCTTCCTTTTTCGTCATTTTTGTGATTATATGGGAAGTAAAGTAGCTTTTATTTTCCACTTCACTGAAGATTGAGAGGCGGGTCGGCAGCAACCTTAAATGACGTCATCCAAAAAATTTCAAAAACACCGCCCATTTTGAGATTTAATATATTTTTTTAAACCATAAAACGTAGTCGCTTTATTTCTTAACATTGAACAACATTTTTGAAGCTTCAGAATATTCAGAAAAAATTTTTTACACTCTCATTCTTCCTTCCGATATTTCATCAGAAAAATACATAAAACGAATTCATAAACAATTCGTGTTTTAATCGCGACAGCTGACAAGCTGTCATTCAAGAAAATCAGCATGAATCCGTGGGATACCTTTAAATTTTACACGCTAATTCGAGAGGAAAAATTGTCCCCGGAGCCATCAGAACACAGAACACCATGCAATGTAATACATTAAAAAGCGAACGAATAAGATAATTTTATACCTTAACAAATATATTTAGCGATCTGTCTTCAGAATTCCAAGCGTGTTTGATTTGGGCTTCACGAGGAACAGCTGGCATATCTAATAAAATGTCTAGTCTAGCAGGTCTGGCAAAATCTTGCGACAGTTCTCGCGGTATCACCGGTTTGTATTGTTGCACGCCGTCCCTGTTCACACTTTTAACTCCATCTGTAAGAAAAATCAATGGAAAAATACGAACATGCGTGCATCTAAGAAAATAATTATGCATGATTCCAGCAAATGAGCGTGGAATCAATGCAGGCAATCGAATTATAGAGGCTGTAACCCCCAAAACTTCAACCCAATGAAGGCGAATTTACATCAACAAAAATGTTTACCCAAATATGAAGAAAGCCACTCAAAAATATTTTTAATGGTCCTATCCAAAACAAACACAGTACCTACCTATGCTAACGTTTTTATATGATGCACAAACCCCGAATGTCAACAAGGGAGGCAAAAAATAAAAAAAGAAAGCAACTTAAAACGTTACAGAAGGGTCTATGATGCTGAGCACAAAAAGCAAAGACACCGTCAATATTGGTTACATCACAAAAGTAGCTCAGGGATGAAGTGTTCAGCATTTGGTTTTCCATTTAAAAAAAAATAAAAAAAATACAGAAGATGAGATTATCATTAATAATCACGAATAATGCATTTATGCATCGAAAAATTGCTTCTTGCCTTGACAAACTATAAAAAAAAAGGTCGATGGCATGCCAGTCGAAAAAGTAGATTTCGCCTAGAATAGAGTTTTACAAATTATTTGTACTGCGGGTTGCGTTCGTTATGGACTTCAAGAATTTTTGTGTTATAAAGAAAATTTCAAAAAGCCGTGATCTGGAAACTAATGAGCGGATTAGACCCATTTTCGAACTTGACAGGGATATGGACACAAAGTATGGACAGGAAAAATTTTGTCACAGTCTGTGAAGAATTACGCTCTTTAGTTTCTCCACAAATTTCAACTTCAATCAGCCACCACTCGGAAACTAACGGTGGATTTAGCCCATCTTCGAAGTACACCGAAATATGTATGGGCTAAAAATATACATGCGTGCTAAAGTTCATCTCGATCTATGAAGAATTACGCCTTCTAGTTTGGGGCGACATTCGTTATATCCCACATACCTATATGTATGTTACAGGTAAAGTGTAAAATTCAGGCATTTCATAATTACCTAGCAACAGTTAGGCAGAGAGCGAAAATAAATGATAAGAAACAAGTATTGGCCAGACACATAAAATGAACGGGTCATGATAATAAAGTGAAATGATTATGTAGGTACCTATTGTTAATATTAAACAGTTTTTAGGGGGCTTCTTTCTCTTGAAATTTTTATTTTTCCTAGAATCTAAAGCACTTCACTCATCTGGAGCTTACCGCACAGTGGTGATTGGAGTGGATGTTCTTCCTCGATTTTTTCAAAATCCGATTTTGGGAGGAGGAATCAGGATGTGTTTCGGCAACACAAAATTACGAAGACATTTGCCACCAATTTATTGCATTCAATTTTAAAATTAATCTGACAAGGCCGAGACTTATTCTTCAACTTTGCTACAGAGGAAAACGAGTGGGAGAGAGGGTGTGTGCGATTTTTAGCGTGATATTTCGGAAATTTATCGCCACCCATTTATGCGAAGAAAAATTCCGCTGAAATTTATATTGAACGAACGTTGGTTTGGTTCCTGATAATACGCCCGAACTAATGACCCATACGCCAGACGTTTTCAGTAAAAAGTATAAAATTCGATTAGGCTATTGCCCGCCACCTATATTGAAGGAGCTGTTGAAAAATCCAGACAACCATATTTGAGAAAAATATTTAGCAATAACTACTGCCAATTCTCTCAATCGGCAAGTTCGATAAGGGCTACTCGGTTAGGTCGATTTCGCAAATTTTCACCAACACCCGACTTTTTTGAAATTGAAACATATCCAGCGGAGCCTATATGAGCCCTACTTACGCATATCAGTCGAAAAAACAAAAACGTTTCGCATTTATATAAATATTCAATCTCATCGAATGGTGAGGGGTTTTATCGACCCTCCTTCACCTTCAACCACCCTGGCGCCCACACAAAAACACCTTCACGAAGTCGACGCGCGACAAAACTACAAACGAAAACATTTTCTGGAAAAACTAACTGGATATTTTCTGGCCCATGTTCATGCCTTGGAGAGGAACGGTGTTGGTCGACGAATTTCGTACTCGTCTCGTATATCCAGGTCCGTTGGTGCTGCTAATCGGGTGTTCACGAAATTGCTGTTGCAAATACGAAGCGGTCTTATTGTTGGACAAATTGGTGGAAGATCCGCCGGATGACTTATACAGGTTGCTGGAACGTCTGGCAGGTAGGTCGCGTAAATCGTGTAATTCGAAACCGGAAGAGGTGAACGCGTTGTTCGACACGGTCGGCCCGATACTACTCAGCGGACGTGCGTTGGCTTTGTACCTGGAAACGAGAAAATAATATTCCATCAAAAACCATATTCGATAACACGATCATGATGCGCGGTTGTAATATAATAAACTTATGGGCATCGAAGTTCTATTTGTTTACATTGCTTCGGTTTCTCGTAAGCTGCCTTTCATTGACTTACGCCGGGTGTGGATGGGGGTGTAGTGTAGACTGTGCAAGTGTGGAGTGTTGACGGGGGTAAAACTGGTGTACCTAGGGTGGAATTTCACGATATGGGACTGAGTTTCACACAATGTAAATTTGTCAATCAAACATATTAATATAATATGATTATACGGTGCCCCGTGTTGTAGACGATTATAATGATGGTCTAGATTATGATATGGGAGGAATAATTATTACGGGAAATCCTATCGGGCCAGTACTAGGGAGGTCATTTGTGAAATAATCCCACGGTTTTTATTGAATTTATAGTTTGAATACAGTTTACACCAGAGTGGCTACATCAATCAAACTTTTTTGATCAACATACTTCATTGCACTCGCACCAAAATACACCAACACCCAAACGAACACGTTTCAGAGTCAATTAGTTTGAATGCCTCATCACATCATGCGGGGAATCGGAGGCCATATCAATACGAAGAGTAATTTTTATTTTCAGTATCTCAATAATATTTGACAGAATATCGTAAAAATTATAACAGCGGCACGAATTCGAGAGAAAAAGTGCTACAAATGAGTTATGATTATGACTGAACAATTGAAAATTAAGATATTCATGTTTTCATGTAGGTTTTCGAGAAAATGTACGTATGTATTAAAATTTATGTGATATTAAGACCTAGGGTTGGGGATAGGTTTGTTTTTTGTTTTTTTGTTTCATGACCCAAATTTTAACATAATTAGCTGAAATTCATATATATAAATCATGTTTCTATTTAACATAATACAGATCGCAATTTTTATTCGCTACACTTATTCCGATTCAGACCAGGATGAACCATATTATTTTTGGTTCAGATCAGCCGGATGATAAGTCCAATACATTCTATTATGTCGCATTTTTGTAGAAAATGCGTAATTTTTAACCAACAGTCACCAAATTTGGAACAGACATCGAATAGGTGTATTATATTCTAACATTCTGGAAAATTTCGTTTCAATCAGCTAGGCGGTTCCCGCGTATAAATGATTTTAAAAAATCATAAATTACTCTAAGAAAAAAATATATATTTCAGATGAATCAGAGAAGCTGCGTCGAAAATGCGCCTGTCGTAATTTTATTTGCTGCTTCAATCATTTAATAACTTGCATATGTATTTTATAACTTCACAATTCAGTTCATTATGAATTTCCTAGAAACTTTATCTAAAGAACGTAATTTTTACCCAGAATTTTTCCGAATACTTTTAATATTTTAATTTTCTTATTGTATTATTTATTTATTTATTTATTTTTTTGTGTCAAGAAAACCGATATTTTCTAGACTGGCTGGCTGCGCTTAAGTAGTTTTTTTAAAACGAATTTTGGAATTTCATTTCGGCAACAGGCGAATTCTATTTGCAAAAGTTGGTGTAAAGAGTCAAGTTGCAACCATCCCTTGTTCATAAATCCCACTTTCGTCTAAAAAATAAATAAGCACATAGAATTCAACCATTGTACCTAAACCATCATTACAGCCACAGTAGCGCACTTTACACTTTTCTTACAATAGCTACGTTTTCACTGAGCTTTTTGAAGCTGGATTGTACATTGTAAAAGACCAGCGAAAACTCTGCTATACATTCTAAATCATCTGAGATCAACGTTTATGAGGCAACTGCACGTACGGTAATATTGTTTAAATGAAGTCGTTATGAAATACCGAAGTCCTCAAAGAGTATGTAAATTGATTATAGTATAATTTGCATAGACGTTCTAAGTTTTTAGAATAAATAAATTTCACTGGATTCGGAAAACAGGCCTAAATTAATTTAAACAACGTGGAGAAAAAAATTAAATTCATCTCCTGTCTAGACAAAAGTCAATGAAGCTTGAAGAGATCTAACTACACTTCCGATGATTACTCGGCTGTTGATCAATTAGAGGTAAGTTTGATTCTTTATAGCCCACCTGTCAAACTAGTTTTTAGAAATGTTACATGTTGCTTATCAGAACTTTTTAAATTATATAAAAATTACATTTTCTCATAGTTTTCAACTTAAATTTCGGAAAAAATTTATTACAAAAAACAACTCAATTTCATAGAATTAAGGAAACTGTTCCGAAATCGTGACTCTTCAAAAAAGAAAAAAAAGCCGTCTGCATCGCTATAAGACAATCAATTAATCATTCTCAAAGAATTCCGAACTTGAGTAAGTTCACGAAATACTGGTACAGGCACTAATAGTTTTTACTTTTGTCAGAACATTAAGAGAAAGGAGAAGGAGGAGACAGCGAAACTATGACACTCGCTAATGATTTCTGGCTTTAATGCAGAGTGCATTTTCCAGATTTCAGAAAGATAAAAAATGGAAAGTTTTTCTGATTAGAGTAGCATTTCTACTTTTTACTTTGAACATTGAAATAAAAACTTCAATACAAGCATCATACTAGCTTGGGAAAAAATTCTCCCAAAAAATACACGCGGAAGTATGAATAATTAAATAGAGCTTTAAACGGTGCATCGAAAAATAAGGTGCGAAAATCTTTTAAAATAAATTCTCAAATCATTCTTGCACAATCATGCTGTTCTCCAATTTAGAATTTGAATACAAAAAAACTGTAGCGCAGTGATACTTCCCTAGAAAACCCAGTTTACCCATTTGCATTTTCATTTACAATATTAAATAAATAAATAAATAAAAATAAATAAATAAATAAATAAATAAATAAAATAAAACAAAACGTAAATTATTGCAATGCAGAAAAGACGCTCGCAACTTCTTGCACCAAACTTCTACCAGACCTGCTCCCTTACAATATATATCTTTCGTAAAAATTTCAGTCGAATCTGTTCGGTAGTTTTCTCAAAATCGTGAACACAAATATTTTTCAGCAATTTTCTTCACCAGTTTTCTCAAAAACTACTGAAATAATAGGCGCCAAACTTCTAAGAGACTTGTATCATTACAAGGAAAATCTATCGTAAAAATTTCAGCCCGATCCCTTTTGTCATTTTCTTAGAAACCTGGAAAAACGACTTTTCCAGAAATTTTTCGTTTTCCAGTTTTCTCAGAAACAAATCAACCTATAAGTAAAAAACTTCTTTCAGCTCTAGTAGAGAACTACCTCTCGTGAAAACGTCATATCCACCTGGTAGTTTTCTCAAAACTGTGAACCCAAAATTTTGGGCGACACACACACACACAAAAGGTCAAAATAAGATAATGGAACCAATTGTTTTCTTCTATCATGAAACGGGTAATTTTCATGACCACCACCACTAACCCCACAATGATGTCAATTTTAATACTCCGTTTGCAAGCAACTGGGTAAAAACTCTAACGCAGCAATACTTCGCAAGAAAAACCCAGTTTGCCAATTTATAATATCACAATTCAACAAAAACTCCTGAATTCCAAATGCGTGTAAAAATTGTAAAAAGCAATTCGATAGTTATCAATATTTAACAAACAAATCGATCTGTTGAAATTGCATTGTTACACTTTTAAGTAAAATAAGTAAACAATCCCTTACGCCGTAAATACAGAAAAGATACTTTAAGCAACACAAACAACTTTCTTTTCTTCAAAAATTAAAAAAAAAAAAAATTTTTTTTCATGGAAACTACTGAATCAATAGGCACCAAACTCATACCATACTTGATCCTACATAAAAACTAAATTTCGTGAAAGTTTCAGCTCTATCCCTTCAGTGGTTTCCTAAAAATCCTGAAAAAACCACTTTTTCAGCAATTTTTCTTTTCTAGTTTTCTCGGAAATTACTGAAACTAATAGACATCAAACCTCAATCAGTCTTGCATGCACATAAGAACGATATATCCTGAAAATTTCAATCCGTTCTCTTTCGTAGTTTTCTCAAAATCCTCTAAAACCATTTTCCACGAATTTTTTGTTCTCTAGTTTTCTCTGAAACTACTAAAACAATCAGCACTCAACTCCTGTCTGAACTGATCCAATATAAAGACTACATTTCACGAAAATTTCAGCTTTGTCACTTTCGAAGTTATTTTAAAACGGTGAACAAATAATTATTCTCGAAAACTACAGAACGAACAGGCACTAAACTTATATGAAACTTTTACATGCATAATAACAATATATCGCGATAATTTCAGTTCAATCCCTTCAGAAGTTTTTTTCAAAATTGTAGAAAAACCACTTTTCCAGTTATCAAAAACTATAGAACCAATCAACGAACTCCATCAGACCTGATCCTGTATAATGACTATCTTTCGTGAAAATTTTACCCTCATCCCTATGGCAGTTTTCTTAAAACTGTGAACACAAATTTTGGGCGATACATACATGAAAAAATATTGTGAGAAAATGATACAAATGGTTTTCTTTTATTACGAAACCAATAATTTTTATCATCCGCACCCCTAACCCTTTTGCGAGTTTAATTTTAATAACTTGTATGCAAGTAAATTGGATAAAAACACGGTGAGACTATATGCAATGGCGAAAATAACGATATTGATGCAACATAAAAGAGAACTTGTTCAATTTTGAATGTTACTTTTTTACAGTGACCTTACAGGTCGAACAAGGACGATATTTCAGGGTTATCAAAAAGAACGTAACAAAATCGATATCAAAAATAACTTTAAACGATAGTATACGAAAATAATCAAAAAAATTTTGAACACGCGAAATTCTACATGTATAATCTGTATTTCCCTAGAAATTTCCGCTGATTTTCCAAATGTTAGGGCATTTAGTCATGTTTTTTTTTTTTTTGTTTTTTTTTTGTTTTTTTTTCTTCCATAAAATAAACATAAAACGTATGTAGGCTCATACAAAAAGTAATTAATTATTATGAAGTGTCATGACAAATTCTGCTCTTGTGTAATGTCAGAAAATTGACATGTTTTCACTTTCTCCAACCAAATGTAGTTCATTGTCAACTTGTATACGCGGAGAAAACTAATAAATTCCCCTTTCGCCTAATCGTTTCATCTTTTTAGACAGAAAATTGATCACTGAATCAAGATTGAAAACAACACTTGAATTTGTCAATTTTCAGAAGACAAGAACTGCAGTCAACATTAACGTTTAAGATCAACTAAGTATATTTTCAAACACCGAAAATGTTAATTTTTTTGTGGTAAAGTAACTGAAATATGATTACGACGCCAAAAATTATAATATAATAATAATAATAATAATAATAATAATAATAATAATAATTATTATTATTATTATTTCAATAATTAATAATTGATACGAAAATTTTGCTGAAATCATACGTTTTCTTTTTGCGATGATGAAGAAATTCAAATTAAATCACACAATTCAAACAGAATTTTAGCGATATCTTGGAAACTAAACGTACGATTTCAGCGAAATTTTCACAGAATTTTCAACTAACATATATTTATGTCTTTGAAAAATTTATACTTCTACAATTAATTGTTTGATGCAATGGCGCTCGATTACTTTAATGGTATACGTGATTTTACTTATCAAATAAAGCTACAATACATTATTGATAAGGACTTGAAAAATCCATACAGCCGTCTTTGTACTCACTAAAAACTAAAATTTCCATAAAAATATGTAATAATATTAATCAAACTCGAATAAAATAAGTGCAAAATGAACAAATTTTAGGTAATTATGAAAGTATTTAAATTTTAAATGATCGCCCACAAAATCAGGACACCGGTTGAATTGGGACATTTCTTCAATTAAAAAATAATAGAAATACAAACGGTATTTGTGTCTGAAATCTCTGCATAATAGAATCGGCTAATGGGGGCATCTAATCGCCGCAAATAATCTATTTTTATTTGTCATTGGTGTTATCTCCATCAAGTTTTTTTTTACAGGAAGGAACTAAGGATAGTCTTTGAGTGCTTTGGATGCTTTCTCAATTAAACTATTCATTCTACCAGTCATTAAAAATGAAAAGCAGAATTCGATTAACCTTTTTTTTCACCCCAAAAATAGATATAATGAATAATTTAATTGATTTATCATATATTATTGTACATATGTACTTATTTGAACTTTAGATTAACGGGACAAACGCTGACAAAATGAATGGTCACTGATGTATCCCAATAAAGCAGCGTCCACTGTATCTGTAGAATTATTTTTAGCTAATAATGGAATCAGTAAATTTCACAACTGAGGCCATAAATCACTCCCAGGGTCGACTTGACGTAACGTTCATTTCATCACTGCAAAATCGTTTATCGTATTATGTTTATCCGTACAGAACATTTACTATACATGCACTGTACAGAACATTTACTAAACATGTACAAGCCTAATCCTCATTTTAGAAATTTCGAAAAAATGTATTATCTTTGACAAATACTTTCCGCTTACCACAAATGACCTTTTTATCAATTATTTTTTCTGGTCAATTCAAACTGATTTCAAACCTTCACTTAAAATACCCTGAAAATTCGTAAGTCAAATATTAGATAACGTTGTGATTCCGTAAAAAACGATTAAGAAGAATGAAAAATCCTACAAACAAAGAGTTTATCAAATCGAATACAGTAAGCTACTTTCAAATTTAGGGACTTGTCCGATTATCGTATCATAGTTGATGGAATTTCCAAAGCAACTTCGACTTTCTTTGTTGCCTTACGAAGAATATTCGAATTAGACATAATACCGCCGAAAAATTTCAAAGATGATTTTAATTTGTTGAAAACAGCTTAGTCACATCAGTATTGAGAATAGAACACAATAAATGGTTGTATTTTTTGTTCGTTTCAAGGTAAGCTTCATCTACTAATAAAATATACGTCGTTTTTCAGGATATACCCTCCACGTTCTAAGGGGAACTGGTTTTATCATCCCTTGGGCAAAATTTTAGGTCCGTTAAAATTGTAAATTATTAGCTTGAGAGTCGAAAGTTACCGATGCATTTCAACCCGAACGACAGAAAGTTAACTGAGAACGACAATATCCAAATCCACCATCTTTGCCAAACATATATTGAGCGATCACTTAATTGGTCATAAATAATGTAGGTAATATTTAACATATATTTCGAGTAAAATTCAAATTTTGATTATTTTGATCGAGAAAACTCGAAAAATGTTGAATTACGTCCCACAAATATAGAACTTTAACTCGCAAAATTTCGAAACGAATATAATGTAGGCCAATGGTTTTTTTGGCACAGACAGATAACTCTCATCAAAAATAATTCGGGCATGAGAGTTTTATTCTCAATAAGACAGTGGTAAGGATATTGTTAACTTCGTCAAATATTTTGACTTTTATCATCACGAATGAGAAGGGAAGATATTTAAAAATTCTATTTCAGTTTGCTTTTCTCGGTGATTACCTCGAAAAATTTAAATATTCAGCCGGTTTTGAGAAAATTAATAAATACAAAACCGTAAAATAATTATTGAAAAATATTTCTGTTTTATAGCTTCAAACATTACAAGATTTCTCCAAGAAAGTTTATAACATTCGCTACGGTTCGGAAATTTAAGAAATTCAAAGGTATTGCAGCTGAGAATCTGTTCGACTAATTTAGCTGAATAATTTTCGAATTTAGTAGAGAGTTCTGATTGAACAGTAAGATTTTCGTTTAATCGGTAAAAGCATGGAAAAAATGTTTATACCAACTGCAGCTTCATCTCAAAACTGATAAGAATTAATTAGAAATTTCTATACCGAATTTTGAAGTCAAAATTATATGACATACGTACATCTCAATTTCTGAGAATGCGGCAATTTGAATAATTAATGAAAAGATAAGGTTTTTTGACTTCATTGCATAATCTTAATATTAACCTTCTTAATTGCCTGTTTGCAAGCAAACTGAGTGAAAACCTAAAATAAGTTTACGTTAAAAATGAATTTTGAAAAGATAAGCTTTTATTTATTTTTTTTGGCTTTCCCTACATGCTAAATAAATATTATTTCATTGCGAAAGGTTGGCTACAGCATTAGTATATTTTAAAATCGCAGTAGTGAGTACAATAAAAGCTTATAATAATTCAGTTCCTTCATTGAGTAAGTCTAAAAAATTCTATCAATCGATGGAATCAAATAAGAGAGATAAAGATTAATTATGGATATTAATGTGGTTCTTTATCACCAGTGAAGAAGCAGTGAGACAATTACGTAAAAGAAAAAACAAATCAAAAATTAAAATAATACAATGAATTTTTATACGAATCATTTTCCTAGCGCCCCAATAGTCGCAAAGAATAGTATACAAGATTTCTTGTATTCACTCTTGATGTTAGACCTAAAATAACTACGTAATTTTAAACCTTAACGATGATGAATCAAAATATAATATAACAAGCTAATAGTCTAATACGTCATAAGTTTTAGGATAATTTTCAAACCACATCAGTGTTGCTCTTGAGGAATAAGTAAAAAAATGAACTACAAATTTGGAAACTTTCAAATTTTATCTACATTTCAAAATCAAACATCATTAATCAGAATTTATTCCAAAAATTTTTCTATCCAAACAACATGATAATACAGAGTGGTGCGTAGTGGTGCGAAATATCGATATTTTTCGCACCACATTGGTCGAATTTTCAATTTCTGAAACTTGAACGAATTTGGACTCTTTCAACTTGAAGAAGAAACTCCGTACAATAATCTATGGTTTTTTATCCATCATACAATACGATCGTTTCTTTATTACAACAATGTAACGTCCATTCCACAACTACGTCAATGAGCTTTGCAACATGCATATATCTAAACTTAGGCCCACATTCGCTCACAAACGTCACTTTAACCTCCCTTCACTTAAATTTCACTTAAAAAATGTTTTTTGCACAATTTGGTGCCTAAAAATGTGGGAACATTGTATCTTTTATGAGAGTTCCAATGTAAAAATAAAATGTTACCACAATCTTAACTACAAAATTGTACCAAGTATCATTTTTAAGTGAAGTTTAAGTGAAGGGAAGTTAAAGTGATGTTTGTAAATATGGGCCCTATACTCTGTTCACGCAAAGAAGTGCGTGACGTCAGTGCGGAAGACATTGAATTCGGACGTACATTTTTCGCTCGAGATGGAAAACTACAACATCAATTATGAATGTGATGCTCGCGCAGTGAAATAGAGCAATTAATTTAGTAGGTAGCCTATTAGTCTATTCGCGCAAGTCAAAAATACAGATTTAAATTCCCTCTCACAACAATTCTCTTTCCCTTCGTCTTCGGCGAAACTATGGGTATATGTTCTCGTTTCCTCGGGTTTGCATATTGACATATATAGCGGAATATTCATTAAGAAAATAAAATAAAAAAATAAATTTCTCGACGTAATTACGAAACATGAAACGTACACGACCGGAATGGACACTAAGAAAAAATCTCATGACGTTCGATTCAAAAAATATTAATTTTTCCCAACGCAAATTTATTTGATCCGATATATTTTCAATTTTTTTTTTTTTAGTATTTTGTTTTCACCTTGCTACAGTACAGCACCTATCTACTATTATGACGAAAAGGAAAACATTTACAATAGACAAAAAGAAAAGCAGCAACGTTCTGAATGATAGAAAAAATAAAAATTAATGGTGAATTTTACGAATAAAAGCTTCGGCAACTTCAATCGACGACCAAGTTAAATCTTTCGGACGTTCGCAGCTTTACGTTTAAAAAAAATCTTCGAAATTCGAATACTAACAATCGACAGGAAAAAATCAAGCGACTCTGTAATGACGTGAATTACTTCGTCTGCGTCATCGTAGACATTCGTAACCACAACAACGACGACATTAGTAACGAAAAATATTAAGTTTTTCACAAAATACCAAGTTCGTATATTGGTAATACGTAATAATTACCAACAACAATGCATGTCTCAAGTCGAAATTGATTTAAGATGTGTTCAATTTTACGTAAGTGTAACCGATGGCTCAAAATACTCGTACCTGCTACACACACGCCATGACAATAACAACAATACAGCTAGCTAATCGTAGGTACCAATATTACTGGTACGGATTATCAATCCGTGAAGGATTGAGAAGGAAGAAAAACAAAAAAGTATAAATATGTATTTTTAGTGCCAACACGGTAAGTACGACCATTTGAATTGCACAAAGGAAGACGCATAAAATTGATCAACCGATAGTTAAATTCCCATAAGAATAATAATATGATTGACGAGTGCGGCGCGATAGTGACCCTGAAAAAGGTGATAATCGTCTCGAGAATAAAAGTGTGCGGAAGGCAGGAAAAAAAAAAAAGGTGAAAGTTCTTCACGATTATTTCAAAGCAGCAAATAGTTTCACAATAATTCAGTTCGTCTGGCTGACAAACAAAGAATAGCAATTTTTATAACGATTGTAAACCAGAAGGCAATTCTGTCTGGTAGCCGAGCAACGAAGCTGTACACCTGAGTGAAAGAAAAAAAAAGTACTACAATAGCAATTGCGGAAGTAATACACAAAACAATTTATCCGCAAGAATATTGAAAGGCGATTCGAGAGAGAGAGAGAGAGAGAGAGAGAGAGAGGATTTAAGATTCTTCGGGCTATATAACCGAATACGAAAAAAAAATGTATACATACATAATGAAATATCTCTGCCGCGCATCAACCGCGGTACATGTGTGTATTTTACAAGTGTCAAATTTTGTAATGGCTGCCATTCGAAAACCAGCAGATCGATTTCGCTTAAATTCAATACCAAACCAGTCCCTAATAGTTTTCAACTGCCACAAAAATTCCAAGCCAAAATCTTTTAATTTACGGCAGTTATCGTGATGATAACATGGTGGGTTTGCAACACTTTGAGGATCCCTTCTTCCGAAATTAACGGATGAATTTCAAAAATTTTAACACGAATGTGTAGCCTATGAACGCTTCTAATACCACCCCAAATTTCACTGCCATAGGTCAAACGGAGGAGGCTTCACAGACTCTCTAAAAGTGCAAAAATGAGCAAAAAGTGGATATATATATATATATTGTGTACAGAAGAATCAGAGTGACCTACATATTCGTAATTTAGGGCCCCCAGGTCCCACCACTGCACCGAATGCAACAGTTGTGCTGAATTGCTCAAGGAAGAGTGCACTCACTGCCAAAGTCAATGAAAATAAATGATTAACATTTTCTTCTTTTACTCAGTTTTTTTTTAATAAACTTTTATTCTACTCACTACGGCGATTTTAAAATATACCAATACTGCGGCTAACCTTTCGCAAAGAAATGTTCATTTTACATGAAGCTAAAGCCAAAAAGAAAAATAACAAAAGCTTATCTTTTAAAAACTTTTTTTGAACGTAAAATTATTCATATTTCTATAATTTTTTTTATTAAGTAACCATTAAACTAAAATAATTATCTATTCCGTGCATCCACAGCGGTATGTGGGTAGGTACCTATTTTCCAAAAGTGTAAAATTTTATAACGGCTGCCATTCGAAATCCAGGTGACCGATTTTGCTCAAACTCAATACCAAACCAGTCGTTAATAGTCTCTTGCTACCATGAAAATTTCAGCCACAATCTTTGAATTTACGGGAGTTACCGGCATGACAACATGGGGGTTTGCAAAACTTCGTTAATCATTTCTTCTCAAACAACTGGTTGAATTTCGAAAATTTAACAGGAATGTGTAGCCCACGAAAGCCTCCAACACCGTTTCACGTTACATTGCCGTAGGTCAAAAAGAACGGAGAACGAAAAATTGCCAAAATGAGTAAAAAAGTGAAAATATATATTACATATACATATATCTACACATATCGATATTTACACAGGTAAAGCGGCGGACATTTTTCTTAAAAACAGGTAATATGGCGCATGCTTTGTAATGTAGCGTACTACTCACTTGTTTCTCGGGAAAAAATAAAGATATTTTGCCTTAGGAAGGTTCATTAAATCAGAGGGCGAACTATATGAAATCGAATACGTATCTTGTCTCAAGCTGATACTCCCCCCTCGGCCCCACAAGATGTTTTAAACCATACTCAGTTGTTTTCGTGATTTTCTCGTCTTAAAAGAGTCATACAAAAAATTTTATTCAAATCGAAAAGTTTTCTCATATTTCCTACAAATTAAGTCACACGCGCGCGTGTGCACACACACACACGCACACACACACACACACACACACGCACACACACACACACACACACACACGCACACACACACACACACACACACACAATACACAAGCAAATTTTTCACCCCAGTCGATGATCTCATGTTTCTTAAAATTTTCAAGACGTAAAAATTTATTCATTCCTTTTTTGGAGGACGATGAGAAGGGAACGATTTTACGAAATAGAAAATAAAATTAACCTTGGATTTTAGGCCACCCAGATATTATTGGCAGAATGGACCAAAACGTTCCCGCATCTTTACAACGGTTCGAATATTCGAGATATCTTCGAGAATTATCGTATTATATAAGTGGCGACAAATTTTCAAAACTGGTAACCTTGTTCGCCACAGATTTTCAAACAATGACTGCAAAAATCGGCATCATGATTCACAAACATCGCACTCGACTCAGAGCCTACCCTACACCGCCACCGAAATATAGTACATAGACAGAAGGCAATAAGTAGGTACTCTTTTTAGTGGATGGATGTACGAATTTTTGGTTAAAAAATAAAGAACGTACGAGGCGTTTTGTCTGGCGCACGAAGAGAGGCGCAGGCCACCATTTGTGAAGAAACGTAGTTGGCATGAAACGCTGCTGCCTGAGGGGCTTCTGGATACTTTGCCACCTTCGACCTGTTCCTCCCCCTCCTCCACCTCGCCGCTCCTTCGCCGTACCACAAGTCTGTAGAGCCGATCGCGTTACTTCTTCCGTTCAAGGATACACGTTCACCTCGAACAAAGAACTTCGTGTGTTTTCAAGACACAAAACAGAAAGGAAAACGAAAAGAGATACAGGAGTATGGAAAGAGGCACACACACACACGGCGGAGGAACGATGGAAATATGGAGAGTTAAAAGGGCGAGGAAGAAAGGAAGAAAAAAAAAAAAAAACACCACCGGGCGCAGTAAACCACGTCGGGCCTAACAACACTCGTCGTTCTTCTATCAATCAGTGTACGCCGGGCACGAAGTTCCTATATCCTATTTTGAAAAGTACCACCTGCGCCTACGTCTGGGTCTCTCTATCGATAGAACGAATCAAAAAAAAAAAAAAAAAAAAATCCTCCTAGCTGGCCGGGAATACGAAGAAATTTGTTAAGCGATAAGATTTTTGAAATCACTGCGGCCGCCGCCGTTTATGTGCCGAACCAAATCTTCAAAAAGAATTAGCAGTCTTCACCTTACCTATGAAGATCGTAGTACCTACATTGAAAATGATAGTTTTTGTAGGTATTTTGTGCGAACATAACTTGTGCATCATCGTAGTGTACCATTGGTAATGATGGAGAAATGAGACATTCCATTTCTCTATCTTATCTTTTTCCATATTGTGAATACTAATAAAATATCTTTTTCTATATTTTCATTTCCCGTATTATAAATAAAATTCTAATAATATCATTATCACTCGTATTTAATAGGCGGAATACAAAAGCGCTAATGATCCAAAAAGTATTGTTAGAAAATACCTGAAAGCGCACAAATTCCTTTTCACCTTGTTGGAATACAAATACGCACAGCAGGTACCCAAAGTCTTTTTAAGCTTCATCTTGTCATTCAATTGGTACACAGACGTTACTTTAAATTTTGTTCCTTCCACCGTAATGTTATATTTTGTGAAAGTGGCACTTGGGTAAACAGACAATGTTTCCTGAAGCCAATTTTTTTTTTTGCAACTTCAACTTGGGTGATAAGGGCGAAATTTCTTCAGAAAAATTCAAAATGTGGGAATGCAACAATATTACCTACAGTATAAGAAATACTACTAGAGAGCAGTACTCGAAAACATTATTTTGGCTTAGTTCACCTGCCTCACTACCTTATTGAAAAATCATTTCTTGACCTTCTAAAAAAGGGGTTCTCAACCTTTTTTTTTGGACATACCACTTTTCTTCATCAGGAAACTGCGTACTACCTAATATTTTTTTTTTTCTAATTCTACATTCGTAAGCATGAGGAATATTCGGAACAGATGGTCAATTTCGGCATTGTTAAACGTTTAAAAATAATTAGATACAAAAAATTTTTCACTCATACAGAATTTACGTACCATCTAGCTACCATTCTCATACCACTGGTTCAGAGATGGTCCCAAAAATAAATAAGTAGGCAAATTTATGGATTACATAGTTCACACATACGTTGCACCACAAATTTTTATTTAATTTTCTCATACAAATTGAGGGGCTGTACGTTGGGCGTTAAAATTTTCATTTTTTACTAATTATATGAGATTTTTCCTTTTTTTGTGTTTATGTAATTTCTTTTTAAACGCGTTTTTGTGCATTTTTTTTGGGAGCCTTTGTACTATTCCACTTATAACTAATTGGCACATATGGGCTGCCTGACAAGGACAATGTGCGCATTCATATTTACCCTATTTAATTTAGCCCATTTGATTATAATCATTTATCATCGATTATAGTAAATATGGTACATACTGATTACTATTACGGATAATTATTGTTAAATTGTAACTCAGTACTTCAGAAAAACATACTCGATGATATATAACAAAATAAAATATGAGAAATTAAAATTTGACCAACTTTTGAAATCCCTAGTGTGAAAGAAAGGGTTGAAAGAAAAAATGATAATCAAATTTGAACTCTGCGACTCAAGAAATATTCCCAATGATGTATCACACCATAAAATACGAAAAGTTAAAATTTTGCTTCCTTTTAAAGCCCCTACTATGGATCAATGAATGGGTCGACTGTAAAAATGATCATTAAATAAAACATGCTAAATTATGTACTTATCACACAATAAAACAAAAAAAATCAAAATTTATTCCCTTTTTGAACCCCTGCGGTTGGAATGAGTCAAATGAAAAAATGAACATAAAATTCAAAACCAGCATCCCAAAAAATATGCCCAATGATGTAGGTATCAAGATAAAATATGAGAAGGCAAAATTTGGCCCCATTTTGAATCCTTTGGGGATGGAAGAATGAATTGAATGAGTCGAATGGTTATAAAATTCAAAGTTAGCTCCTCAAAAAATATACTTGATAATGTATCACTCAAAAAATATGAAAATTTAAAATTTGGCCTCCTTTTGAAACCCCTTGGGCCGAGAAATTGGTTGAATGAAAAAATGAACGTCAAATTCGAAATCAGCGCCCCAAAAAATGTGCCCAATGATTTACGTATTACACAATAAAATCATATGGGGGTCAAAATTGGCAATTTATATTTTCTTCCTCCGATTGTATTCACGCTAATTTTTCTTTAGCCTTTTTTTTTCCTAACAATATTTACTCACGTATCTGCGCACGCATATTGTCGATGTCGTTGACGTCGAATCGTTTTAAAATGTACCCCAATGAAGTTATACATTTTCAGTGACAAAAAAAAATCGACCCATCATAATGATGTTCAATCTGGAACCAAAAATATCCAAAAACCGAGGGTAGAAAATAATAGTTACGTTCGACATGGCAAAAAAATTCCACACTAAAACTTTTAGTGCTGGTCGCTGAACCAGGGGGTTATTCGGCTAATGTTCAATTCACATGAGGTTTTTAAGAACGCATATAGTCAGGTGACAAATACGCTAGTAGAATTCTCCCCTTGTGTAACACTAAAAGTTTTAGAGTGGAACTTTTCTGCCACGTTGAATACAGCTAATGTTGATTTTGACGCAAATACAAAACACGAATTTAGAAATAATTTAAAAATACCATTCCAATCGAGTTTCCAACATAGGAGTATTCGGCTATAGCGACTTCTGATTATAAAATTTTCATCCTTCTTCAAAGTCAACTACCGTAAAGACCAGTTGGCATAGTGTTACCGAACCATAAATTCATCAATTGGGGGAGCACTGTAGCGTGAACGTCAGTTAGGGAGCACGTTAGCATGTCAATAAATAAAGAAAATAACTCAAACAGCTCAATAATACCAAAAAAAAAAAAAAAAAAAAAAATGGTTTGCTACTAAAACTGATTTATGAAAAATTTAGCTCATACGCTAAGTCACGAAATTCAAAACGAAAACCATTTTACAAAACTAAAAAATAAACGACATCCAACAATTTTTGATAAAGCGAAACATTTAACCATAACAGCCTACAACATTTTATTGCTTCAATTTTCTACGTCGAATTCAAAATAAAATGCGCAAAAGTTCAAATTCCAAAAAAATAAAATGAAAAACATAATCTGGTTCCCACACAAACTGTACACCATCATTAAATAAATTTCAACATTTGTTTTGTTTTTTTTTAATTTCAATTAAAACATCAGCAAGTATTTTGTTGAAAATCTGTTTGAGTGTCCACAGTGGAAAAGACAGGACGATAAGGCGGCTCATCAACGTTACGATATTGAAATATACTAATGCGGGAAGTATTTTTCAAATCAGTTGCAAAGAGCCGAAAAAGACTCTATAAAAATTCTTTGAACCAAATTTAACTAGAATCAACATAAATATTGTCCACGAGCACTTCAGTCACCGGGTGCATTTATTGATCGTTACTTTTTGAATCAGCGGAGGCTCATTACGTGGCGAATAGGAAAGAAAGGAATCACCAGCGTTTTTTTGCGATAAGAAAAAAGCACTTGGGTAACCCCTTTTAGTTTTTATTATTATTTTTCAGACAAAAGAATGGTTTCAAAAGATTCTTTACTTCCAGTTGAGTGACTGGAGCGAAATTCTGAAGACCTGAAAATAGAGCAAATAGATGAGAACGAGAAGGTAAAATGGGTAGAATGAGATGAACGTTCAAGCTACTCATAAGAATTAGTAATAATCTATTTTCTCGGAGAACGGTAGATATTAAAAATCTCAGCCGCGCATCAATCGTGGGGTAAATGTATATTTTCCAAAAGTGTTAAACTTTGCAATGCCTGCTATTCGAAAACCTGTTCACCGATTTCGCTCAAATTCAATACCAAACTAGTCCGTAAAGTCTCCAACCAAATTCCATACAAATTTCAAGCCAAAGACTTAATTTATTAGTGTTATCGTAATGACAACATGATGGGTTTGCAACACTTTGAGAACACCTTCCTCCGAAATCAGAGGATAAATTTCGAAAATTTTAACACGAATTTGTGGCTCATGAATGCTTCTAACAATACACCAAGTTTCATTGCCATAGGTCAAACAGCGGAGGCTCCACAGACTCCAAAAATGTGCCAAAATGAGCAAGAAGTGAGAATATATATTACGTACAGAAGAATTTGAGTGACCTATATATTTGTGATCTATGACTCAGGATGGGTGCTTTTCCACAGGTTCCGCGACTGCAATGAATGCAATAGTTGGAATGGAAAATACATTAATAATTATTTGAAACGAAACTCCTACTCATTTTGTATTTTTTTCCGATTTTTATACATAAATTTAAGAAATAAGCCATAGAGACAAAAGTTGTTTCAACAAACGCGTTAAAAATAAATGGAACAATAAACAAAATTACCATAGAGAAATGTACATAAATATTGAAATATATACAAAAGTAACAATGTGAAAAATTAGTGTAGTTGAGATGAGTAAAATTGTACCTTCTGGTTTGCCAATGGCAAACCATAGTTGCAAGGCCAGAAATTAATGTAAAATTAAAATTTTTCGAAAATAATAACAACAGGCATTATCAACGGTATTGCAGCTGAAAACATTTGAGAAGTATACTATGGTGAATGCAGGAGTTGGAAAACTTGCTTTTTGACGAACAGCGTCATACATGCCATACATGTCACACATGTTTTTCAGTTTCCTAAGCTAAGTAGATAAACTATTATCTATAACTCTATAATTACAGGTCCAAAACGTTTAAGAAACCAACAGACAGAAAAAGTTGTCCCATTCAAGCGGGTGAAAAATGAATGGAACAATTAAATAAAAGGTGACTATTTGAAAAATTAGAGAGTAGTCGTGATGAGCAAACCATATTTTCTGGTAAACCACGTTGCTAACGGCGAATCATATTTACGAGGCCAGAATTGAATGAAGACGAGTTAAAATTAAAATTGTAAGAAAATATCAACGATAATCATTATCAACGGTATTGCTGCTGAAAACATCTGAGAAGCATTATTGTTCGTACGATGACGAATGAATGAGCTGAAAAATTTGTTTGGTGAGGAGTAGCGTCATTCATGTCACACACATGTTTTTCAATTTTCTTCGCCGTATAGATAAACTATAATCAATAACTATAATTACAGAAGTATGAAACTTTGTAGTAAGACAACTGTGAGGAATTTAAAAGACATATGTAGATTGTTTTAACTTCCAATTAGTATAAAAGTCGATTCTCTTTTGAAAAAAAGGGCGAGAGGGGGATGAACATTTTAAAAATCTAAGAAGAAAAAATATTTTCAGAGCAGTAATTAGTAATCCTTACATTTTTCGCGATTTTTTCAGGTTCTAGTAGAAAAACGAACTAAAATAGGAAAGGGCACGGGTCGATTTTGAAATGCATTTCTCAAAGCCTGGCGGCCAGCGACAACATCGTAAAATTGATCAAAACAAGTGAAACCCCAAGACTAGAAAACGAAACGTTCCAATATTATATTTCCTGAACAAAATGAGAAACGTTGCATCAACGAAATCCAAGATGGGTCGTATTTTTCAATTTCAGCATCCAACTTGTAAATAATTACCGATCATGAAAATAGGGCGAGTCGAAAACGACCCCTCATCTCTAAGGGGGATAAAAAAATTAAAATAATAAACTGTGTATTTTAAATTGATTTGTTTTTATTCAACGAAAGAGAGGCATTTATCTTCATTCAAATCATCAAAGGTCCCGTAAACAAACGATGAACGCAACCCGTGATACATCAAAACTGAACTTTTATCGAAACCCGTTTTTTTAAACTCCCAATAAATTCTGATAAATAGGTACTTTTTAGATTATCTTCTCAATTTACAATGTTTTTTCTAAGGCTCGTAGACTGATCCGACGAAATATTCTTATGGTATATCATTGATGATGTTTTCTGTTTTTTCGCAGGTTTTGCTGAAAACCTGCCATTCTCTAGATCGACCTCACGACGAAAATTTGAGCCGAGACCAACATAATAAGTTTTTCGTTCCACGTTTTAGGAAACCTATAGAAACGAAAATATCCAATCCTGCTTTCCCCTTCTGCTCGCCCCACTGGCTGTTTCTCGATTCGAACACGGAATCTGTTGTCAACTAGCAACAAACCTCTTTTACCATATCAATAGCGCCTCGGTATTCCACTGCAATTAACTGCAACCTGCTGTATTCAGAGGCTATCAAGTTTATTTCATTCGAAATGAGTGATTCCAGTTCGGTGCCCTTGCACAGAAAGAACGCCCTTAAGGTTTTTTTTCTTTCTCTTCAAATTCCTACGTTCATTTAATGTTCATTTCGGGTTCATTTATATGAAAAAAAATTATTTCAGGATGATTTTTCAAAATCTTTCCTCCTCTAGCGGAGCTTGCTGCTGCGCTAGTTCATTGATAGCTCATTTCAAGCGCTTCGTATTAGAAGGCTTTTCCTTGAAATTATCAACTTCTTAGAACCACTCATGCTTTTTATTATTGTTTTCTCCAAAGAAATAAAAAGGATTTCGAATAATCACCATACTAAATACCGTCGACATCCATGAGATAATTTATGTTCACTTACCGAACGTGAAGTGGGTGACGCTGATTTCTCCCGATGGATCCTAGAGCACGCGTTGGATTTGCGTGAACTGACCTGTAACCAGAGAAGGACAAGTTGTTAGAATGATTCAGCGATGTATCCATCCCAAAAACAAATGATGAGATGTAATGATGTTTTTTTATATTTTTTTTTTCTCTAAAACAGACCAACATCGGTTCCATCTTGAAAGTTCGTTCATACCCAAAACGTGCACATACATAGCAAATAAGCTGCATGATACTACGTATGAATGGTTCGTATTTCGACTTTTATTAGAGACACGGCCGAAAATTGTTAAACGATGATGTAATGTGAATGACCTTCGGTCATATTCGATTTTGGCGTATATATAAAGTATGCGACAGAGAGAAGAGAAAAAAAACGCGAACTAATACGTACACACAGGGCATACATGTACACATTTACTGCGGGTAAAAAGAAAAGACGACAACAGGAAATAGCGAATGAAGGCGTCTGTGGACGAATAAGTTCAGAAGAACGAGTTATTCTTTTCTCAGTTTTTTTTTTTTCCTCCATTTTTTCTAGGAAATTTGTGACTACCGCTTGCCTCAATGGCTTCGAGCAAACACATCTGCGTGCCCATTAATAGCGTAGCATACAGTATACAGCTTCTGCCACACAGAGATAAAGTGCTTCGGACCAAATTAATGAAACATATGGTTTGGCATGCATTTCGTATTTGCTTCGAGTAGACGATTTTTCCCTCCTTCGCAACGACGAGAAACGCACTCGAATGGATACAGTCACTTTTTCGACTACCGAAATTAACAAATAAACGCATACGCCAGTAATGACCTTCGTGAAATGATAAATGAGTCGCACGAGCGAATGCATGGCTAGAATTTAATTGGCAACACTGCTGCATCATCTTTTTGAAAAAAACAAAACTGAAAAAAAAAAATACAGGCTGACGGAATGTTACTCCCGTTACGCGATCCTTCAACCCCTAAGATATGCATTGCGAAAACTTCATTTCGATACGAGGGAAAACCGCCCTTAAGGGTGGATGCGTACATGTTTGCATGCGATACTCGCAGTGATCGATTTTATATATAAGTTGTTGTTTTTCTCTCCCTCTTTCTCCACACTCTGTGTTTTAACAAAATGTATCTGAAACTGAAATTCGGTAGATAGCAGGGATTATTTTTCATTTCGCTCGGATTAGGACTAAAAGCTCACAAATACATCTCGAATTCGAAAACGGTATAATAGCCTGCTGTTGTATGAAGATATCCCAGAATGCTCCGATGGAGAAACGAACTACACAGAAACATCCACGTGGGAATTCAGTACGAGGGCAGAATCACAAAAAGCGATTTAAAGTACGAATCGTTGTATAATACAAGGATCTTTTCTATAACATGACCGTCATAATTAAAATGACGAGATGAAACTAAGTGTGGAAGGGTAAGTGCGTCGACTCAATTTCAACCAAGGCTACATTCAAGAAATTGTGAAATTTCCAAGTGAAAGGTTTCGTTTTAGCTAGAGGAACAGAAATATTGTAATTTTTCTCTCAGAAATTCGATCTAGTGGATCGATAATCAACAATTCTACATGATTTAAATAACTAACAACACAATCGTAAGTTGGTCGATTCGAGACCAGCCACCAAAACGGCAATGCACTCCGATGGGAAATTCAATTTAAGTTGAAGATCACTTGATGCAGATTCCCTTTCCGTCGTCCACCGAATAATGTTGAGGAGATTCTTTTTCGCAAATTAGAATTCAGGAGTTTTTCTCACATGAAAACACAATGCTCTTTTACGCTACACATTTGCTTCGGAATAATCAAAGTTTCTAAGCTTTCAAATGCTCAATTGGATACCACCTATTTTAGGTAATGTAATTTTGTTCACTAGCAATAAGTATTAGATATCGCCAAAGCAGTTTATAAACGAATACGAAGGGGTAAAATACCCATGCAGGTCAGGAGAAAACTGAAAATAATCCAACAATTCCAGATAAATTTCGAAGAAAAAAAAATGTTCCAAGGGCGTACCCAAAGGGGAGCGAAGGAGGTGATTTGCCCCACAACCTTATTTTTACTTTCATTTTGCTAATTACTTTCAAAATTTTGAAAAATTTTGAGTAATAAATATGGGACAACGGGTTCCGTATATGCTAAATTTCTCTAAATTTCTAAATTTTCAAAAGTAACAAGCAAAAAAAGAAAGTCATCAAATATATTTTGCTCCTCCTTTTTGAAGGAATCCTGGCAACGCCACTCACAGGTTCGTTCTGGGCCGCACTAGTATTTGTATGGTAGAAAAAATTTAGCAGCGCAAATTGAAATTAAGCTATCAAGTTGTTCGCAACCGACTGTCCAAACACTTTCGAAATATTTGTTGACAAAATGAACAAATTCTCAATTTCTGATGGTGCCTGAATAAATCTAATATAATCATTTCTTACCATTTTTAATTAGTGATTTAAAAAGTTCGAACAAAAGATAATTTTCGCTGTGGAAAAATTATCATGGACAATTTCGTAGAGGAAGTGTAAGAAAACTATACAAAAAAAAAAGTATTAATGAGAATAAAACTTGAAAAGAAATTCAATCAATGAAAAAACTGAATACAGAGAATGCACTTTAAAACATACGAAATATCTACTTTTTCAACGATTAAATGGGTAGCCTAAACGTAAAGCTAGAGCTGTGAGAAACAGAATATTTATTTCTAAAATGAGTTCAAAAAAAATTTTAAGTTAAAAAAGCCATAACGGTAGGTTTCCGAATAAATTAATTTTTTTAAAAACCGAACTGTAGCCAAAAATTTCAAAAAGTTTTTTTTCACCATTTTAGAATGAGTTAGGTAAGTACTAAGTTTTTTCCCTCGAAATTTATATATATCAATAAGTACTAGTTCTCATTTTATTTGAAGAAAAAAAAAACTAACAAGAACTGAATGTTTATTTTTATTTCGAAACGAAATTGGTCTTTAATTTCTTCTCTTATACCAAAACCTTCCAAAACACATTTTTGTTTTACTTTCAGATATTTTGGATACTCAGTCTAACGTTTTCGTCTTGAGAATTAACTACTTAACAATGAAAAACTTTTATCTTTCTTGGTAAATATCGTACCAAATACAATAAAACTTTTCAATATTAATCAGTATTAATTTACGAAGACGAATATTACACATTTATTCAGAAATTAGCGAAGTTATAGAAACTAATTTTTTTTCCTCAATTAAAGTAAATTTCCTAAAAGGATGAAATTTTTAAATGGCTGTCATTTAAAAACCAGCAGACCGATTTTTCTCAAATTCAATACCAAACTATTCCTTAATAATCTTCAACTACCATAAAAATTTCAGACAAAAATCTTTCAATTTCAACATAGTAGGTTTTCAAAATTTTGAGAACTCCTCCCTCCGAAATTACTTGATGAATCTGAAAAATCTCAACAGATGAGTAACCCATGAAAGCTTTTAACACTGATTTAAGTTTCATTGTCATTGATCGAAAAACGGTAACTCCACGGACTTCCAAAAGCTGCCAAAATGAATAAAATGTAGAAATGTATCATAATATTCTACAGTATATCGTGCGTAGAAGAATTTGGGTAACCTATATACTCTTGATCTACGACTTGGATCGATTTTTTTCCACAGGTCCCGGACTCAGGTCTTGCCATTGCACTTCATGCAACAGTTGGAAAAATATATTAAAAAAGTGAAAATGGAAAATTCAATTCATTTATATTTAAATAACCAATCAACGGTTCCGGGTCATTTTCCTGAATCCACACACCCGAACACAAATTTCCCGAATTGACAACACACGACAATTTTATTAAAATTTTATATTTGTTAATAATTACGCAAACCGGTATTATATTCGTAACTCATCTTCTTCTATCTTGTATCTAGTATCTATATTATAAATTAAAATTGCTTTTTTTTTTTGTCACAGCGGATTTTTTCAAATTTTTGATCTCATGTAGAGGCTTATCCTTAAATGGTTCATGCGAAGCTTCGTTTTGAAAGCTCAATTTAGAGAGCTGTAATCCGATTCGAAAGTTTCAGTTATAAACCTGTTCTTTTCAAAGTTAGTTTTCAATTCTACTCTATAATTTTTGTATTGTGTAAGCTATGAGATTTGAAAACTTTTCTGTTAAGTTCGAAAATTTTCATCAAAATTTCAGTTCTGAACCTGCAATATGTGAAAGTTAGTCCTTAGTTCTACTTTATAGTCTAGCATCGGTTCAGAAATATGGAAACTCGAAATTTCAAAAAGTTCAAGTGCCGATTTTCACCAAATTGAATAGCCATTTTAAGGGGGAAAAATAGGTAAAGGTAAAATTGTTAAATTTTCTTGGGTAATTGAATAAACCCTTACAGTATCATACAGTTTTATACCCATATACCTTTATCTAATATAAACTGATGATAAAATTCGAGTGAATGGCCTGTCGAGAAAATGGATTCGGGAAACTGTTAGGGAGCCCAGATCGAAAATTAGCTAAACAAGCATTTTATTTTTTAATAAATTATGTTCACAAATAGTTCTTCACTAGACCATGTTAAACATCCTAAGAGGAAAGAGCAACAAATCAAATCTCAGAGGACACAACATCACTTTTACCACAAACTAATTCACTCTTAATTCAAAAACTCACTCATTCGAATCACACTACGAACTTACGTACCTATATGTTTAAAATTCACGCACTCATTTTCACATTTGAAGTAGTAATTTTACAAGAATAATTTTCGTTTCAGCAGTTCACTGTTTTCTTGATGAAAACAGTATTCAGGTGTTCGTGTTCACTAAAAACGAACATAGCAAACCATACGCATTCGCAAACAACGGATACATTCAATTCATAAATGTTTGGTGTTTCAGGAATATTTTCAGTATTTTCAGACAATTTTCGCATTCAAAAATACAAACATCTTAATACGATGTTTTTCATGAAACTGGCAATGTTTACAAAATCACAAGTAACCTAAAAAATAAATAATTTCATCAGATCAACTAAACTGAACTTGAATCCACAGCAATAATTTGAGCAAGTTCTACATTAAAACCAGACTGAAAGTCTTGGAATGAGAATTTCTGACCGATAACCACGATTCAGTGCATCCTATTTTAAACGATGAAAAATTAGAGCTGGTGTCTTTTAGTATTAAAAGTAATTAATTATTGATACGTTGAGTTTTTTTTTCCAAAAAATGGAAAATTTTGCTCGTAAGAATAAGTTTGAAATTATTAGTCAAGCAAATTACATAATCAATTTAAATGATTCATTTTTTTTTTTGGCTGACAAAGAGGTATAAAGCAGTGTTTTCATCAAGAAATTTTGGTGACGAATCAAATGATTTTTAGGAATAAAATGAATTTACAAAGTGATAAATGAACAAAGAAAATACACAAAGTAAATCCTCGGGCAATGATTAACCTATCCTATATACAAAACGAAATACGATGCGAACTTCGAAAAAGCATACACTCTCACTCCAAGTTCAATTTCAAATTGTTTTCAACCACTTTAATGACGAAAGCTTCAAGAAACTATGTATATTAGAGCTTCTTTAAAAATGCACGCAGATGGTTCAGACGTGATCAGCATCCGAGATTTTCAACACAACACGGAAGGCTAAGATATTCTGAACACAGAATCTAGAAATCTCAACAAAGAAAATTCAATTCTCTCAAGCAATCTACCCAACGATTAAAAACAGAAGGCGAACCGCTGTTAATTCAACTTTCATCCTAGTGGCTCTCATCTCCCTTACAGCTTAGAAACAAATTGCAGTTCGAAAGTAGAAAATGATGAAAGTTTTCATCCAAATTCGGTCATTGTTCGAATGAAAATGCCAACATTCATCACAAATGAAGCATTAATAAGAGTATTCCCTAATATGTCAGCATACGTATAGCTGTTCTGTTTTTCGTTCTCGAAATGGAAATCGCATTCAAAGAAAATAATTTTACACCCGCAAAAAATGTTTCACGCACAGCGAACATCCGCATACCAATATTTTCCGTTATCAACATTTCAGCACTTGCGGATACTGACAGCGTATTTCTTCTTTAACATTCAGAAATTATATTTTCGAAAACAATACGAACCCAACGACTCGTCAATACCAGGTAATTTTGTCGAATAAATAATTTTACCATACGTATTCAAATTTCTAAAGCTAACATTTCCGACCTAGAATACGAAACAAGGGAAGGAAAAATAGATACAGCCATACAAAATACACTACAGCAGCATATGAGTACATCTTCGATGAGTGTGTGAAACGAGCACCGAGTTTCTTAATTACAAAAAGAGGAACGTCTTCAGACGCCGTCGTATACAGCAAGACAAAAGGTATAAACAGGTATTTCTTCTCTTTCTTTCGCTCCTTCCATCTGCAGTCTGCGGCGTAGAATCCTAACAACAACTGGCACTCGACCGTCCAGATAGAGTCATGATCTTATTGAAGGCCAGTTACCAACGAAGGACGGCTTTTCTGAGAAGCTCCAAGCAATCGCAGGAGGATGTCCCAACAACAGTACGTTCACATTTTTTTCTGTACTTCTCCATCACAGTTATTATACGACACATCGTTCACAGAGTGAAAAGAAATATCTATGAATCGATATACAATAGAAAACCACTCAATATCAGTATCGATTGGTAGTTTTCAAATGAAACCTAACTTTAAAAAATTTACAAAACAGAAGTGAGCCAGGAAGTTCATCCCACAGGCCATAAATGTGCAAACTTTGATAAGAATACAGGATTTTACACTAACGAGTCTGACTTGAAAATATCGAAGGAGGAACTGAAAACCGGAAAATGAAAAAAATAAAAATAAAAAACAAATTTTTCATCATGAAATTTGAAATATTTAGCAACGGTACCAATGGCGTGAGCGAAAAAATATTCAACTAAATTTTCGAAAGAAAAAACCAAAAAAATAGGCCTAATGCCTTGAAGGAAGCTACAATGCCCATGATCTTCTTTGATCATGGGACAATGCACACATGAATAAAACATTTTTCAAAGGGAAAGTTTTCGAATATTGAAAGAAAACACAATTGTTTAGAATGTTTCTAACTTCTGAATTCTGTAATAAACAAATTTTATTAAAAAAAAAGAAAAGACTTCCTTAATCTGAATGAGTAGCTCTTATTGGTGGATACACCCAAATTTATGACAATAATTTTTTCAATCTTTAAATTCTCATTTTCTTCAATTACATCCTTCTAATTTTTTAATTTTTAAATATAAATAGCCTAAGACATTCTTCGGTTGGTCAGTAACATTTTGAGCATACTTTCATTAAAATCTATAAAGTAAGACACTTGTTCTGGGTGAACGAAATTCCGTTACTCCCGGAGATAGACATACCAAACATATAACATCCTCCGTACGCAGTCGGTAAAAATGAAAGATAGTTTTGTTTTCAATCTCCAAGTATCAAGCAGCCTCATTACGTACCAAGTTTCTTCTCTCATTACTGTGAAAAAAAAATGTTTTTTTTTTTTTTCATTTAATTTCCAACAGTGGTGGTAAATCGTGACTTCTCATCGAAATTGCTGATTGAAAATTTATTGCTCATCATAAATCGGCTCATATCCTCAACCATCATCAAGTGACTCAGACAAGATTGATGAAAAAAACCAATGCCATAAGCCTCGAGTTTTCAGGATTTTTATTATTTGTTCAAACTTTGGAAGGTTCTGGTTGGTAAATTTTCAGTAACTCTCGAATAAACTTCGATTCACTTACTTTTCACCAGTGTAGCAATACATATACTGAGAGAAATTTACAAAAAGAAGAAGAAACAATAATTTTTTGGCCTTTCCCAGTAACTTGAATTTCTAATCCTACAAAAACTCATCAACTAAAGGCAATTGTTTGACTGACTATGTTACGTTCAAGTTAAATAAAGCAATCTAATCTGCTCCCAAAATGAATTTACGAGCATATTTTTCAGGTAGCTCTCTTCCTTAAGAAAAAATCTTGTATTATCGATTTGGAGATGATGAATTAAAACTACAAAATTCACAAACGATGAATTTGCCTTTATTCGAACAAGGCACATTCATACTATTTCGATTATTTTGAGTATGTGATTCTCAATACTAATATTACTTTAAAAGTAAAGAAAAATAAAGTCAAATTAAAAACAAAACAAAAAGTCCAAGAAGATGGGTAGAAATTCAGTGAATTCCCAAATGTTGATGGATTTTTGAACTGCTAATTAGTAAATATAAAATAATGGATTTATATTTATAGAGTAACGAATCCAGTTATCATAGTAAAATGTCATTTGTGATGCAAGTGCGTAATGTAGGTGATTTTGACACGAGAAACAATAACCTACTTCGCACGAGTGTCACACACTATTTTTTGCAACTACTCCCAAAAACAAAATTTCACAAACAAAATTTTTCAAAATAATACAATAAGTTTACGTTAAAAACGAATTTTCAGGAGATAAGCTTTTATTTTTATTTTTTGGCTTTAGCTTCAGACGAAATAAACATTATTTTGTTGCAGAAGGCTGGCTGCAGTATTGGTATATTTTAAAATCGCAGTAATGAGTAGAAACGTCAAAGTTTTCAATAATTCGTGCTTTTTTCCTTTGTTTATTTTTATGCAGCTAAAGATGATAGGAGAACTACATGAGAAGCAGATTCGAGAAAATTGTTTCCTCTTTCTAGCAATGCCAACCCTTGTTCTCTGGCTTAAATAGTGGTTGAGGAATAACTGAGAAAGAGAAGAAAGTTTCTCGATTCCAAAAACCAGCCCATTTTTCATTGATTTGCGTTTTTTTTTTTGTTGATTCGTTCATTTTTAAACAGTTTAAGTTAATGAAGAAATTAGATAGAAATTTTGTTAATTTTAACCTTTTTCCAGCAACATCAATTCCATCTCTCTGGTGTAAATAGAAGTTGAGGAATCACTGAGAGAAATAAAGAGAGGTTTGTTGAAATGTTGTGTTCAATTGAAGTGGACAGTCAGTTTTTTATAAATTCAGAAATGCAGAAATTTTATAATGTTGGATAAGAAATAATTCGCATGCTCAGCCAACACAATGATTCAATAATCTAACCAAGTCCCAAACTGCGTATGCGCGAAATTTCACTTTTTGATGCTGGGGTAAAATTTTCTACTTCATACATAGTTAATACGCAGGAAACCGTTCGTTTTTGGGGTGGATGTTGTAAAAAAAATACTTTATCCGCACAATGTTAATTGACCGACGGCTTGTAAAGTAAATTTTTACGAAAAGTGAAGTTTGATAATACGGTGAAAAATCATTAATTTCAAAAAAGTCTCCGAAATTATTTATGAATTTTCATTTTTGTAGATTACTTTTCAGAGCCATAATTTGTGCGACTGATGATTTCTGCATCACGATTATATTATTTTTTTAAGTCACACTCTGTCATTGCTTATAATTCGCCTTTTCAAGATTGGGTATGTACAAAATTTTTGCTGTGTATAGCACAAAAATCGATAATACATTATGCAGCAGACGTATTAAGAACATAATTTTCCTTTTCTTTTTTACACTCGGAGTACTCAAATCTTTCTGGCTGAACGTTAACGTCGACTGTTTTTCTTTCCAAGATTTCTACGGTCCAGAAGAGTTACGATATCAGAAAAAATCAGCTAGGACGTTATTTTTTGCGAGATTAACCAATATACGACCACAACGACGAAAAAAGAAAGCGTTTCGCCGATTTCAAGGTCGATAATGTTCATTGATCCCAAGCAAGGAAAACATATAATAACATTAATTTATAATATAGACGTATACATTTGCACTTAGACAGACTTGAACAATGGTTGAAAACGTTTGACATAGGTAAGCGTAAATGAAAACTGCTAATAAGGTTACGATAGACTTCATACACCTATTTATTTTTGTGTCCACAGCACGACACACACGACGAAAATAATATTTGTACGTGTTTAATCACGCGACTGCAGGAAAATTAATCGAAAACGTTAACAGGTCACAGGACCGTGGATGGGGAAAGGAGGGGATGAAAATACTGAAGTTATTAAATTCGCGAAAGCGGACGAATAAACAAAACCAGAAAAGAAAAAAGAAGAAAGAAAACCAAAAAAATGAAAATACTCAACGGGGGCATATTAAGCCCCCGGTTTCCGTTTTCATCTCACATTTTTTCGAAATGGAAACGAAGGGGAGTGCGACTGAGGCATGCCAACACAACGATGTCAAATGGAGGGTTGGAAAGCCTCGTGTATACCGACAGTGCAGCGTACGTACACACAGAGGCGGTAACGGCGGACGGAAGAGGTCCAGAATGAAAGTTTCTCACGTCCTTTTCGGGAGGGTTGCTCTGCTTTCTCGCTTTCAACTTCGATTCCTCCGCCACCCCGCCGCCTCCTTCTATCGCTCATACTCTTTCTCATTCTCAGCCATGCAATCAATACCGAAAGGAGATAGTAGTAAGGGGGAGAAAAACTTTTACGAGTAGTTCCTCGTTTTACCGCGTTCGCATGCATCCCCTCCTGCCTTCATCCGCCGCCGCCGCCGCATCGCCGTGGACTGTTAAGGACAAAAGTTTAACGTCCTAAAACGGCGAAATATTCTCAATGGTAAAGGCCAACACGCCTCCCCTCCCCTTTCCATGGCAACTAAAAATATTTTATGAAAGTCGAATTTCTATATTCGTACCTACGTATTTCATTTCATTTCATTTTTTCTTTTTTTCTGACACAACTGGAAAAATATCAACAAAACAATGCGATGATACGAATCGATGAAATTAGTTGACAACTAAAGAGGGGTACACTCCGGCAATTTTCGTACCAGAGATTTCAATCGATTTTATAGCAGCTTGCATCGTCGTCCAAGATATGACACAAAAGTCTATCGAATGCTTAAAAGAGACCTTTTACATTTACTGCACCGAAAGAGGTGAAATCTAGAGAAACTAGGAGATGAAGAATAAAATCGATAATATATCTCCTTAATCGAGATACCACAAGGAAAAACTCGCCAACAAACGAAAATGCTACAGAAATTCAACTATTTTGGCGATTTTTAGCGATAAGTTTCGGAATTAGAATTTGGTTAAACTTAATACGCGTACTAATAACATAATAATACCCTATCTATAGTACGGACTATGGAACCAGTTAATTTTTTTGATAGATGACTCGAATTAGAAATGAAATAACACGTTCTCGAGCAAGTATGATAAAAACATTTTTTTACCATTTCAAACTAATAAAAATTAATCAGAAAATAGAATATTGCGAATTACAAAAGTACGAAATAATGAAAAACATCGATTGATTCAACAACTTAATTTCATCACCATAACTTTTTTTAGATGCCTGTAGACAATTTCTGGTTTGATAGAACGGCATAGCGAAGACTGGTCAATAACTTTCGAAAAGAGAGACAACTCGAACCGTTTTCAATGACTATATTTAGGACATCCTGGATAGCAGCTGATGAGTTACGAAACACAACTGTTCCAACATGACCTAACACTTCCAAATAATAGACCAAAGTATTTTAGCAATTTGAGGTGGTTAGAATATTAGAATTGAAGGTAAAAGTATATTACTGTTAAAAAATTCCCAATGTTTTTCAAGCGATGTTTTTTCAAGATTTGCCGGAAAAATTATTTTTACATTGCATAAACAGCAAAGCCACAAAATAAAATATGGTACGAAGACACAAGATTGAACTGCAGAGCCACCACTGAATGAGTGTACCTCTTTTTGTAATATTCAAAAAATTAAATACACGAAAAACACTCATATTTATAGATGTCTTCATGAAATTCTAAGTCAAAATCAATAATGACTTTTTTTTTCAGGTAATTTAAAATTTTTCAGTTAGCAATTCGGGACTTATGAAAATTGTCAGTTATATATACTAGTTGGCAAGTCATGCCGATGACCTTTGTTTTTTTTTTCAAAAATTTCAATTGGTCGTTTTTGTTTTTCTCTCTCCCACCAAAAAATTTTTTTTGCAATATCCTTATGTGAATCTTATTTTTAATCAATTTTTGTTATAACTTCGCATCATTACAATGAAGCAAAGAATTTGTCCAGTAATTACGCAGACTGTATGGAATCTCAATTCGAGCTCTATTTTATTTTGTCTTATCACACGATTCAGAGTAAGGACATAAGAATCAGGGGCCCATGAATTTACAAAATAATCTAACCATAAAGTGAGTCGCTGATTTGCAGCATTAAATTTAGCCATTTTCTCAGTTTTCAGTTTAAAAAAAAAAAAAAATTGGATTAAAGCGGTTCAATGTGCTTCAAGTTGCTGAACCTGACTGCATTTGGCTATTACTTAATACTTATCTCAAAAATACTTTAGAGATAATATAGCACCGTTATGAATCAAATTTTAACATTAAAAAAAAAGAAAAGTAATAAAAAGCCATCTAAAATTAAGAACATCCTTCTTAATTAGAAAGATTTACAATGAAATCGCTGCATACGAGTAATCTTAAGAGCCACGTATCAATTATTATAAAAAAAAAAAAATTCCGTAATTATTACAAAGATTCACTGACTATATTATTTTTAAACATAGAATAACAATTTATTGTCACAAAACAAACATAAAATTCTTAATAAAATGAGGACGAGGAATGGGATGTATTGGCGAGTGTGTAAGTATAGATGTATTTCCGGAGAAATCACTGAAAACGTCAGAAACTACTGAAACGGGAGAAAGAAAAGGACAAAAAAGTTCAATATCTCGCATCCGTTTATACCTATTGCATCCTTTAACATTCGAAAAATAATTATAAATCAGAATACCCGAAAACGGCAAACGTTGGAGTTTTAGAAATTTTAAAGAATTTTTTTTTGGAAAAATATCAATCGGAGATGGCATCTTAAATCGAAAACAGATGCTATAACAGTACTCATGAAGGACTGCAAAACACTTCGCGAAGTTCTTGGGAAACACGGACAATTTTACGCAACCGAATACATTTTAGCATAAAATTGGCAGCAATCGAGGAATGAAAACTAAGGTAAATGGAGAGGCAGTATTCTTTTAGGTACAGAAAATATCCAGACAAATCATCCTGAAGTTAAAGGCTTTCTTCTGACCCTCGTGATGAATTCTCTGTGTGGCTGCTACACAAACGAGTATGAATGTGGGGAAAATGCAAAGGCAAACCCAGTCAAGAGAAACGTTTCATCTCGAGAAACCCTTCGATAATACGAAGATATCAAGCATATACGTACCTACACAGACTTTAGAAGCAATGAAAAAAAAAAAAGGTACTGCTAAGTCGTTTATAATAAATTAAACGATTGCTGGAACGAACGAAAAAAAGAAAAAAAAAGGTACAAAAAGGTTTTATGTCTGGGAAAAAATAATAAGCGTGGTAACACTCCAGACAGGTATGGAGAAATTTCAAAAAGATTGTTGACTTTTCGATACCTACAAGATATATTTTCAACATTTTCTTGCAGGTAATGAAATTGGTTGGAATGAGATTTTGTGAAATTTCCGCGTATAACTGAGAAAAAATATCAATGTAATGAAAAATGTTCAATCAACATTAGCCTGCGCCAATATGCTATCTAACGACACACGCATATTGAAAAATTTTGGAATAAATTAAACATTTTTGCTGAATTTACACAGCTCCATCATCGACAATTTAACTTGATATCAAAGTATTTTCAATTTTTTAAATATTCAAATTACAGATCAAAAACGAGAAAATTACTACATGTTCCATTAAATAATTTACATACGATTGAGATTTTAAATTTGTAACAGTTGAAAAGAAAATAATAGCACACTGTCTATGAAAAAAAGTTGAGCTCAGATTTTAATACGGTGAAGGGACTTTACCAAAATTTTTGAACATTTTTTTTCATCATGTTACAAGCTATTTGATTCAAAACTGCGAAACCACCCAGAGTTATTACTTAATAATTAATTTTAGGTGCTAATGGATCTTGCTTTTTTTTTAACTATACAAAAAAAAATGTTATTAAAACCGATTTTAAGCATCTAGAAATAACTGGGAAAAGTTTGGTACGGATTTAAAAAAAATACATCAATTAAATTAGTTTCTTATTCAAATTATTTTTATCATTTAAAGACCACTGGTTGTAAATTCATTCGAGAACATTGGGTTAATAAATTTGGTTCAAGATCTGCAGAATGCAAGGACGATACTTACGTAATTCTTACAATTATATCTATAATTAAACATATATAGATATAACTTTGTTAAGATAAGTAATTCTCAAGTCACTGTTGATACTTTAGTATCTTTCTTACATACCGGGCTAAGACTCATTATCAGTACAGGACAAGTTCGAATGTCTGATTTTTTTATGAATTTTTTCAATGGAAAATCACTTTTCATGTTACATCACGTCTTCGGCGATGTAGATGAGAGCACTGAGGCAGTGATTTTCAGTCAAAAACGCTTTCCAGATTGCATTATTTGAAATTTTTCGAAATAAAAAAACAAAAAAACTGCTACTAATTGTAAAATGACAAAACCCAAAGTCAAAAGAACGACTTACTCTGAATACGGCGAATTTTTGCAATGAAATAATGAATATATCACGAGTTTTGAAACGCATTTGAGTTTGTTTTTCGAGCATCGAGGGAGGATAATTTTCGGAGTATAAAAGCAAAAAGTTTCTTGAAGAAAAGAGAGGATGAAAAAGGAATCCGAAAAAGGACAAAAATTATGAAAATTTAGCCGTTTTCGAAACAACCATAACTGCCTTGAAGTGGGATCTACGAGTGTGATACGATCTACATAGATCATTATAGATTTTCTGCCGGTTTGCAAAGGTATAAAAATATAAATAAATCACATATTTCAAAAAGAAAGGCTGATAATAGGATATTTCGATCGTATGTCACCGGCTTTGCACAATGCAAATCTTTTGTGCACTGAAGAGCCGAGGTCATAAAGCGCAGAGGCGGACTACGGACTCATTCTGAACGGTACACACATAAACGAATTTTATGGTAAACACAGTCAAAAAGTTTGAATGTACGATGGAAACGTACGCAGGAAAATGGCACAACATTTGCTGAATAGGACCCCACGAATAGAGGCAAGGGTTGGTTGGCTGCGTTGCGTTTAACCCTTTTGTTATGCGACCGAGTAAATGATTACAACATCTGAGTCCGGCCAACAAAAACAAAAAGCAATTATCCCCTCCATTTTAGGAACAGCGGCGGTGCCGACTACGCACGAAATATAGTAGTGCTAAAAAAACACCCAGTTACTATAGAATTCACTCGATGTCGATTTCAATATTATGCTTGATGTTGACTGGTATGTAACTGTAACTGTGAAAGCTCTGAATTTTATTCAAATGATACGTATTTTCTTTACGTTGATTTCCAGTCAACAGATACAATAACTAGTTGCATCGTTAGACGAAATCGTAACGAGATTTTTGCTTCATTATTCAAATATGCATAACAATATTATTCATTATAGGCTTTTATTCTACTCGCTACTGAGTACAACAATTTTAAAATATACCAATATTTTGGTTTTATTTTTATACATAAACACTGTCACAGATAAGAAAATGAATTGACATTGTACAAAACCCTTAAAAAAAAGAAAAAGATCCTTGGAAAAGTAACGACTGCAATGACGTTTTCATCAACACTTCGCGAAAAAAGCCTAATAATGATACTTTCTTGTTTCACGTCATTTTCAGACCACTCAAATCAAATATGTCACCTCGTAATTTTTAATATTTGGATTATTTTGATTCTGAATACATACGTTCACATATTTTACGGTTTTTTTAGATCATATTCACGAATATTATGCTTTTTTTCTGGATTTGAGAGAAAAATTCTGTAATCCGTAACATTCATACCGCCTGATAAGTCCGTTTTACAAACAAATTGCATTTGGAAAGTTATTCACATGAAATGGTCGAATAATTTGATGAATGGAAAAACGAAAACAAGATTAAGGCATCTGAAAGCTGTGTTCGGAATTATGCACTCGCATTTTACTTTTGAACCAATAATTATTTGTTATGAGTTTGCAGACATGAAAATTCAATGATTACCAACGAAAATTAACTGATATTGTAGTTGTAGTAGTATTGTTTATAAAGTGACAGCTGGTAGCTTATTAGAGGTGTAACTAAGAGAAGCAGTTCTCGTGGAGGGAATATGAGAATTATCTTTGACCAAGTAGTACTGGACCAGTAAAGCTCCACAAGCCCAACGTACATTGTAATGTAAATATATAATGGCATAAAAGGAGGCAACCTACGTGTATTTGGCGTGTAATTTCGATGTTTTGATTGAGTTCACTAATTTAGAATACATTTGATAAGGATCAACCGTTACATTCACAAGGATAGCGTACATAAAAGTAGTTTGAAGTACGTCATATGGTAAACCGTGGTTGCCTATTTAGGGCCGGCATTTCTTCACAAAATTTTATTATTTTTCAATGATCCAGTAAAATATAGTAGGTAAAAAAAAAAAAAAAAAAACTACCCCAAAAAACATAAATACTCAGCTACACAATAAATTAACTTTAAAACAGCACGACTTCGAGAAATTCATTTGTTTTAGTTTGCAAAAGAGATCTTCGTGCAAAGAAAAGTCAATCTTTCGTTTTTCTTCTCACTTTTCAGTTTTCTTCAAATCTACCACATTCGTTTTCACCTTCCCTCAATCTCTCTGCGCCACTATTTCATAAAAAGTACTAATTTTGTCAATAGGCGTATTCGAAGAATACATCGAAAACTTTCGTGCTAGATTTGAGGTTTGAATTTATTTACGTAGACCAAGACCATTAACAGGAAATCCGGAACCAGCAAGCTCCATCAGACAGGCATTTCAGTTCTATCCAATGCACATCAAGCGATTTGCTGACGCAGAAGGATCCATTTTTACAAGAGCATGGCGTGTAACAGCCGCAGATTGGTTAAATAACGAACTACTACACTGTTTACCCGCTATTCATGAGGAGATACAACTCGGCGGCGGCTGTCTCCAGCATAATCGCATGTCTGTTGCACACCTCCAGGATGGACCGGTAAGCAGTAAGACCTGAACCACAACGACGGACGACACAAATTGCACCGAAAAACGTCCACGATTTTGAACACACTTTTGAACCACTGGCAGAAAATTTCATCCACAGTAAGGTAAGCACTCACGGGCACATACAGTAAGGGCACGAATGATTCTACTAGCCGTAATTTCGTTACACACTGACGCGTCGCCGCGAAAAAGAACGAAGAAAAAAAAGGACCTATAACGTATATTTCCAAGACGAAAAACGCTACAGCACCCGGTTTTAACCTTTTTTTCTTTCTTTCTTTCTCTTTCTCTCTCTCACTCTTACACAAACATTCGCCGCTCCATCCATCGTTCAGCTATTTCTATGGGGCCACACCACCGAATATAACGTTTCGAAAACGAGAAGGGCCTGCCTGTGAGAAATATTAAGGTCGCTTTAGGTAAGAAACGGGAATACGTGGAAGAAAATTATAATATCCTTCGCTAATGGTGTCATCGAATCACAGGTTGCGCCGTGAAGAAAGAAAAAAGAGCGAGAAAAAAAAGAGAAGAGGAGCACCCCTCCCGAAAAACGCATACCAGCTGGTAAATCGGGGTACGTCGATGAACTTTCAAAACTCGGCGTAAGAAAGAAAGGAAAAAAAAAGATAAGTGTGAATCATATGATACCGGAGGGGGTATGTACTTTTAGCCACGAACAGCTGACACATCCAAAACCACTCCTCATCCAGCCAGTCTTTACCCATACACGCTCTTTTATTTAAGGAGGTTATTATTACTTTTTTTTTTACACGTTTTTCTAGTTAACTAAGGGGAAAAGTAATTATTTTAAAACTAGTTATTGGAAAAATAAAAATAAATATTGGTAGGAGTGGCGGCGTGTAAAATGTGAAATTTCAGTAATATAGCTGAAATAATAGAATTTCCTTAAAAAGTGGAGGAATCTTTGACGCGCAATTTAGCACAGTGCGTTATAAAGCATAATTCTAAAGAATGCTCAAAGACAATAAATGGAAACGTTGATGAGTACAAATTCTACAGAAAAACGATCTCTTTCGTCTTGATGATTGAAAAAATTTTACAATCCATCATTTTTGGGCGAATACAATATGTACAACTAGGAAGAATTAATTGCACAAAATAGAGTATCTCTATTATCTTTACAATGGTTATGGGCAAGCATTATCTTCTCAAGTAACAATAGGCCCGCTTAATGTGGGAAAAAGAGCGGAACTTTCAACACATTTTCAGAACAGGAAAAAGGCTATTGCTGAATTTCCTGACCACATTTGGTTAGTAAATTTTGATGAAACGTTATTTTTCAAGATGCGATTGTACTCTTATCACACGCCTTAAGTATCTCATCATTTTCTTTCTGCATCAAAAAAAGCTTCTCAAATTTTTTAGTTTTTTGATTTTTTTTTTTGGGGGGGGGGGAGGGTATTAAATTTTTGAATTTTTCCTTTGCAAAGGGCTGACAGAACTAAAATTAGACGGTTGAATTTAGAACTGATTTTGAACAGAACCTTTGCAAAACTACAACGTTTAGTGTAGCACTTTTTTGTCGTATTGAACACAGCCATTGACCTCCAATCTTCAATTACTTTCAATTATAATTTATCTCTGATTATGAAAAGTGAACGCTGAGTGTGACAAACAGAGAGAAATAATATATAATATGGTACACGGAATGAAGGCCTATAGGCCTATTCCATACCTTATTTTCATTTTAAATAATTTAACGAATAAAAAAAATCATAAAATTGCTTTTCATCAAAAAGGAACTATTGACACCTTTTTGTATGGTAGTTTTTACTTCGTGAGACGATAAAAAGAGAAGTAAGATTAGCATGGAATTAGGATGGTCAGGTCTGCCAATCTGACACCGTAATACGAAAATGGAATTTTTCTTAATTTCAAAATATTTACGCATTTTTTGGACTACAGCAAGTTAAGGAGTTTTTGGTTGTTGTTTTTTTGAAGTTTGTTTAGATTTACCATTTTTGGTCGCTGAAATATCAAAGGCGGTTCAACTCCGAAATAACAATTAGATACTTCTTAAACGTTAAACTATAGGTAAATCAGAGATTTAAGTTCAAAATATGTTAGTACATATTTTCAAATTTTTGAAAGTAAGTCACATGAGTCACATAATTCGCAGAATTTATGATTGTTAAAGTGAAAATTAAAATGTACGAAAATGTTACCCAAGTACATAATGTTTCACAATAAACATGTAAACAACATAAAATTGATGAAAAGGAAATCAAATGAGAGGAGAAATAATTTTTACCAAATGTGTGCGGAGGTTATATGTTTGGTATATCTATCTCCGAAACTAACCGAATTTCGTTCATTCAGAACAAGCGTCTTACTTCATAGATTTTAATAAAAGTAGATTCAAAATGTTCTTGACCACCCGAAGAATGTTCTAGGCTATTTATATTTGAAAATTAAAAAATCAGAAGGGTGTGTTTAAAGAAAATGTAAATTTAAAGATTGAAAAAATTATTGTCATAAATTTGGGTATATCCACCAATAAAAGTTACTCATTCAGATTAACGCAGTTTTTTTTTAATTTTTTATTTTTTAAATAAAATTTATTATTTAACACGAAACATAACAATGGGGCGTGAAGCATCATACGCAAACGACTCGATTACTTTTCATAATCAATCGTGATCACACAAGGAAAAACTTCGGATACCTACTCAGTCTAAGAAGAATAATTCATTTTAGCGTATGCAATGTACACTTCGATCAGATAGTTGAAGTGTTTCTGAATGCAGAGTACGTTGAATAAGTGGATAAAATGATAACGAGAAAAAAAAAGGGAATGATAAACGAACGTGAACAATTTAATTACCTCTCAAGCAATGAAGACGAGAAAAAATTGATCTTCACAAAAAGAAAAAAGTGTAGTTAAAGCATCAACCTACATAATATAACAGATGATCTGAAAATAATTTAGTATGATTTTTTCAAATAAACAAGACTGAGCATTATTGAAATTTGTACGAAGCAACAACGTTTAGGTATGGAGCTCGAGATTAAATTCTCCATTCCCCTTATAAGCCAATTTAAACACTTTGGAGAAAAAAGTAAATATAATAATAATTGTGGATTCTAAAATAAAAAACACAACAACATTATAACAATAATATTGATACCAAAGTGGTTAGACTGTTTATTCAACATCGAGAGCATGATGAGAAAAATTTTCCAATCAACCGAAACAAATACGATTCGCTAATGCTCCAACATAATTAAATCGTAGAAAATGTCCGATTTTTCAAAGTAAATTACGTAAGAACAAAGCGTTGAAATTTTCATTTTTCCCTTTTTACGTGATTCGACATAAAATTAGAACTCTACAATTTATTCAATAGTGATTATCTAACAAAAATATTTACAACGCTTCGCGAAAATAAATATAACTGAACTCATTTTTGTTTCTAACAAACCGAAACGTCAATTTCATGCTTCAAAAAATACAAAATTAACTCATGGTTCTTATTATTATCATTATTATTATCTATTAATATTATTGTTATTAATATTTTAGTTATTATTATATTATGACTATTATTATTATTATTATTAAATATTATTATTACGTTGAAAGTAACAAATAAGGGTTCGAAATTAATACGTCAAACCGACTTGTTATAAAGAACAGAGTGGAAAAAACTAGTTGAGTTAAAAAAAATTATTGCAACAAACAATAAAATGCGATTGTTTCTTGCACGAAATGCACGATTTCTTTATTCGTTTCCCAAATCAACTGTACAATGCGAACCATTAAGATGCAATTTAAAAAAAGACTAACAGAAAAATATAAAGCCACACGAATAAGTATTGTTAAGGACGTAAAACGTACAAAATATTCAGAACAATAATAATGGCAAAAAAAATGTAATATTATCCAAAATTAGAACGGACTCTTTCAACCATGCTACAGAGCCAGGTCTAGGTTGTTTCTTTTACAAATGATTAGTTCGCTACATTACACTCCTTTTTCGAAAAACAGAACTTTGTACAAATCATTCTAGAAATCTATCGAACACTTTTCGATTTTTCAAGCTTATGAAGTAAAACTGTTTTAACCACGACACTAATTTCTAAATTCTTGCAGATATTGACTATTTGATAAAAGGTAAGAAGTTCATAACAAACATACAGTTAAAATTTTATCCATTCAAACATAACCAGTATTGCTCTAACACTTAATCATTTATTAACTGAAAAGATGAAAGCTAAAAAAAGCTACCTATAGGTTTTTAGAAACTTTCAAACTGAGCAAGAGAAAGTAAAGTAAAAATTTGGGAGAACGCAAGTCGAGTGTTCCGACGTGATCTGTTATTCTGATAACAGTGATAACGAATGAAAATGACGAAAAAATAGAGAAACGTAATACACAAATAAGTACTTCGAACCATGCCAGGCTTTTATTCGACAAGGAAATGGAACTGTCAACAAACTCCGAAGAAAAACTCATAATGATGTTTTTCAACTTTATATGAGTCAAGTGTTTCAAAAATAAAAACGAGCACTCTTGTTATTTTTAGGTAAATTTTTCCATACAAAGATGAATTTAAAATCAAAAAATAAACATGTATGAGTTACACAGCAGTTTCCTTTTCAGGTAAAATAAACTTTTTAAATAGATTTGGTAATGAGAAAATTAATTTAATTGAAACATACAAAACGTAGGAAAACTAAATTTTTCTCAATATGTAGTTACTCATCGCAAGAATTCATTGATACTGGAAAACTTCAATGGATACATAAAATAATTGCATCTTTATATTGAATATTTTGATTTTTTCCACAAATGTTTCAGCCTCATCAATCGAAAATAGAACTAATTCCACTTTAATATGATCACATTTTTCTTTATAAGCTAAAGTTTCAAAGAAATCAAATTTCTTTATCATTCTTTTTAAAACAAAATATAGTATAATGTTGCAAGGTACTGAAACAGGCGAAGTTTTATACACAAAATATTCTCCTGATTTCAGAATAAAATCGAAGAATTAGGCGGTAGAAACTTACCGATTAACTGGACGGAGGTCCAATTAATTTTAAATTCATTTGAAACAAGAAAAAAAGGCAAAAAGAAGGAGAAAACTTGAACTCATTACAGAGAAAAAAGTATCCTGAAAAAACAAGACGTTCAACCAAAAGATAACATTTCGAAGAACACGGAGGGCTTACAAAAATTATTAAATTCGAAACAACTTCTCCTCTGCCCCCTCTTCACTTCAGAATTACAGGTACGAATAGATGTAACAGTAAACACGCAGGTAATAATAGATTGGTATCGAGTAGGTTCGTTTTTGTACCCGTATTCTCCAACAGAGGGTTGGTTTATACTAGTAATCATAAATTGTGTATTTTAGCGACTACATAACCATCATACAACAAGAGAAATATTAATTGTTCATCCAACAATTCTTTTGTATTGAATTGTACGCAGACAATAAACGAGACCACTTTGACGAATAATGAAAAATAACAATCATTCCAGGACGAATACAACTAAAACTATCGAATACATAAGAATTATAGGGTAACCAAAGAATTCAAAATTGAGTTGAAAAAATATAACAAAATCCGACAAGGCTTGTTTCATTATAAAACAAATGCGAGGAGATACGGCATGGGTTTATAGTTTGAACTCGCATTTTACTACTGGATTTAACAACCAATACCAGAAATAAAATTATCGAAGAAATTATAAAAATCCAAATAACACGGAGTATAATCCCGCCTTAAAAAAAAAACAAAAAAAAAAGAATAAACAGGAACGATAGAACTCACAATGAATTTTCAGACCATTAGGATATGTGATGAGATTAGTTGACTGAGAATAAAAAGCTGAAACAAAAGGCAATAATGAATCATGGTTTATAAAGACAGCGAGAAAATAAAGAAATAATTAACATATATGCTTAGATGAAATCATTCAAAAGAGAAAAAATCATGTGTAAAATCATGAAAAAAATCAGACAGGAAAAATGGAAAAATTGGGATAAAAATGATAAACAAGAACTTAAACCAAACTAGAAGACAATGAAGACAGAAGTGATTAAAAGGATCATGTGCTGCTATCTATGATGAGCATAGAAAATGAATCCAAGGAATAATTTTTTTTTAAAATAAATAACCATTGCATTTCATTCGCTCAAGCGTAACATTTCAAAAAGTAGTACATTTTGCTTTCAATACTATTGGGCTAAAGTAGGTATAAACAGAAATATCCAGGAGAATTACAAAGGTTGACTTTGTTCTCATAGTTTTAATACAAGTAAAAACATCGACAACCTGCCAAAAAGTAAAAAACTAACTATCATATAGATGGGATTTTAAAGGCTGAAGATTTAGTCCTTATATTAGTACAACTAAGTATGTGAAATGAATTCATCTACCTTCACTTTTCATTTTGTGGCTACTTAGAGGTTAAAATATTGTTAAGTAGCAATGCTTTTTATTTTAATTTTATGGTCCATAAACTAAAAATATGAGTTACATTAAACTTCGCATACACCAACGTACCTACCGTTAACTGAAAAAAACACGATTTCTCACAATTCAAGACCGCAAAAATAAATTTCAATTTACCAAATTTTTCAATTTCAAACATAACCCAAATATCGCATGTAGAAAGCAACTTGCAAGAATAAGCACGAAAGGGAAATATGTAGGTATATAGAAGGCTTCTACATTTTATTCAAACCACGAAGGTAAATCCACAACCCGCGACACACGAAAAAAACGATGTAATTCACACATCTGAACAAAGTTGAGCACAAATTTTTCGAACCGTATCGAATAAAGTGTGTGCTCTGTTCTGCCGCTATGAGTGATAACGCTGCGAGATGCATTAAAAAAACGTGTCTTTTTATTGTTAGTTTGAATAAAAAGAGCCAAAATGAAAAATATTATAAATTGAAAGAAAACTTGAATTCATTGATCTATAAAGAGCAACTTCATTCATTAATTATATTCATTCATATTTTCGTTTTGTCCATTACGTTGAGAAATCAATTTCATTTGTTTTAACGTCGTTGCTCTTATCAAAGTTATCACTTAAGTCCCCTTTGACCGCTTCTAATCACCCACGCACCACAGATGACGTTGCTTTTACTTTCTCGATAATACACACAGACGCCACAAACCGGGATCAATATTTCTCATGAATGTGTACTGCGGGTTGCATTAATTTCTATTCTCTCACTGTCCTTAACCATGAATAAGTTGGATTAAAAACAAGTTTATAAAAAATACGCTTTTATTCTGTATAATTTGAAATTAGCTTTGTTTGTTTAGAACGCGGTGCAATTTTGTAAAAATAAAAACGTAGCACTCTTTAACGGCCCCAACATTTTTAGAATAGCACCGAATCATAGCTGATAACAAATTCGATAAAAGCGATCCCTGTGGTCTGGTACCAAATTATGTTATATTTCGTTTCGTTGCGTTAATAACTGCAATAAAAGCGTATGATAAAAACAAATGGCTTTTAACGAAGAAAAAAAAATTATTAGATTAATAGCGAATAAAAAATAATTCTATACCTTTCACGAACAGACCTAAGGAAGGAACAGTAATTGGTGCTTGGGTGCTCATATGTGTATGTTCCTAGGGTGGCTTAATAATTAATGGAATATGAATAGATAGCCCCCTAGTCTCACCTCGCGATCCCACCAACAGCTCTCTGAAAATATTTACTCACAGTTCTTATTGCCACGAATAAATATCACGTTCCAAAGATTTAAAGTTCCAACAACAATTATTACTTTTTCAAATAAATGCAGTCACTTTCAAGTATTTGAGTAGTATCAAATTAAAACTTTTTATCAAATTGAGAGTAAAATGTATCACTTGTTACCCAAGTCTAGGTGCACAACTTCAAGAGGCCATCATCAATTTAGACTAAAATATTTTAGAAAAATAAAAGAGGACAAAAGGGAGTACGTACATAGTCGTTTTTTTGTACATTACATATAAACGGGTGGCAAGAGCGTATCGATTTTGGAGCGAGTGGAGTAATTACTTCAAGGCACCAAGCTTAAGGAGAGCTAAATTTTCGATAAAAAATAAATAAACAGGCAAACGAATTATAAGATATTAGATCTTTTAAATTCTTCTGAAAATTATTTTTCCTCCCGATTCTAATAGATCACCAAAAAGTACAAATGCTGATCTGCTGGGATAGGAACGTACCAAGGTTACGTTTGCTCCAAGGCACTCTAAACCTCGTTAAGCTGCTGAAGAGTGGTACAGGGTTCTACTAACAATGGTTTGAGGGAGAGAAAAGTAGCCATTTCACTAATATTATATTCGTTCAGATTTTCGTTTTGTCCGTCACATCGTAAAATCAGTTTTGTTCGTTTTCACGTCATTGCTCTTATCAAAGTTATCACTCGAGTCCCTTTCGACCGCTTCCAAATCACCCACGCACCAAACATGATATTGCTTTTACTTCCTCGATGCTGCACACACAACGCGGGACCAACAGGGATCAATATTTCGCAAAAAGGCCAGTCACCTCTCACTCACAGTTAAAGTTCACGTTCACGTTTTCGTGCAAAATCAGCGACGCTGAAAATCTTGTTTAGCAGAATGTCCGCACAAGACTTGGCGTGCACAATACTCGAGATACATCGTTTCACGGGCGTGCGGGGGCGATACATCATGTTTGGCGGACTCTGCAGCAACAAAAGCTCGTCACCTACAAGGCTACACCTTCACCAAGCGAGGGCTCGTACCTTGTTTCCATGTTACGTCGACGATCAACGTTCGAAAGTACGCGATGATGATTGATTTGCGTGCACTGGTTTCGGCCGTAAATGTATTATTATTATACGGTATTGGTTGGTATTCTGCGAGTGTAACAGCGTTCGCGCAACTCCTTTGTCGTAATGCTGCGGCCAAACAAACGCAACACCGCGAGCAACAAACACGTTTTACAACACAACGAACACGACTCGCTGTAGCAGCAGCATTCGTCGCACAGCCGGTAGTGGCGGCGACCAACTATAAACACGGTTCGACGACAACCAATTCGGAGTGTTATCTCGTTTTTCACACAACGTAGGCTACAAAACAATATGTATTAATTTATATTATCAATGGACGGGAAAGCCGAAAAATTTTTCGCCCGATAATAGCCGAAGAAACTGTAGCAGCACATACAGGTGAATCGAGCAACAGCGGCAGCAGTAACAATAGATATATACGCATGTATGCACGTATATACGTATATAACAACAGAAAAATGAATAACAAGAACAACAAAAGAATGAAAACAACAACAATAACAACGACAACAACAACAACAACTGTAATAGCGACGATACGACACGATTGACGATCGTTTCGAGCAGTACGCGACCACAACAACCACCGCAAGTCGAGGCACGACGAGCACTGAACGTGAATCGGTGAATGCTTCTTGTGCGAACGCAAACCGGCGAAACGGTTCGCATGCCCCAGACGATAAGCAACGCTGCGAGTGGGGACGAAGAGTGCCGACGGGGAAGGGTGGGATGATCGGCGGAGCGAACGAAGACGCGAGAGGGGGCCGACTCGTGATTATAATTTTTTTTAGTTTTTTTTTTTTTTTTTCGTTCTCTTTCTTTTCGGTTGTTACTTTTTCCCTCTTTTCCTCTTCGACGCAGCACGCACGACAAGCAGCCGAAACGTCATTCGACGAGCCGAAGAGTCAACGACGACTCACCGGTCGCCACCACACTTCACCACCGGTCGGAGTCACCACGGCACTCGGCACTCGGTACTCGCTCGCTGGCTCGATGTAACCGGGAATGTTAGGTCAGCCGTTAGCCAAAGGTTTTCGAACGATTTAAGTGGGTAAATAAGTTTAAAAGCCAAATGCACCATAAGCAGGGCCCGTTACTAGTTATTCTGCCAGTCTGGGCAAAGTGCCTTTTGGACGCCCTAAAATAATGCGCTGCTTTACGCAACCCATCCACAGTACGAGGGATGACACTCAAGTTTGTGAACTACTTCTCAAAAAAATAATTTATTTTAAAAAAATGACTAAACAATGGTTACATCCTTCAACGTAATCCCCCCATACAGTTTAGCATTCGGGTTTTCCATCTTTAATGAAGGCCTTGATATTGATTTTTGATAACTGTCTCTCTAGCACCCATAACGATGCATCTTTAATTTTTTCAATTCCCAGAAAATATTTCGCTTTCTTTTGAAAATTTTTGAGTATAAAATTTTTTTCAGAAGCAAGGTGCAATAGTATGGTGATAGTGGAGAGTTTTTATCAACATTTTTGCCGAAAAATCGTCGAACTGGACAGGAGAATTGTTGTGATGGAGAACACAAGAGTTCCTTACAAATTGCTTTTCTGTTTCAAATTCACGCTTTCCAAAGTCTTAAAACATGCAGACATGATGGTCAGATGGTAAGTTTGTCCGGGTGGAGCCCATTCTTTTCAGTTTCTTATTTAAAAAATGAACAAAATGCATTTGATTTTGTTTTTTGGACATGCCCACTTTCTGACCTGGCCTCACCCTTTTATACTGTCCTCATTTGAAAGCCCTAGTAACAAAATTAAAATTTTTTATTTTTACTTAAAATTTTCATTTTCATTCATTCATTTTTTTCCCTTACAAAATTTCTTCTCTTCATCCAATTTTAGTTGTAATTAGCTGGTTTTTTGAAATCCTACATTTTCCCTACTGCACTATTTTTTACTTTTTTTTCTTTCTTCAACTTTGCCGCCCCTCAAAATGTGCTGCCCAGGGCAGTTGCCATTCTGCCATATGGTTCGGACGGCTCTGACCCTAAGTTACATTTTTTGGCTGACTCATGAAATTAACACTTTTTTAATGAAATTTCCGTTTTTTCATTTCACAAATTTGAAAATTTGAATTTATAATGACGCAAACCGTGAAGTGTAAACAGTTGAAAACAAAAACATTTCGAGGTGAACCAAGGTTGTTTTAATAAATTTCTCAAATAAAAAATTTTCAAGTCATAAGTTGAAACCATAAACTTCAACTAACTACCTCATAAGCTATAAGCATAAGCTATATTTTCGAAGTTGTAAGTTAAAGCCATCAGTTTAAGCTTTATGGAATAGCTTATAATCCCCGACTACGGATGTGCTACTCCGGAGCTGTCTGATTTGAAGAACTAGGTTTTTTAAAAGAGCTGGTTCCTGAAACTGCTCCGGTGTGATAAAGACAGCTCCCTCCTCCTTTCTGCTCTGACGCTCCAAAGACCAAAATAAATTTTTTTTAGTTTTCTCTGATACTGGTTTTGTTATCAGCAGCTAAATTGAGTTCATATAATTTGCCATTGCCATCTCATACAATCACAGATAACGAGCGGAATCACGAGAGAAATATTTGTTGCGGAAAGCTGAAATTTTTATAAGTTATAGTGTGTTAGCTTAGAATTCTGTGAAAATTTCAGCTCAATAGCACATTTCATTTTCGAGATATTTCTGAAATTCCGCCAACTCCTCGATTAGACTGAATCTTTATCATTTCAATTACCCAGTTTGAACAGAATTTCAGCGATATCTCGACAACTGAACGCAAGATTGAGCTAAAATTTTTCAAAGATATCGAGATTATGTTAACTAAGTATCCGGTGAAAATTTGGCTGAAATTGTAACACTGGTTCTCTAAATATCGCTAAAATTCTACAACTAGATTTGGATCATATTATCGGCTTAGGTATATTCCATATAATGAAAGTTATCGAGAGGAACTATGAGAGAACTGTTAATTTTAGTGAGGTGGAATTTTTATAGAATCTTCAGCTAACATACTACAATATCTCGTAAAAATTTCAGCTCTCTACAATTAGGTAACAATTTTCTCATAATTCCTTTCGATAACTTTCATCGCATGGAATGGCAAATGAAGGAATTTCAGCAATACTCTGAAAACAAAACGTATGAATTCAGCCAAATTTTCATAGAATCGTAAGCCAACATATTACATACCTCGATGTGTCTATTGTAACCCAATTTCTGTTGATAACTATGATTGTATTGAAGGGAATAAGGGATACTACTTCTTCATAGCAAGAATATTGATGGCAGATACTGCTCAGTCCAACATGGTTAGGGTTAGACTCATTTTTGGTTCGATAGTTTTAATTTTAAATATGATCGGAGTAGTTTCGAAGCAGGGGGCAAACTGAAAAACCATGGGGTAGGCGAACCAGGTTCTGCGAATGAACAATTTTGCCCAACACTATCACCGACCGCAACAACAACCTTTTCGCATCGACGAAAAAGTCTCGCTGATAATGCGACTGCAGCTGCCGTATCGGCTGGCGCGCTAAACGAATAATCTTCGTTTTCACAGTGGCACTCCGGCTACTCGGCCCCCATCACCGTCTCTCTCCACGACACGACGGTACGAGTATACCGTTGCCGCCGCCGCCATTGCAACCACCGGCCCCCTTTACTCCCCGGCGGTGGTCGAGCGGTGTGCGCGAGTTCAACGCGGAAAAAAAATAGTCTGCGCCGCCGGCAGTGTCACTCGCTGGCAGTCGCCGTCGCTCCGAGTGCACGAACGAACGCCGTAATTCCCTCGCAGCCGTCGATACGGTCGAAGGGGGTGGGGAGGCGGGAATTCTGGGGAACTACGGCCACAAGCCACCAGCAAAACAACCGAACCCACACAACGCGCAAAACTTACGTTGTAAAAGAACGTCGACAACAACCTACAACCATTACACATTCGACGCGAGTACGCACGCTCAGTGTTACCGCGAGCATCGACGAATAATCGAAAACACCGAAAATACACATTTTCCGTACAGTGGGTGCGAATCGCATCGGTTTTCGATCGGTTTGAGGGCCCGTTGTACTTTCCTCGCGTCATCTTTCTTTTTGTGGACACGAGCCAAGCGAAAGGCACGATGCACGAGGTGCCCACACAAAGCTTGGGGTACGGCGCATCTGCATCCCTTGGTCGTAAACGGTCTTGCGTTTAACGCGAAGAATATCACGAAATATTGTTTTTGGAAATTTTTTTCGATTTCCCTAAATCACTGAGATCTCATACTCCCTTTCCAACGAAAAAAGCTCTCGAACACAGTCAGAAATCAAAAATTCTATTCACCTATATAACAGATAGTGAATTTGGATGAATAGCCGTAATTAAGATAAGCAGTAAAACCCCTCGTCTGCATTCAAAAAATGTGAAGGCACAATACTCGAAAATCTTAAACGACTACAATGACACGGAATACCCTTTTTGGGCAGAAAAATGGAAAAATCGTTTTTTCCTCAACAAAAATTATTTTCAAGAGCTCATTACGAGCACAGAAAACAGTCGGCGCATTATTTTAGGCTAGATACGGTATTTCGGGGATCATACTGCCCATGGGCCTCTCTTGTCGTAATGCAGAAACCGCAATCGAATTCGAAATGAATTTCACGAAACCAATGCACGCTTTCTCACCGTCGCAATCCGTCACGCATATTGCAGATTCTTATTCCTGTGAAAACGTTCACGAACCGGAGGAATTACACTACGATATCTAATGCAAAACAAATTCCAGCCAGTGGTACTGAATTTCATACGCCCAACATTCGGATGATGAGAGACAACTATAAAATTAAATTCAAATTTATACCTTCCTTGGTAAAATTCAACGTGACCACTGACCAACAGAGAAATCAAAATATTCGCTCAGGAGAAAACGTTTTAGATGCAGGATTTCATTAAAAAATTACACAAATTATAATGTAAACCTCTGCTCGATATGCACGAAAAGAAAATTTCTTCTCGAAAAGAACTGAATTATCAGATCCTGTTCGGTTGATAAATTCAGATGAATTATTTTTGCAACACTTATTCGTAAATTTCAGTTTTATACGCACCTTGATAATGGATACTATTGCGATAGCATCAATACCCAATATAGGTGTAGGTCAAGCAATCAATGATAAACTTAAGCGTGCAACTGCATATTAGATTTTGCTATTATTATGCTAACACCACATTAGTAGAATACAAACTTAATAGATAATCAGCACATCACCAATATTAAATTAATTACGTACTAACCAAGATCCTTTTGCATTCCATTTATTAATTGTAACTTATATTTATCTAGGTTAACGTGCTTATATAAAGCAGGCAATTTTAGAACCATTTAGGACCTATGTATAAAGTATTTACTTTATACATCGGTCTTTACTTTATACACCGCCTTGGGCGCATGCGTCATTTTATACACTGGCTAGCCTACATTATCAATTTCTTTCATTTCTTAATTTTTAAAATTTTTTTTTTTTCGTAAAAGTTTTTTCATTACAAGGATAAGATCCTCTGATATCACCTTTGACTATATAGCTTAATGGACTGCTAGAACTGATAAGAAATACATAGAGTTAAATGGAACACCGCTGAAGCCACTGTTAACAGGCGTTCTTTTTCGAAAAACGACCTTTGGTGATAAGTGAAAGTACAAACACTAGTGAAACTTAAAAGAATATCGTTCTCTCATTGCTTATATTGTTAGGAGTCACGAAAATATAACTGAATACAAATTCAATTTTCACACAAAGTACCTTTTTCGAAAAGTAACGCCTGCAGTGTTCGGCTTCAAGATTTTATCAGTTCTAGCAGTCCATAAGCTATATAGTCAAAGGATATCACCGATGGAAAGCCAGCACCATAACCACTACGCCAGAAGGTTTTGTTAAAAGGATGGAGATAGTTAGCGCTTATACATTCCCCATTCGCAAAAATATTTATTTATTTATTTCTTTTTTAAGGAAAGATGTTGCAAAAAATAGTGTGTAACACACCTATATATACGTGATTGATCCTCGTGTGATTTGCATCACTCCCTTTGGGTAGTGTTTCAAAAATCACACTCCAATCAACATCACCAACTTTATACACTTGTATCACAAATAACTATTTTCAAGAAAAAGACAGTGTTTGTGTCAAATGCCCTGTAATATGTCTCATAATTTCTTTCATATCGAAAGCCTTTTTTTTTTTTTTTTTTTTGTTACATTAAATTTTATTTTTTTCAGGTACCTATCAATTTGGAATTTTTTCACTTCATGAAGCGATCACAGAACTAAAACCGTATTACTGAACTGAAAATTGACTTTCAACAGAATCTGTTTAGTACGCAACTTTCTCCAACATCATCGGGATAGAATATCAAGAATTAACTTTATCGCTTAGAACAAATCGTTCAAATACCTCACCCAGCAAATCTAACAATTTCAAACCAGAGCCAACAATCGCTTCAAAAAGTGCTAAAACGAGAAGAAATAAAATAATAAACGGCCAAAAATTAGCTTTTCATTCCGATCATATTGCATATATACGCCTCAAATTTTGCAAGCTGACCGACGCGTTGGCTACGTTTTATAAAAAGAAAAACACCTGGATATAATATGTTAACTGGTTCTTCAAAACATACATAGAAACCAACAATACACCCTTCATCAATACAGTCACCCGGACTACGGGGCATAGATAAAGATCAAAAAAAGCAAGTTGGTAACACATATACAATATATATATACATACATACGCATTTACGAAAACATGTTTTTTCCCTAAATAAAGGCGGAAGGGTAATTGTATGGCCACGTGTCATTCGCGCTCATAAATATGTAAATACCAACATTCACAGTTAACCTCCACATACCATCCACACTATATTTCGTGGAATACAAACGAACGGGGAAAAAAAATTACGAAAAAAATATTGCAAAATTCATAAAGCAGTGAAAATCCATTTTTAAAACAAAAGTCGAGTAGAAAAAAAAATTACTTCCCTTAAATATTTTTACTTCAGTGAAAATCAATCAGATTTGGAAATGCATTACGATCATTTTCTAATTAATGCTTCATCTAAAGCACAAAAAGCCATTATTCTACCAATAAAAATTAAAATTGTGCATCCAAGTCAATCATGAATTTTTTAAACGTAAATTCGGTGTAACAAAATTCGCAATTTTTAATCATTTTTTCATGGTTTCCAACTATTAGAGGACGAATTCAGCATTGCAAGGATTGTCAACTGTCATGACTCATGAAACTGTTTGAGATTTTTATAGGAATGTTCTCATTCGTTGGGTATTTTCCTCGAAAATCTGGGATTTTACGATTGTCAGTCTTTTTTTTTTTTTTTTCCTAAAATAGCGTGGTTTACCACAAACAATTAATTTCACTCGGTAGTATTAATTTTGTGGTTTAGCAGCTACGAGTAGTAGTTACAAAATTATTCGATGCCTAAAGTAGACATTCGCGTTTTATTCATTTCTATTTCGTGATTCTTGATACGCGACCGAAGTTCACACTTAGTATCGTTATACGAGTAATTCTTCGCAATTTTTAGAAGTTTTTTAAGAATATGAAGGCAAAAAGTTGTTTCATTGAAGTAAATATACAAAAAAAATGAAGGAAAAATACGCAAAAAAATAGCAATACGGCTAATACCAACCAAGGGAAGTTTATTAGTACTGGATTTTAGGTCAATTTAAAGAGAGAAAAAAATTACTTGCAATGGGCTTAGTGGGCGAAGAAAATGAAACGCAGAAAAAGAATGCACCAAATTGGTGTTTTTTTGTTTTTTTTTTTAATTTTGTAAGTATATATTTATAATTACAGTCGAATTGGACGGCGTCTGTCTCTGGTGAAAATAATTGTTACTTCCTGTCCAGTTTTCATGATCGGTATAAACTGCTAACTATATATACCAAAAAACAAAGGAATAACAAGCAAGTAGATTATAAATACGCGATTGGAAAGAAAATTTATACGAATTCATATGAATATCTTATATAAAATTATACAGACTATATTTAGACAAGTTGACCCACCCCGATAAGAAATGTTTTCAAAAGTCATTTGGAAAATTTTATTTCACTATGTAAGCGCTGGTGTCGTTTGCGATTCGATTTCCATTCACTTTGAAGTGCTAACGCATGTGCGCTGCTGGTGGGATAATTTGTTCCAACTAAAAACTGATGCCAACTTTATTATATTGGTTTTATGGGAGTGCGTCAACTTATCTAAATAGTCTAAACAACTTTAATCTTATACATAAGAGCCATTCCTGTAAGCTGTCACAGGACCAGTTTTATAGATCTGAGGCTCTGCAAAGCAGCACTTTGGCTTATGCCAGCCATGAATTTTTTCTGGCGTACGAATAACACTATAGAATTTGTTGTTTCAGCGGAAGTAACAAAAAAATTTTTTTTCCATGTACCAATTTGTGTACGATCATGTGGATAGTGGCACGTGTGCATCGAACATGAGGGAATATATAGGCGAAATAATACTGCGAAATAATTTTGATAAACGAATAAATTTTGGCCAACTTGTACGTTTATTACAGTGATTTGACAATTCATGTATTCGAATCTACAGTCTGTTTCAAAGAGGAAGTTAATTTTTTTCGAAGGCGCAAAGAGGCAGCCTAAAATTAACCTTACAGAAGTTTAAATTAAATATTTCTATGCAAAATGATTCGCGTACAGAGTGTATCCTAACTTTTTTCTCTCTACTCTATTACCCACGATACCGCGAATATTACGTTTTTATTTGTAATGGACTATAACTTAAAATCATTATTTTCTTCATATCACATCAATGCACTTAGTTAATTGATAATTCCGACACATCAATGTTGATCTGTATAAATTATTGCTCAGTGGTAGTATCGGGCAACTCTCTAGAGATCAATAACAATGATTTAAAAAAAATATTTTTCAACGTATGCGATTTAAATTAATTCGAATTTATTCGCTGTTGGCTTTCTGAAATTTAAAATTTCAATTCGAATGTGTCCTTATATCGTGTTGACGTGTTTCACTGACGTTATTACCTCAGATTTTCTGTTTTTTACCTGAATTAGAGAAATTACGATTTTTCAATCAATCAAAGAGCAAATATTCATCAACACCATTTTTTAGAGCAGACACCATCAAAGTAATAAGCAACATTCCCAATGTCATGAATAAACCAACAAACAATATAAGTTTACGTTAAAAACGTGTTTTTAAAAGATAAGTTATTATTTTTTTTTTTTTTTGGCTTTAGCTTCATACGAAATAAACATTATTTTGTTACGGAAGGTTGGCAGCAGAATTGGTATATTTTAAAATCGCAGTAATGAGTAGAATAAAAGCTTATAAAAAAGAAATTCAAAATTACGCCGAAACTGAAAATTTAGAGTAAATGATAGATTTTTAACTCCAACTTTGATGATGAAAAATGAACGTATTTATATGCGAGGGCGTAGCCAAGGGGTGGCGAAGGAGCGATTTCCCCCATGACCTTATTTATTTTATTTTTTTAACTAACACTTTCAAAATTTGGAAAAAATTCAAGTAATAAGTGGAAGCTAAATTTGTATGACTTAAAAAAAAAAAAAGGGGCATTAAATACTGTTTGCCCCCTTGAAGAAATCCCAGCTATGCCCCTGCTAAGATGGACGTTTTTTGAATCATGTTTAATGCGCTATTAACGGTCTATTCTCAAAATAATGATTAAATACAAAATTCATCGTTAAAAACTAACTGAAATAAAGGTTTTTGCAACTTTACAGACACGTATCTCCCAAAATTTAATAGAGTACTAGACTACCCGAGTGAAAAATAACTTTTTTACATAATCAGGTCTGAGTGAATTCATAGACTGACTTCGGTGCTATATTTTTCAATTTTTGACACTATAGGTGCCCTAAAAATATTTAAAATGCTCAGAAGTACGTGAAAATTAAACGCCCGCATTAAAAGGCCACTGTTTTAATTGAAAAACTTTGAATGAATTTCAAATCCCGCATTTATTAAACTACAGAAAGCGTAAATTAAGTTTTTATCGTCTTTTGCGAAAAACGGAGGTTGAATGATTTTTTTTTTTTCAACTTTTTCAATTGGCTAAAACACACCCCGTTTGCATGAATTTTTTAATTTGCAATTTCTTCCTCGTGGAAAGTAATAAATGGCAAAATAACAACGAAATACATTAAGGAATCTACGCAGCAATAGATTTTAAACGAAATATTTTTTTCACGTTTTTAGCATGTTTTTTGTTTATTTTGGCGTTAAAAACTTCGTAAAAGTAGAAAAAATTATGAGAATGATTTTTTACAAGTCAAAAACAGGTTTTTTCCCAGCTTAAAAAGGGCTGACTAGAAAATGGTAAAATTCTTATGGTACATACCTACCGCACCGGTTTCAGTCGAATAAATGGAAATTCGACCTATAAATTAAGTATTTTAGTATTCCCAGAGTAAATAACGTTCAAAAACAAAATTTCTGGCGGAAAAGTTTTCAAGAATATCACAAAATTATCATTCAATCAACGGACTACGAGTTGGAGAACAGTTCACGTATCCAGATATTTGCTAGTATAAACATAAATGATCTCATTTGAGATAAGTCTCTTAATTTTCGCTAGAAGTTTTTAGGATTGACGACTTTTCGTCAGTCGTTCTGACACGGCATATTTACTCTCGTTTTCTAAACAAATTAAAGCTGCAAAAGCCAAAGTAAGTGATAAAATTCTATCGATAATGTTGTAGATGAAGTACCTACATAAGATTCTGACGAGTATTTCGTTGAACGTGGAAAAAAAGCTGTAAATTAGACTTTCTTCACGAAAATATTAAATCAAAAAAACTTAAGCGCCGCAAAACTTTGACAGAAAACCCAATTTGCCAATTTTCATCTACAATTTAACAAACAATCCTGATTCTAAATGTGTGAAAAAATTGCAAATATAAATTAGGTTAAAAATAAATTTTTAAAAGATACGCTTTTTTTTCATTTTTGGCTTTAGCTTTATGCGAAAAACATTATTTTGTAGCGGAAGGTTGGCTGCAGCATTGGTATATTTTTAAATTGCAGTAGTGAGTCGAATAAAAGTTTATAATAACAAGACAGAAAAATTGAGTGAGTAGAATAAAAACATATAAAAATATCAATAGGTAATTATCGATATCTAACAAATATATCAATTTATCAAAATTTTATTGTTACACTTTTAAGTAAAAGTACCTGGTTCACCGAGTTTTGCTCGGATGGAAATTAGAAAAAATTCTGTTAATTTAATTCAAGCTGGGGGATTTCATAAATATATTTTTATAACATATCTCGATTCTCGAGAATAAAATTAAAGATTGCAACTATAAACTCATTACTTCATTAGTTATAAATCATAATAATCATACATAGCCTAAGCCTACTAAAATTAGCTAATAAAACCTTACCTATCCGTTACTTTGAGCCAGACGAATTTTTCGTCATTTGTTGTTATTGATTACTCTGTTGATGGATAAATTGAGGTGCTCATATTTCTGTTCAACGAATTTTAGTATACTTGGGACCTATTTAGATCGTTTTTTCATACTCAAAATCACCTTACCTGTAAATTTCAACAACATTGTTGGTCTAGTTCTACAGAACGCGGTTACATACATACATACATACATATAAATAAAATAACCCCTTGTGCCGTAAATATGAAAAAAATACTCCATGCAACACAGGCAAATTGCTTTTCTTCTGTAATTTTGTATTGTTCTACATTTTTTTAAGAAACTACTAAATCAATAAACACTATATTACTATATTCCTATCACATCTGGTCCTACATAAGAACTACAATTCATAAAGATTTCACCCCTATCAATTTCATAGTTTTTTCAAAACCGTAAACACTAAATTTTCTACAGCAGTTTTTTTTTTTTTTTTTTTTTTAAGTTTTCTTGAAAACTACCAAACTAATACAGACATCAAACTTCTATGAAACTTGCGAATATACAAAAAACAATGTATGGTGAAAATTTCAGCCCAATCTCTTCAGAAGTTTCTTCAAAATCTTGGAAAAACCACTCTTCTTGGAATTTTTTATTCTCCAGTTTTCTCGCTAACTACTCGACCAATAGGCAACAAATTGCTATCAGACGTGGTCCTATACAATAACTGAAAATGTCAGCCTTATCTCTTTTGTAGTTTTCTCAAAACCATTAACACAAATTTTGGGTGATACATATGTATAAATATCGTATACATGCAAATATATACACGCACACGCACACGCGCGTGTGCGCGCGCACACACACACACACATACAAACGTGTACATAAAAAAATAGATCAAAATGGGAAAATTGTACCAATCGTTTTTCTTTCTCATGAACTGGACATTTTTCATCGTTCTTACGCTTAACCTTTTAGCAAAATCAATTTTAATACCCCCTTTGCAAGAACACTGAGTAAAAATCAGAATCCTGATAGACATGATGTTCACTTCACAGATACAAAAAGTCCACGTAAGCGATTAAATTCAGGTCAGAATTCGGATTTCAAACACCAATATTAAAACAATATTTTTGATATTCCGATAAGTTTTGGAACTGTTTCCATTAATATTAAAAATCAGGAGAAAATTAACATAATTTAAGTCATACTTTTTCAATTAAATTACACTGTTTGAACATTTGGTTTTCAAAATGGAAAAATTAATCTTCAATTTCACCAACAGAAACACTTTTCAACAGGCTATTAACAATGATCCACAAGGGTAACTTTGAAATGTCAATCACCAAACTTGAAAAAGTAAATACCCTCTAAAAACAAAAACCCGAAAAAAATCAAATTAAAAACGGCAGCTCAGTAAAAAATAAAAATAAAAAATAATGTTCCATCCTGTTTTTGCAGACGATTCAGTTTGTCTACAAAAACGTGTCGAACAAATATAGACAACTATTATTCCTAATTCTTGAAATAACAGCTGAACACCACCCAATATGCTGACAATAAAGAGTCATCATATTTGGCAGATGTTCCATGTCACGTCACCTTTTTGGTCGGCCATTTTTGATCAATAACAAAGAAAACGAAGGTGATGTCTTGTCTTCTATTTGAAGACATATTCATTCCTGAACTGGCAGTCAAGTAGAAACATTAAGGTCCATACTCGATGTTATGGATATCAGGTCTCACTATTATTAAGTATTAGTAATAAGTTAAAGTTTAAATGTGTTTTGTAATAACTTGAAGTTCAAATTTAATAAAAGATAATATTTAGAAATTATCTTATTTGTTGAGATAATTCAAACATTGAATTATTCTTGCAACAAATAAAAAAAAAAATCTTGCAAACATTTTGAATATACCATAAATGAGAAGGGCGTTCAAAATTCCCGCGAAGTTGAAGATCAATTTTTCTTTTCCAAGTTGAAGGTTTACTGTCATATTGATTAATGATAAATTTTTACGGTTTGGACCGAACTAACTTCCAAGAGTTCAGATCTAAAACAAATCCCGATGACACGCTAGCTGAAAAGGTAGAATTCGTTCAGAACAGACAGAATTTAAAATTATGGGTATTACGGGATGCGTTAATCATATGTAGGTTTTAAGAATTTTGTTCGACAATTAAAATTTCAAAAAACCGTAATTCGGAAATTAATGGGTGGATTTGGCTATCTTTGAACTCGACCGAGAAATAGACAAAGTATTTATAAGCCGAATTTTTTCCCGATCCGTAAAAAATTATGCCATGTCGCCATTATCTACAAATTTCTAATTCAAACAGCCACCACTTTGAGATTAACGGGCGGTGGCAGAATTCCACCCATCTTCGAATTTGACCAAAATAAGGACCCAAAGTACACACATGCTAGATTTCGCCCCGATCTGTAAAGAGATACGCTCTTCAGTCTGTTGACGAAATTTCACTACATCCAATAAATATAAATTTTTGGGGAGAGAGTTGGAGACCATGACCGGAAAAACTATAGCGAAATTTTACCAAATTGGTGACACGCTACTCTCCGCAATGTGTAGATTCAACAAAATCTACCTAAAAGAATGGACATGAGTTTAGTGACGTCAGTGGTCTGAAAATTTGACTATAACAGGAGAAATTAAAATAAATTTTGATAGGAGGAGGGAGATTTACAAAGGCATGTGAATACACGCAGTGTAATTCGAAGAAAACTACGATAATTATGAAGAGCGGAAAATTCGATAGAACCAACCGCCAAATAATCCAAAACTGAATTTTTCATATCAATCGAAAGTGTTCTGTGGCGTAGCTGAAAATTTGGGTCCCCACGAAAATTTTGAGGAGCTCCATCTTCGAATTGTAAAAACGTATTTTTTCTTCATATAACACATTATTTTCAAAGCTTCCTTCATATGGTGCGCAAGAGGGACGCTTTTTGGCTTGGAGACCCCTTTGGGCTCGATGCCTCCCACATTACGAAATCTGTCAACCGTCAGCTACGCCACTGAACGTATGCTTATTAAAGTCGATGCACATCTGACTCTGCTGACCGTCTGCATCAATCACTCCGTACATTGAATAATTGGATAATTCGTTTCATTAAGGGCTACAGCCAGTGGCGTAGTTGTGGAAAAATTTGGAGTTTAACCCACTGTTCCCCAAGCCCTCCACAAAAATGTATTTCCGCGCAAAGACCACTCGTCGAATTGATAAATCAAGTTAATATTAATATTTTTTCTTTTTTTTTGCTTGATGAACATACACCTTCAAGAAATTTGAGTCATCGGCGCCACTGGCTACAGCCAAAAACAGAAATCACTAACGCATGATGGCAAGACATAACAGGTGACGTAACATTAATTCGTGACCGAGTGACGGGAAATTGTTAACGTTGCACTGGATGCGAAACCAGGAAAAAGAATGCAATCACACACACAAAAACACATACAAAAGATCGGCACGGGGAAATAGCGTTAAAGATGAGGCGGGGGTTCAATAACCTTCTTCCACATTGACGGTTGCCAGCATCGAATTTGCACACACATTTGCGGCTCATCGAGAGGGTAAACACGAGGAAACGCTGTTACCGTCGAAAACTAAAAAAAATATATATATATAGTATATGTATATCCATATGTACCCTCGACATACGAACGCAGAAGCAGGCGATCAGCAAAGGGTGGCGGCTAATAATCTACTGAAGACCTGAAGGGTCGCATTTTGTCTCTCACCCGTTCGGTTCTTCTTCTGCGCTGAAATTTCTGCGTTCCAAGTTGAAAGAGAAGAGCGAAGTAGAATGACGGTGGCAAAAGGGTGGCAGGAAAAAAAATAGATAAGATTAATAATAAAATAAAAATCAAGTTCATACCCTTCCAAAATTCCGAAGGTGAAGAATTATTCGTCGTACGGGTATTCAATTTCAAAAATTTCCAAATCAAAAAACCGTTTTTCAACTGTTGATTTCATTTCTACTCGATTTGATCTATTTTTCAGTATACATAAACATAAGAAATACCGTGCGCCAGATATATGTCATTTGATGGGTAACAAGCTATATCGCTAGACGATGTGGCAACAGAGTTTTTGCTTTATTTTTATGCGATTTTTTTTTTTTTTGTCATGAAAAGTGACCCTAGGGTGACACCATTAACATAAAAACTGAAAATAAAAAAATACGAATAATGGAGAAATTTCAGAAGAGTTTCAAAAAGAAGACAACTGTTGAAAGGAAATGATATAGCTATATATTTCATTTAATAATACTTAATGAAAACGAAATAGTTGAAATTGAAACATTATTGTCGATTGTCACATTTTCCATAAATTTATCGCAAAATTAGAATCAAAAAAATAAATGGTCACAGATAACATCACATATATAGACGAAAATTTTATTTTCATTTTTCACAGTTGAAAAGGAAAACATAAAATACAGGTTGAAGAAAATGAAGAAGGAAAAGAAGAAAAATAAATAAATAAATAAATAAATAAATGTTCACAGATATTGTCATAAAATAGAAAATTTTATTTTCACAGTTAAAAAAAAACAAAGAATTAAGGCTGAGGAATAATGAAGGAGGAAAAGAAAAAACATAGCGATTTTAATAGCGTTTTTTACAAGCAAGACCCCTAAAAAAGTAAAATTAAAGGTATTCGGCGAAACCCAAAACTTACATGCCAATAGTGGAGTAGGTAAAATTTAATATTTGACAACACTGCATTCGGATGAATAGAAATTTACCTCGGCAAAAGGATAGATAATGGTGATGGGAGTATTAGGAGAATTTGCATTTGCACATTTATGCGAACTCACGTTCACACTAAGGATGAAATATTGGGGATAAAATCATCGATGACGAGAAAAACAACTAAAGAAAACACTTTTTTCGTTTTACGATCTCATTAATTTTGAATGCACAAACGGGTGAAAAAATACAGTTCTTTTATATTGCGCTCAATAATTCAACTAATGTATGTATCTCTGTTGCGGACAAGTGAAATTTAAAGCCTAGCTTTTCTCAAATACTCGAAACTTGCGTAGTAGGACTAGTAGATAGCCAGAGAGCAAAGTGAGGCTGGCTTATGAAAAGGGAGTACAGTAACCACACTCTCCGACTTGTCCGAGAAATTCGTTCATCAATTTTATCTATTATTGTATGCTTCCTCCATAAGAAATTCGCAAAGAAAATTAAATAACATAATTGTTATTCAAAAGCTGCACATTTTATTCGTGCAGATTTTCAGAGAAACGTAAAAAAAATGGCCAAGAAAACTATGAAAAACTAAAACTTAACACCAAATAATTATATAACCCAACAGTTTTTCAAGGTAATCTTACTAGTTCAAATTTTGAACAAAATAAAAAAAAGATAATCAGTGTGGGGACTCTCCCGTATGAGGTATAGGGGCTCGGACCCCTCGACGACAGTCGCCGCCCCAAAGGGCAGGCAAACAATCGTCCTTGTGACGTTAAACACACAAAATACGTTCGATCATAATTAACTGTACGTACTTGCAGGTAATGTACGAGTACCAAATTGTGACACAATAAGATGATGTCACGATTCGTACACGAACCAACCAGCCATCTCTTATCTCAATAGGGGATGATGCGACCTGGCCATTCTCACCAACGTACGTATTATCTTACATACGTGTGTTTGTGTGCGTGTAAATAAGCCGTATATAAACCACCCGAACCGGCTCTAAAATTGCCAGTGTTTGCCTTGGTTTTGGCTTACCTGTACTTATGTACGAAGTGGTTGAACATGCTTAAATTCTGTAGAATTTCCTTCTGGTGAGAATATCTCTCGCAACAAGGTATTCCACAGTGGTGACCTCGACGTGATTTTTGGCTATGTCATGAGGTGTCCTTAGGTGCGTTGCGCTTTTACAAAAATTTGGTGTGGTGCACTGGCGAAAAACTTGCTTGCTCGGCAAATAAAAATATTTTTTGCAGACTAAAAACACCTTTTATGTCGTCGAAGTAGAGTCTGCTGAAGTGGGAATTTACACCCCCTCTTTAAAATATATAAACAAAGAGAAACCAGACAGCAGACCTGGAGGAAGAAGGTTGGACTCATCCCCCAACCCCCTCAACTTTGACCCGACACTCTAAGAATTTACCAAATCTGGAAGAAGGCCCTCAACACCCAGAATTAGCACGACTGGGAGCTGCAATAAATAAAGATCAATTAGTAGTAAAAACATTGAGAAGTGGTCAAACTTTAAGCCAAAGTTCTGACCCAAAAACACCTTTCCTACAAACACAGGAGCCAGTGTTTTTGACCAGCAAGGAATGAAGTAGTTCTGTGGAATACGCTTGTCATCAGAAAAACACAGCAATGGTCCCACCACCAAATGGAAATAAAAACTCACAACCATCGTAGGGAGGCATTGCTCAGCCACAGCTGATGCCTGAAGTCTTGGTGCAAATTATGCAACTTTTGCAACTACAGCCAGGGAAGAACCCCAACTTCTACAGACGGAGGATAGAGATCCCAGAATTTCTGCCCAATGAGGTAGACTTGTGGTTGACTCTATTGGAAGGCAGGTTCAAGACCGAGAACATAACTCTGAATCAGCGGTACCTACACATCTGTGGAGGCATGCCCCCACAGATAATCCGCCACATTCCGGATATCATAGAATGCCCTTTGACAGAAGATGACAAATATGCCTGGTTCGTCAAGAAGATAAAGAATGTGTTTGGGAAAACTAAAAACCAAATTATTGATGATGTGATGGGTGGTATGAAGATGGGGGATGACAAACCCTCGATCTTCATGGCAAAACTGAGACAGAAGGCAGATAATATCGTAGCCCCTTCTGTCATAGGCAACCAATTTTGCAAACAACTTCCTCAAAGTGTTGTGCAATGCCTAGCCGCCCTGGGTTCAACTGTGATAAATACATCCGCAGACTTGGACTTCCTTGCAAAATCAGCAGATAATGCGCTAGAATATACCAGGTCAAAGCTTGTGGTAAGTGCAATATCTGCAGAGACTGGAGAGATCGCTCAACTTCGAGCTCAAATAGCTCAGGTGACTGATGAAGTAAAGAGGAACAAAGGCCAAAGCTCTACGAAATCCAATAGTAGCTGGCGACAAAGATCTAAAAGTATAAACAACAACAATAATAGTAGCAATAGCAAAGGACAACAGTCCCAGTCCAGAGACCGCAGATCTAGTTCCAACAACAGGGGTCAGAGTTCAACTCCCCCGAGAACATCATCTCCCAAAAACCAGTCTCAAAATTGGGATGATAAATGTTGTTTTTTCCATAACAGGTTTGGCGCAGAGGCCACCAAATGTAACAACAGATGCAAATGGTGGGGCAAATCCTATACCAAGGAGGCGTCAAACTAGGATGAGGGGCCATCTATGTGGCCAAAGACCCCACGGAAAAATACTCATGCCGCCTGTTCATTAAGGACAGGACAAACAGGAGAAGGTACTTAATCGACTTGGGAGCAGACCTGAGCATATTGCCAGTTAACAAAATGCAAAAAGTACTCCCTCCGAAATACTATCTCCATACTGTGAATGGTCAAAACCTTCCAGCTTACGGACTTGAAACCAGCAAAGTAGACATCGGACTCAAGAAAATCATGACGTGGTCCTTCAAGGTTGCTGATGTTCCAAACCCGATCCTGGGTGCAGATTTCCTTGCACATTTTGGCCTGATCATTGACCTCAAAAATGGCAAATTGATCGATAGTGAATCTAAACATTGTGTGGATGGCAAAACGCTAGCTTACAGACTGGACACAAATATATCCAGCTGTACTAAAGTCGACGGACAACTCTTACGGATCCTGTCTGACTATCCTGGAGTCATTCAACCATCAATTCGTAGGCATCCTACCTATAAACATGACACTGTTCATTACACAGAGACTAAAGGACTGACTTGCCATGCTAGAGCAAGAAGGTTACTGCCTGACAAACTCAAAGCGGCACGGGAGTACTTCCATCGCATCGTCGAGGAAGGCGTATGTTGCCCCTCGAAAAGCTCATATAGCTCCTCTATCCACATGACCAAAAAAGCAAGTGGAGAATGGCAAATTGTTGGAGACTACAGGGCCTTAAATGCCAAAACAGTTCCTGATCGCTATCCAGTCCCCAATATAATGGACTTCAACGCAAATATGAAGGGTAAAACGATGTTCACCAAAATTGACATCAACTGGGCATTCCACCAAATTCCTATGGCTGACCAGGACGTACCAAAGACAGCGGTTATAACCCCCTTTGGACTATTCGAATACCTTCGAATGCCGTTTGGACTTCGCAACTCAGCACAAACTTTCTAGAGATTTATCATTGGACTGTTTAGAATTGCCGTTTACATATGCATACTTGGATGATATCTGCATTTGCTCTGAAGGCGGTGAGCAACAGCACGAGGAGAATGTAAGAGCCGTCGTACAGCATAAACACGCTGCCGGGCTTACTATCAACTTAGGTAAAAGCTTATATGCACAAACTGAAATTGACTTCCTCGGCTACAAAGTCTCGACCGAAGGCATTTCCCCATTGAAGACCAAAGTAGAGCCAATATTGAACTTCCCGAAATGCTCAAATGTTGCTGAACTCAGGCATTTCTTGGGGATGGTGAACTTCTATAGACGTTGCATGAAGAATGCAGCAGCAGAACAAAGTAAGCTGTTTGCACTAATAAAGACAAGTAAAAAGAAAGATAAGACTCCACTCGAATGGAATGAAGAAGCCGAACAGGCCTTTCAGAAAATCAAAGATATACTGGCAAATGCAACTCTATTGGCTCATCCAGACAAAAGTCTGCCGTTATGCGTGAGTACCGATGCATCTGATTTGGCTATTGGTGCAACCTTGTACCAACTTGACAAAGACAACAAGAGGTTACCGCTAGCTTTCTTCTCGAGGAAGCTCTCAAAAACAGAAAAGAATTATAGCACATACGATAGGGAATTGATCGGAATTTTTTCTGCGTTGAAGCATTTCAGTCACTAATTAGAGGGTAGATGTTTTTCTGTGTATATTGACCATAAACCCCTAACATATGCCTTCACACAAAAAGCAGAACCGGCATCGTCGAGAAGAGCACGACAATTAGACTACATTGGTCAATTGACTACCAACATTCAGTATATAAGTGGAGAACTTAACACTCCAGCTGATGCCTTGAGTAGAATCGAAGCTATCTCGGCTCCTGTCCAATTGCCTTATGCTGAAATAGCTAAAGCACAGCTTAAGGATGCAGAATTGCAAGAGTTGTTATCAAACGATGATACTACTCTCAAATTGAGACAGAGAAAAATTCCCGGTACTGATGTTTTATTAACATGTGATGTCAGTACAGGTAAGAATAGGCCATTTCTACCAGTAAAATATCGCAGGTTGGCTTTCAACAGTGTACATAATCTGTCACATGCTAGGCCAAAATGTAGTGCTAATTTAATTTCGGCAAGGTTTGTATGGCCACGAATGAAGTCTGACTGCAACAAATGGGCTCGCAGTTGCCTGAACTGTCAAGAATCCAAAGTAGGAAGACACACTCGCTTGCCCCTCAAATCCTTCAAACAAACAGAGCGGTTTAAAACTGTACATATGGACTTGGTAGGCCCATTGCCACCATCTCAAGGACACAGATACCTGTTAACGATAATAGACAGTGCAACACGATGGCCAGAAGCAATTCCTCTATATGAGATGACAGCTCCAACTGTAGCTGCCAGGTTATATGATACCTCGATTGCGAGGTATGGCGTACTAGAAGTCATAATTACGGACCAAGGTTGCCAATTCGAGAGCTCGCTCTTCAAAGAGTTAGCAAATAAGCTTGGTGTTCAACACAGTCATACCACAGCTTACCATCCTCAAGCCAATGGCAAAATCAAGAGATGGCATAGAGCTCTCAAAGCCTCTATCATGTCACATGATACAAAGAGATGGGCAGATGTACTCCCTACCATCCTCTTAGGCCTTCGATCTGCCCTACAAAGGAATACAGGTCACTCTGCAGCGCAATTAGCATTTGGCAAAGAGCTACGCCTTCCAGGGGACTTCTTCACAAAATTGAAGGAAGTAGGCCCCGAAATTATGGTGCAAAACATAAGAAACGATGCCAACAATTTTCTAGAACAGGCAGCTCGCCATGGCCAGCCCAAGATTTAGGTCTCGAAACACTTAGCCAATACCTCACACGTATTTGTTAGAGACAAAAAAATGAGATCTGCGCTGGAGAAACCATATGCCAGTCCTTACATAGTAGTATCACGAGATAAGAAAAACTTTGTGATACTCTTTGCAGGCAAACCTCGAACAATTTCAATCGATAGATTGAAGCCTGCATACATGGTAAGCGACAATAAAAGAATAAAGAGGGTACCGAGAGAAAACATAGAAAATATCCAGACCGATTCACCAACAAACATAGAAGAATCCGTTAAGAAATGTGAAATAACAAATTCACAAATAGAGAAAACACCAAAAATAAAAAAGTCTGTGAAGTTTTTGGACGATGTTATTACCAAAACATTCGATCCCGAGGCCCTCATATGCCCACGAAAAAGAGGCAGGCCCCTAGGCAGTAAAAAATGTAAAAATTCCCACCCCTCTCGCATGTCTGAGAGGTTAATGCGAAGAAAATAAAATTTACTCTCGAAAAAGTAATATCCGCTACGTAAGTTTAAACCCGCTAAAAAATATGCGACAAAAATCGGAATTGAGTGAGACAAAAGAAACTCCGGAGATAAGCAAACGAGGAATGCTAACAAAAAGAAAATGACAGGAATAAACAAATCCACGTGCGATATGGAAATAAACATGGCAATGTGCGTTTATTGTCAAACACAAAGATAATCTCAATGTTGTGACTTCACAAGTGGAGATTCCTTTGTAATAAAATTTGAAAAATATATTCTCTGAGTTTATTTCAGGCATAACTTTGCTTAAACCGATCAGAACTTAACCGGAAAACTTGTATACGGCCGAGAATTTTAAGCGCTATCCCCTCTACATGCTGATAAGAAGATGTGAAAATAATAAAACGAAACTGTAATAGTAAATCGAAAATAGCAGTAAATTCACCCATTTTAGAACTGTCTAATAACTTGGACGTATTTTCTGAATAATATTTTTGGCTCTCCGTTTTCCTTCTCACCTATTCCAATGTCGCTACCAACCCAAATCTTCCTCAACACGACCAAGAACCCAAAAGTTCCGGAAGTCACCAAGAACACTGGGAAAATTCTGGAATAGAAGTCGGAACTTGATCAAATTGAGGAGGAACTCCTGATGGACACGGCACCAGCTGTGGAGAGTGTTCTCGCAGAAATGACAACTCCGCTTCCACCTATCATTCTCCTCCCCGGACTCCACCAGAACCCCCAATGCCGGAGCCAAAGCCAACGTAGACCAGGGAACCGATAAGGTACGTGTTTACAGCGGAGAGGGCAGCCAATGAAAAGGCGAAGATGGCTGCCCTGACATTGGGTAATCCAAACTCCCCTATGCTCAGGCAGCCTCAGTTTAGACGTCTGCTGCCCCCTCACTCCTGTCGTCACCCCTATGCCCATACCAAAAATCAACCACTGAGGCAGAGGGGAGATGACAGCCGGGCAAACTACTTGGCCCAAGCACACGCTTGTAAGGAATCTTATGAGTGTGTCGGGGAGGCAGTTGGCAGCACCCTGGCAAAGTGGGAGGACGATCAAAAATGGCATTAAACCCACACTTCCCCCCAGGCCTTGCGCATTTTGATCATTTTTGCAGCGCAAAAACTGGGGGGGAGTAGCTGTGGGGACTCTCCCATATGAGGTATAGGGGCTTGGACCCCTCAACAACAGTTGCCGCCCCAAAGGGCAGGCAAACAATCGTCCTTGCGACGTTAAACACACAAAATACGTTTGATCGTAATTACCTGTACGTACTTGCAGGTAATGTACGAGTACCGAATTGTGACACAATAAGATGATGTCACAATTCATACACGAACTGGCCAACCATCTCTTATCTTGATAGGGGATGATGCGACCTGGCCGTTCTCACCAACGTACGTATTATCTTACGTATGTGTGTTTGTGTGCGTGTAAATAAGCCGTATATAAACCACCCAAACTGGCTCTAAAATTGCCAGTGTTCGCCTTGGTTTTGGCTTACCCATACTTATGTACGAAGTGGTTGAACACTGAACACGCTTAAATTCTGTAGAATTTCCTTCTGGTGAAAATATCTCTCACGACAAGGTATTCCACAATCAGCTTCCAAAAAAAAAATATTTCAAGGTACGATAACTGCATAATAAATTCCAGCGAAAATATCAATTTTCATAAATAAACGAACGAAATTTCATTCCTCATATAAATTAAGAAGCAACTAATGAAAATTTCATTGAAAGGTTCGGTTACCAGCATTCGTGACGCACAAAGATTAACTACGAATATTTGTGTTGGTACTTGAGAGTGAATTTTTATACACTTTATAGCAGTTACTGACGTCACAAAATGTGACATAGTTCTGGTACTAACATCTAGGGGCACTGAAATCATATTTCGTTTTTATCAGTTGTCCCTGGTCAACGTGTTTGTTTTTTCAACATAAGTTTCGTCAGTTCAATTCGATCTTTACTACGGAATTGTGGCAAAGACGAATCCATACACCCGAAATACACCATATGTTCAAGCCCCAGTTAGGATGGTTTTTTTTTTTGTCTTCTTCAAATTTATAAAATCGTATTTTTTAAAAACTTGTTTTTAACGTAACTTATTTATAATTTCAATCTGTTCGGTGACAAAATACAACAATTTCAAAATGGTGATATTTTCTACATAAAGAACGTAAAATTATTTGAAAGTTCATGTTCGAGAACAAGAGAATCGCAATTAAAATAATTAATTCAACCACAGTTTTATAAAGTATCAAGCGAGAATTTTCAAAACAAATAATACTCAGAAAAAAAGAAAACTAGTTATTCAGAGAACTTTTCTGTCCTCAACTATTTATTTACTTATTTATTATTTTTTTTTTTTTTTCAATTATTCTTTTACATCTCATAAATTTTGTATAAATATATAAGAGCATACTACACTTATTTCGAAACTGAGGGAAAGATATCAATTTCAAATTGATCAGAGAAAGCCAAAAGAAAAATATGAAGACATGAGGAAAATCAAGACGGATGAAATGAATAAGTATCTGCTAAATAACTACGTAAAAAACTAATTTTTGGAAAATACGTTTTTATAACAGTGTAAAACATTTTGTGAACAATGAACAGAAACATAACGTATTTACGGAAAAACGCATAACCAAGTGATGTTATTTTTTTTAAATTTTTCATTGATAATTATAGATATTTTTCCATATGTTGTACAGTTAGAAATTTTCAATTACCAATAAAAAACAAAAAATAAATAAAATTGTTTAAAAAAAAAAAATGCTAAGTTAAATTTTTGGTTATAAACTTATTCATTTTACATTCCAAGTTTTGCTATGAAAAAAAAAGAGTTTATGAAAATATCGATAATTACTGATATTTGTTATTTACTATCGATACATTCAATATTAAGACTATCAACAACAATCGACATAAAAAAAAATAATATCTGCACTAACATAAAACATAATCCAACCCGGCGATCACGATTATAGTGCTTTTGTGGTAGAGTTTCCAACTTGCCGAATTTATAAGCGGTAAATTTTGGCAAATGGAATGGGAGCAATGAAAAAAGTTTATGTTCCGGTATTTTCATTTCCCGAAGTTGGTAACTCAGTTTGGTGGGGACTTCAAATATTTCATGAAATTGAAATTGTAAGCAAGTGCACAGAATAAAGGCGTATATATAAGAAAAATTTTTTAAATAATTCTGCTGAGAAAATGGTACAATTTTTGGCGTAAATATGAGAAAGCACACCTACGTCATAAAAATTCAGAGATGATAAGGGTATCAGTCCTAGAAATAATTCGATATGACAAATATGAGACAACATACTTCACAAAAATTTAGAGGTGAGGGTATCCGTCTCTTCCTCGGCTTTTGTATCGTTTAAAAAATTGTAAAAATCCATAAAAGAATTTAAAAACACGGTAATAGTTCAAATTTTCTACAAGCTAACAGAACAAAATTAAGGCGATAATGCAACGGTAAGAATTTTCCTTTTTTCATCGATGATCAAGCATCGTGAGTTACGGTGAAGGAAAGAAAAATATTAGTTTGAAGAAACGACATAATCACTCCTTAAACAAAACACATATGCAACCATAATGACGTTAGCGCATCAAGTTACGAACACAAGCAGAAATTTAAAAACTTGCAGGTATCGACTGGTTTCCCAATTAGGCCAATACGCTGAAGGTTAGAGAGTGCTCTAGACATGAATCCACTTATCCGAGGTACAACATTTGCATAAAAAGATTCGTCGATATAAAAACTGAAATATACAGAACATTTCATTTTGATGAAAAATGTAAAATAAATTCAGTATCGCTATCGCCAAATAATATGTAGCTCAAGAAAGAAGACAAATCGGGTTAAAAAATAAATAAAATATAAATATTGAAGTGAAACCGACATGAAGCAGACAACAGCAATTTTTTTTTTCTTTTCAAGGAATAACTTACTGGTATAATTTCAGGAAATAATTTTCTGATAAAAAGGACTCGCGTTTAAAAGCAATAATAGCAAATATTTAAATAATACGAATGATCAGATACAAATCATATCGACCTTCAGTAAATCATCATAATATCTTCCGAGATGTTTATTCGCCAATTTTTTTCCTTTGTTTTAGTCATTATGAGAGCACTATGCAAGTATAGCCTGACATTCGCCACGAATGGAACAACGAAACTAAAAATTGGAACAGATTGAAAAAAAAAGATAATTAAATTTTAGGCCTCAACATCCGCGTGTAAAACATCACTACCTCTTCACACTGTCTCTGCAAAAGAATCATCAACAACCCCATCTCAGTTTATTTTAAAATTGAAATTGATAAATGTTATAGTAGTTACGTAAATTGAGAAAAACAAAATATACATTGTTCAGCTATCTTTGTGTAGACGTTAGAAACAAAAGTAGTTTCTCTTTCTTGTTTATAGAGGACGCTTTGCGCAAGCAATTAATCAAAGAAAACAAAAGTTCGGCGTAATAAAATAATGTAAGCACATAGTACTGTGTTCATCATTTAAATACACAATAAAAAATAAGAAAATAATATCACGTTTAAACTTTGAAGCTACAAGCAATAGTTATTTTAATTATCGTAATCTTATTATTCCGCCTTTTTACTTTGAAGGAAAATTCAAAGCAGCGTCACCATAAAAAACGAAATAAAGAGTTCTGGAAAATGAATAGGTAATTTCAAATTAAAATTATTTGCAAAATTATATTAAGTCAAAAACGACGAATGAATGTAAGCAGATTGAAACTTTTTGGAACATCATCTCAAAATACCAAATGCGTACAAGTATAACCAACAATATATATCAAAAATAAATGAAGATGGGTCAAACTAAACCAATGGAAAAGCCACATGAGCCAACATAGGTTTATTACTGAAATAGGAAGCTTTATGAAACAGAAAACTTCTAAAAATGTTTTATTCTAGTAAAATAAGTTAATTTGATTCACTCGAATAGATTTCAATAATTACCCAAAGACAGTTACCAAAACAAATAGAATTCAGAATGCAAAAGACCAAAAAAAAAGATATGTAGCTTAATCAAAATAAATTCACCTTCGAAACAAAACAGCATTAAGCGAGCAGAGAAAAAAAATCAATTTTTCCATTTTATTAACTGATTGAAATGCTTGGCAAATACAATATTTAAGGATGGATTAAAAAATCAATTTTTCCATTTTATTAACTGATTGAAAGGCTCGGCAAATACAATATTTAAGGATGGATTAAAAAATCAATTTTTCCATTTTATTAACTGATTGAAATGCTTGGCGAATACAATACTTAAGGATGGATTTCATCACTAGAAAGAAATATTGCCACGATTCGCTTCTTTCCACAATGACATGCATAAAACACAAGGAGATTAACCTGAACCATTGATAGCGTCTATCAGTTCAGAATCATTTGAAAAAATAAATTTTCAACTCCATTTCAGCCAAGAAAACAACAGATGGCATTGGGCAGGGCCATTCTGGTGTTGCTCAATGTTTGATGAGCTATAAGAAGACTGCAATTTAGACTACATACTGGCCTCTGAGCATGTAGTACATGGTGCTGAGGAGTGTGTGCTGCATATACCATGAAGTACTGTTAAAGCCCTACAGATAAGATTCAGGCAATACGCTATTTTGTATCCTGCAGCTCATGAGTGAATTTATTGATACTTATGTTAAATTTGAGAAATTTTAATATTTTTTGATTGTTTTATTATTTTATATAACTATTTCGTTGTTTCACTTGAAATCTACTTTCGTCCAACAGACAGAACGTCCACGAAACAAGCATCTTATCAAACATAATTTTATTGTAACAAACTGTACAATCAAAGTTATTGAATTAAATTGCAAGAAAACAATTGCACGTAGGAAGCTGAAATTTTGGTGAAACATTAATATATGTTTATTAAAGATTCAGTGAAAATTTCGTTGAAATTGTACCATTTTTTCTCGAGATATAATTGAAATTCTGAAAGGGTTATGTGAATTAAACTGCGGATACAAAATGGCGTATTGTCGCACATATATCTGTAGGGCTCTAATACTGTTTGGTATCTTCTGTAGTGCGCTACGTAGTGTGTATTTCAGTGGACTGCGATGTGTCAAGTGCAGTGTGTTAGATTCGTACATACTGCAGGGGGCTGAATAGCACAAACTACAAGTATCTGTAGGTTGCTTATTCATTTATTTAATTTCTAAAACACTTTTTAGCAGTCGACCAATCACGGATGGGCAACTAATTTTATTGGCAAACTATTTGCAGGCCTATTGTGAAGAAAAGGGAAGAGGAATTTTCCCTCTTCGGACACAACTTTTAAAGATGTCGGGCATTTTCCAAAAAAAAACTCTCCTACACATCAACTGCGGTGTGTATTTCCAAAAGTGAAATTTTGTAATGGCTGCCATTCAAAAATCATTCAGCCGATTTGACTCAAATTTAATACTAAACCAGTCCTTAATATCTCTAGCTACCACAAAAATTTCAGGACAAAACCTTTCAATTTATGGGAGTTATCAGTATGACACCATGGTGGATTTGCAAAACTTTGAAGACATCTTCCTCCGAAAATAGCGGATGAATTTCAAAAATTTTAACAGAATACGTACCCCATTAAATTCTCTAACATTGTTCCACGTTTCATTGCCATAAAATGAAAATTGGACGTTCCACCGGCTTTCAAAATTTGCAAAAACGAATAAAATGAGGAAATATTTTAATCTTATATAATATATAAAAGCCACTTCTGTAACGCTATCATATAATAAACAATGCTTAATTAAGTAATAATATGTTGTTTCAATTATCAATTATATATATACCTAAACATATATCGATATAACTTTGTTAAGTCATTCTCAAGTATCGTTCTTGCATTTGGTTTCAAGTGATGGCTATACAGGGTTATTCATTTTCACTTGCACCATATGAAAAATACATTGTGGTGCGAGTGAAAATGAATAAGGTATCTTATATAGGTAAAAAAGGGACAGTGAGATGCACCTATGTTAGAATGATGCTCGAGTTGGGACTGGTCTTTGGAGATAAGATGAGAGAAGTTGAATGTATGGTTGTTAGAGATAAGATAAGGGAAGTTAAATGCAAGTTAATAGGAATGTGAGAGAAAATGAAAGTATTGATATCTAGTTGCAGTTTGAGCTGTGAAAAAGTACCAAATTTAAAAATTAGTGCGAAATCTTAAGAACGTTTACAACTCCTGAAAAATGGTGGTGGGTGAAGAAACATTGTGCAGGATTATCCTATCGTGAAGTAAGTGATTTATTTCATATAACTTATCCAGATCACCCAAAACCACATCACACCACGGTGATGAGTTGTATTCATAAGTGTGAAAAAAATGGTAATATTCAAGGACTCTGTGCCTACACCATGAGGAGCAAGATAGTGACTCGTTAGCATTGGCTAGTGTCAGTGCTAATCCAGGGGCAAGCACTACTGAGATGGTGCAGGAAACTGGAGTGTCTCAACCCACAGTGGTGAGGAAACTGAAGAAGTATGGGTACAAGTGCTATAAGTCCATTCTCCTTCCAGAATTACAAACTCAGGATCGAGATAAAAGATTCCAGTTTGCATCAAAAAGCTCTAGAAATCTGTGAAGAGTATCCAGATCTTGGGAGGAGTATTGTCTTCACAGATGAGAGTTCCTTTTCCTTGCACCATTCACCCAACTGCCAAAATGTTTGTATCTGGAGTCAAAAACATCCACATGAGATCTACCCAAGCCACACACAATATTCTAAAAAAATTAACTTGTGGGCTAGAATTCTCAATCACAGCTTACTCGGGCCTATTAGGATTGATGGAACACTTACTGGCGAGAAGTATCATACTTTCTTAGAGAATGAGATAAGTGAGAAAGTTGCTGCAGTTGCTGGAAATTTAGAGCTGTGGTTCATGCAAGATGGTTATCCAGCACATAACTACCGACCTGTCATGGAATTCCTCCATAACTCTTATCTGGGAAAAGTCATTGGAACAGACAAAAAGCACTGGCCTGGCCATTGAGGTCCCCAGACCTGAATCCTCTGGATTTTTTTTTGTGGGGCCACATGTCTTCGGTAATCTACAAACATGGACCATTTTCCACAGTTCAAGGACTCCTCACAGCCATCAACGATAGTTGGACAAATATTACGTATGCTCAGCTGGAGAATGTCCAAGCTGAATTAATTAATCATTTAAATTACTGTGTCCTGGCAGAAGGTGGTCACTTTGAACAATTCTTGTAATTCTTTAAAAAAAAACAATAAATACCTTATTAGATCTCAGTGGTTCCTTCCTCTGTTTGGTACATCTCACAGTCCCCTTTTTACCCATATAAGATAGCTTATTCATTTTCACTCGCACCACAATGTATTTTTCATATAGTGCGAGTGAAAATGAACTACCCTGTATACTCGAAGGTCAAAATAACAAATTATTGTGCAATAAATATTAACAATAAATTAAAATTTTGAAATAAATAACAAAAATTGTACCACAGCAAGACTCGCTAGAAAAAGTAGGTTTTCAAGAGAAAGAATCAAGAATTTTGATGGTCACATTAGTTGTCTGTAAGTTTATATAGGTTAATGGTATGTTATGATTGTATGAAATATGTTAGCTGCTGACAAAATATTAGACAATGTGAAATATGAAAGCATTTTTTCTTGAAAAAAATGAAAAATAAATTAAGATGATAAAGTATGGTACATAATCATATAATTTAAAATAAAATTAATGAAATATAATTAAGTTATGAAATAAAAAAAAAGAAAACATGAGCATGTGGTTAATTTTTGTAAAAATTAAAGTTCATACAAATTAGAAAATAACATGGAAAAAAAGCTGTACAGGAAGTACCATCCAATCAATCCGTACCAAGATTGGTAGCATGCTACAATTTATTTCAAATTTTGTACATATGGTTCCAAAATTCCGAATTTTATGACCAATATAACCACAAAAATAGCGGTAACAGAAGTACCACCTGGCCAATCCACCCCAAAATTAAGTGTACTACAAACAAATCAAAATAAATATTTACTCTGAATTTTGTGGCTATTGGTTCAAAATTAAGCATTTTATAGCCAAAATAAATAAAAAATGGTGGTACGGAAGTATTGTCTGGCTAATCCACATTAAAATCAATAGGTCGGGTCCTTGACTCTGTAAAAAGTTTTGTTTCAAATTTTGTGATTATCAGATAAAAATTGCAATCTGTACCGTGGAAACAAGAAATTGACCCATATATATGAATTTGAGTAATTGGTGCCAAAATTTTCCTGAGGTCATGAAACAAAAAATATACCCACCCCAAACCATACCGTACTAAGTGTAATAGGTAGATTTTCTAAAGAAAACCTACTTAAAAATAGTACAGACACTAGCCCTAAATGCTGCAGTGCATTCTTTTGGACCTATTATATTCTTTTATAAATGATAACATCGTATGTCCCATTTATACGAAGTACGCTATAACTTATCTTTAATACCACGGGGATTCTTCCTGAAAGATCAACTGTGGCATTTGTAACATTATATATATATAAAAAACTATGTGGTTAAACAAACAAGATAAAAGCATGGTAAGTTTATAGCAGTCTTCAAATACTTCTCCTAATTTTCTTTAAACAAAATCTGGCTTTCCACTGGACTTTCCAAAGTAAATAGGAGACTCTAAGGAATGAATTAAGACTAAGAACAATAATTTTGAACCCTCAGAAGCCAATATCATAAAAAAAAAGAAAAAAAACTGTCTCAATTTCACTGTTTTCAAACCTTTTCATTGGTTGACTGTATGTCTACATAGTTGAACTCTTTCTGAGGCGCCACCTATACTGTGACGTCAACAGAAAAATCTCCCATACATCAATGCACCAAGTTAATTGATAATTTGGACTGATTTCGACCCATTTATGTAGGTCTATTTGAATTATCGCTGCATAGTTGCATTGGGTGCTCTCTCGGATACATATACACATATGTATCGAGCCCAGAAGAATTTGAGTACCCATATATTCGTGATCTACGACGCAGGATTGGCGTTTTTACATGAGTCCCGCCATTGCACTAAATGTAATACCTCTATTTACCTTTGAAACCTGAATATTCACAATGACTGATATTTGTTGAAAATATTGCAGCCATTGCAGGTGGTTATATTGGCATAACTCATCTGAGATTACCAATTACTCTAATAAGTTTAACAAGACCACACCTGAGAAAAAAATGGTGCAGTGAAATGTAATGCATGCTTCATAGCACAAAGACGCACATACTACGGCAGTCAATGTTGTCATCTGGCATCTGCGCATTCCGGCTACGAACATGAATGAAAATGACTAGGGTAATAACTACACACCAGCTGCACTTCTGTTGGTAAATGTAGTATCTTCTGTGTAGCACTACTTTTGCTTTTTTGGCTATAGAATGAAAAATATTTTCCAAAGAAAACGGATTGATACTTCTGGGTAAAGGAGAAAATTGCATCGTTAAAATGATTGTGTTTTTTTTTCCTCACAATAGTAATTAGTCATCGTAAACTACACCTGTAATTACGAATTAGTCACAAACCCGCGATCTCGATAGGTCTTTGTTACGGTTTTCAAGATAGAGATGATTTCGAAAATGAGATTTCGAGTTCATTAAATGCGTAGATGGGTTGTACATTATTTTCAGTTGGAAAATACAACTATTGCATTCAGTGCAATGGCGTGACCTGGAGGCAGAACCTATGGAAAAGCGCCGATCCTGAGTCGTAGATCACGAATATATAGGTCAGTTAAATTCTTCTGTACACAATATACATATATATACGAATATATATTATATATACTTCCACTTTTTTGGCATTTTTTGGGAGTTTGTGGAGCTTTCGCTTTTTCACCTATGGAAATGAAACATTTGGTAATGTTAGAGGCTTTCATTGGCTACATATTCGCGCAAAAATTTTTGAAATTCATCCGCTAGTTCCTGGAGGGAGGGGTTCTTGAAGTTTTGCAAACCCAAAATGTTGTCATCACGATAATTTCCGTAAATTAAAAGATTTTGGCTTGAAATTTTTGTAATACTTGGAAACCATTAAAAACTGGTTTGGGATTGACCTTGAACAAAATCGGTCAACTTGTTTTCGAATGCAGCTATTACAAAATTTGACACTTTTGGAAAATACGTACTTACGGCGGTTGATGCGCGGAAGATATATTATTTTATTGATTTTTTTATCGTAAGTCATCAGCGCAAATAGGGTTTGAAACTTGGAGACCCACGGCCCCAGCGAAAAAATTTACTCTGGTTATTTTCGCTTGTGAGTTTTCAATTTTGCATTTTAGGAACCCTGACGCGCGTAATAAATTAATTTCTTACTATGAAAATCGTAGCGGAAAAACAATTTTTCATTAAAAAAACTTTTCTTCGGGGAGGGACAAAATTAATTTTGGTGAGCTAAGATCACCTTTCCTCGCTATTTGCGCCTATGAACGTAAGGGCGAAAGACGAATACGTACCATTATTTTAATGACAGCCGAAGGCACCGAATTTGCAAACGAAGAGGACAAAAGAACGAAATTAATATAAGAATTTAGACGTAGGCTACCAAATGAATCATCTCTTGATACATAAAATCAACAATTTCATAAAAGCCTTGAGCGGACTACACACACCTTCTAGCGGATTATGGACATTCTTGTAGGTATACATACCCATAAAAAATAAAATATGTCTGCAAGATTATCTTCGAAAAACCTACGAATCTGGAGGAAAGATCGTTAGGGGGGCATACGGAAATGATTATCTTTCTCTCGATTTATGATATTACTTTTATTTTATTTTTATTTTAAACGCCTCGGACGACCTTCCCAATGCCACTCACAGTTAAATTTTATTAATAACACCGGTCAACCTTTGATGGGTAAAATGAAGCTTTATTCACGAACAAGCGACTACGAGGAAGTATATTAAATAAAAAATCATGAAAATTCAATGTTTCGTCTTCATAATTTTTTTCTTCTGTGAAACCTTGGATATTATATTTTATTTACAAAATTAATATTTTTTTTTTTTTTAGTAAGAAATTAATCTTGCTGACAATATTTGTAACGAGGTTCGCCGCGAATAATTTTCTAGTCTAGTGTTTTGCGCTGAAAAATCAACAGGGTTCAATCCACATTTAGAGAGGAATAGGAGTAACGTATATTTTCGTCTATTTTTAGAAATGAAGAACATATTTGTCCACACAGTCTCGAATACCAAAAACGTAGATATTTATCAACAATAAATATCCTATAACTCTTTATAAACAACCACTAAATTACCCGTATTTAATTTTATGAATATAGATATATTACCTGTATATTCATGACCTACTTGTGCCTGTCCCTCGAGTACTCAACGAGTCAGCACAACCCTATAAAAACAACACCCTACCTCACTTAGCCTATCCAACACGTACGTTTTCATACCCTGAATGAGTATATAATCCCTCGACTCAGTGGAAAAAGTCACAGTTTCTTGACAGCTACTTCTAAGTACCTGGAGCCTCTCTAGTAGAAGTCTCTAGTGAACAGATAGTCTTGCTTGTTGGATTGTGATTGTATATGTATAAATATTAACGTATATTTATGTACTGTGATGTACGAATTATTATTTTATTAAATGTGTAAACTCACTCGTGTATTTTAAATATTATTGAGTCTCTAATCAATGTTAAGGTCCACAATAGTTTGTGGATGATAAACTTGAATTTATTTTAGAAGTATTACTGCTTTTAAAGTACGTGATATTTCATGTATGGTGTAACATCGAAAGTGATTCTAACTAGGTACTTTACCACCTCTTTTGGCCGTTACAATAGGTTACTTGTTTAATCAACCATTCGAACAACATACTGTTATAAATCATTCAATTTTCAAATTTAGTTATATGTAGATAAGAAAAAATTCACCACCGAACAAAATATGAAAATAGACAGTAGAAAAATTCAGGAAAAATTTAACCTCATTTAGACGGGGGGGGGGGGGAAACTCATCTTGTCTAGAATCTTTTTATGTTCATAAAGAATACATGGACAAAAATGCATCAAAATCGGTCAAGCCTATACAACATTTTCTTTTCTATCTCTATTTCTATATATTATCAAATAATACTGCTATCACTTCAGAAATACTGGATGGATTTGTATAAGATTTTCCAGAAAAAATTGTGTTACTCTGAGGAAGGTTTATTTCCATCAGGGAAGTCCGTAGCCCCCTGGGGACAAAATTACCAGTTTTTACTATCTGTGAAAACAGAAAACATACAAAACATTTCTTAAACAAAGAAAAGAAGTGGAAAAAGAATTGAAAAAAGACTTCACCTCTCTTTTTATAATTATAAGCTTTTATTCTACTCACCAATGCGATTTTAAAATACACTAATACTGCAACCAACCTTCCCCAACGAAATAATATTTATTTCGCGTGAAGCTTAGGGGAAAAAAATAAAAATAATAAAAGCTTTGTAACGGCCAAAAGAGGTGGAGTTGTACCTGGTAACGACCTCTTTTGGGGAGTACACCATACACGAAATACCACGTACTTCAAAGTAGTAATATTTCTAAAATAGATTCAGTTTAGACATCCACAAACTCTAGTGGACCTTAACATTTGTTTGAGACTCAATAATATTTAAACACATCAGTGAGTTAACACATTTAATAATATAATAATTAGTACATACAGTACATATTTCTACGTTAATATTAATACATATTCAATCACAATTCAACAAGCAAGACTATCTGTTCACTAGAGACTTCTACAAGAGAGGTTCCAGGTACTTAGAAGTAGCTGTTGGAGAACTGAACTAAACTGAACAATTATACAACTGAATCGAGAGATTATATACTCGTTCAGGGTATGGAAACGTACGTGTCGGATAGGTAAAGTGAAGTAGGGTGTTGTTATTATAGGGCTGTGCTGACTCGTCGAGTACTCGAGGGACAGGTACAACCAGGTCATAAATATACAGGAGGTATATCTGTATATGTAAAATTCAACATAAATAATTTGGTGGTTGTTTATGAAGAATAATAGGAAGGTAATTGTTGACAAATATCAATGTTTTTGGTATTTGGAAATGAGTGAATGAATATGTTCGTCATTTCTCAAAATAGACGAAAATATACGTTACACAATTCTCCGGGGGGAACAAAAAAAATAGGGAAAAAAAAATTTTCCAAAGTCTATCCAACATATACGTAGGTCCAGATAATTCTGCATCATTAAAATTACGTCATATAATGCGAGTATGAGTATATATACTTAGAATAAGATTTTTACGAATATTGATTATGAGTAACAAATTTTTCTTACGTATATATGAGTAATTAGTATATCGTATTATTTTGCGTAATTTTTACAATGCTGTGCTTTTTGTTAGGTTTAAACAGTTTTGGTGGCAGGTTAATTTTAAATATACTATAATAATTATTAAAATAAGTGAGATTGCACTTAACCATATTAGGAACATTTCATTAATGAAAGTTATATAATCATTGAAATTTTGATCGGGTATTTGCAGTTTGATGGATTTAATTTTGTTCTCCAGATTGTTCATGGGAACAATGTGAGGAACAAAGTTTTTCCAATTTGGGTTATAGACCTTTGTCGTTGCCAGATCAATGGCAAGATCAAAAGGTTCTATAGCATCAGAAAAATATGTCCACAAGAGTGGTAAATGATTTTCGATTTTAATAGTCTCTTCTAATGATTCAGAGAGACAAGGGATTTCTATGGGAATGATTACTGTATTTTTATTATTTTCATCAATATTTTCAATTTGGATGTGACAAGGTACGTCCAGAATGAAGGTTCCAGGGGAATCATTATTTATTTTTAATTTTTCAGATTTTTTCGTAACAGAATTAGTTGCTACGAGGGAGTTAAAATTTACAATAGCAAACTTGGTGTGACCAATAGGGTGCACCAATGTTTGATTATTATTAGGATTGCATTTGAATGAGCAAGATTGTAGTAGATTATGGTTTAGGTCTTGGAAGAATAAATTCTTTGCACAAGATGATAATTTTTCACTTCCTCTATTAGAAGGAAGGAAGCATAATGGTTTATCCGAGTTACAATAATGGAGGTTGGTTCCACTAATATAACGTACAGAATTTGTTCTGATTTCATGAATAATCAGGGATGGTTCTTGATCCCAGCTACACAATTCATTAGAATGACTTTTGAATGTGAGTGGAATAAAGTCGTAAATTTCATATTTAGAATCTAATTGTTTTAGGGGAATTTTAATTTCTAATTCTAACGTATTTTTAAAGAAGTTACAATTTACAAGTTCAGCATGATAGTAGTTTTGAATGTCCTTAATAGGGATTGCTAAGTCGAGACCTAGATTTTTCGTAATTTTCGAAAGTTTTACTAAATCTTTTTCTAATATTTCTTTTGAGATAATTGAAGATGGGATCATATGAGATTTGCAAGACGTTAGGATATTAGATAATCTTAACGTGTTTATCAAATAGTTGTCATAGAATCCTTGTATGTAGTTTAGGGAGATTAGAAGTTCATGTTCTTCTAATGAATTTTCCATAAAAGAATTTGTATGCGAGATAAATCTTGTCATAAAATTATTTGTATGGTCAATGAAGCTATGCAGATTAGTAGACGTATTCACTAACGCTGCATGCTCAGTTAACAGCTGATTTTTTATAATATCGTATTCTTCTTTCAACGAGATTTCATTCGCCAAGAAGTTTCGTCCATCTCTAAAGTTTAACACTCGACAGCAAAATCGTAGCGCATCTCCGAAGAAAGATCTGATCGGGGTGAATACGCTTCGTTTGCTTCGAATAGACGATGGTGTCGAATAGAAATCTTGTATCATCGCAATGTTTTGTTCTTTCAGATTTTTTATAGTATTTTTTAATCGTTTCGCCATTTCTGCATATTTGCAATTTTTCCAGGTTGTTTCATTACACAACCGGTATTTGAAATTTGTTTCTAATAGTTTATCTGCTGATTCATGCAAGTCTAGCTTAATGGAGTAAATTATTGGGGCAGATTTCGAATATACGAAAATATTGCTTATTTCTTGAAAATAAGCGCCAGTTGACGCCGTCGTAATCCTATATGGGTCAGACGATGTTCTTTGCGCAATACTAGTCGAAGAAATAATTATTGCGAAATAGAAAAGTAGATTCGTATACATTTTCTGAAACAGAAAGAATGCAACGTCTAAGTTATTTACGAGAAAATGGATTATGCATATTACTGATTTGTTTTGATTTTCGTAAATTGGGGTGAAGGGGGAGACAAATTTTTCCGATATCCGAATTATGAATCTCGGTCAAATTGTTAATATAAAATTACTAATTTTATTTTTTTCGTCAGTTTTCCGTCTTTGCTTTCATCGCTTACATCGTATTAATTATTGTTCGATTTTCTTTATTTTTTCGTGTATTTTTTATTTATATTTTTTTTTTAACTAATTTTTTCTTTCGTTAAAAAAAATTTCTTTCCGAATTTTTCTAAGTTTAGTGAAGTGCTAGTGTCTTGTGTAGTTCGGTGCCGTAAGAAGAACATACCGCTAATTTTTCCTTTCGCGAGTTACTTTTCGTAGAACTAACAATGTCGATCGTGTATCTCAACGACCGAATGTTTAGCTCGCATGGTAAGGTGGACGTAAACGAGACCTGGTTCATAGGGAATCAGGTTCTCAACAAAATCCACCCATTCCAGTCCTGTCCTTGCGAGCCACGCCTTTATTACTCGTTACATCGCTTGTTTTCATTGTTCTATCGAGTCTCCGGGGAGTCGAACAGGGAGATGTTCCTGACGGAATTCGAACCACACCGTGTACCCGAGGAAACCATCGAGGAGGAGCTGAGCTACTGGAGTCACTCGGTGAGGTTTGTATGCTGCCCCAAATGTGAGGTTTTCGCCCAACAGCTTCTTTTCTCCCTTCGTGTATTCTTCCCTCATTCCATGACGGTTGAGATAGGATACTCAGGGATCAAATTAGAGTTCTGTGGAAACCTTGACACTTCAGGGGTAGTCGGTTTAGGTATACTCTCCGGCCTGCTGGTTGGTCTGCTCTGCGTTTCGCAGCAGACAAACACAGAGGTTACGGTTGAGTATATTCGGAATTAATCGTCGTACGTGAACTGTTTCGTCGTACGCAGTTTTATCGTCTGTTTTAATACGAATTGCGTAATTTAAATCCGTGACCTTTCTAACAATTTTATATGGTCCGGTATATTTCATTTTATTTTTCGCGACGTTTTTTGATTGACGCAGCAAAACAAGGTCATTAGGTTTGAAGTCAATGATCCTGTGGTGTGCGTTATAATGTTTCGCGTTTTTTTCCGATGCTTTCTTTGCTAAGCTCGGCGTTTTTTCTCTCGTTTGAAGGAGATTTTCAATTTCTTCTTCACGAGTCGTTTTGTTATTATTATTTTCCGGTATTTCTGGTATATGTACTTCTGGGTTGAATCCATGAAGTAGATAGAATGGAGATTTATTATTTAAGTGTTCGATTGGGCTAATATTGTATGCGAAAATAATCTTATTAATTGTTTCGATCCATTCTTTTTCATTTGAATGGTCGTATTTTGATAATGATTTTTTTATTACTCCGTTGATTTTTTCAACGAGTCCTTGCGATTGGGGGGAATAAAACGAAGAATAAATAATTTTGATATTATTCTCTTCGCAGAAATTACGGACGGTTTCATTCGCAAAATGACCTCCGTTATCGCAAGAAATTTTTCCTGGGGTGCCATACGTATAACAAATAAATTTCAAATACTCAATTACGCATTGAGCATTTGGATTTTTTGTTGGACGTATGGTGCAGAAATTTGTGCTTTTGTCTACACTGACAAGCACGTACGAGTGTTCGTACTCGGTATTAAATTTGCCGATGAAATCGATCTCTAAATGAGAAAATGGTTTAGGGTTTTCGATTTCTATATGTTTGAGGTAGCCAGCCTCTTTCGGGGAATTTTGTGCCATTTGACACTCATGACATGATAATACATATTCGGTAATTTTTTGTACCATATTTTTGAAGAAAAACTGATTTTTTATTTTATTTTTTGTTTTTTTAATTCCAAAATGACCTCCATACAACGGATCGTCATGTAGTTTTTTAAGAACTACTGGAATTAATTTTTCAGGAATTACTGTAACCGCTTCATCATACGATGAGGTTGGGTTAGGTAATTTCTTTAAAACATTATTTTCGTCCAGAAAATATAATTGTATAGTACGATTTAATTTTCGTATTTTATTTTTATCTTTTTTTATTTCGTTGTAATTTAATAATGAAATGACATTTTTCCAATGCGGGTCATTTTCCTGCATTATTTTTAAATTTTCGGGCAATTCAATTTTTTGGGGGGATTCAGAAGTTTGACCTTCTGATTGGGGAGGTAATGTGATGTCGGGAATTGACATTTGTGTGACAACTGGGGTCACAGGAGGGGTTGGGATGATCTGATTATCGAGGTTTGCCTCTTTAAGAGCAGATCTTGTAACTACGTTAGTAGTTTTGTTGGGACAAGTTTCAGAATGGCTAAATTCATTCTGAGGGGTTGTGGTTTGTACCACGGGATAATATGGGAATGTTGATGCAGGGGAAGGGGGAAAATAATATGTTTGGGGCGTTGTACTTGGGTAGTACCACGTATTTTGATTCTGAAAGAATACAGGGTTTAATGGGACAGAATTGTCATTGTGAATTCTACATACAGTATTCACATTTTTTTCTTCGTCTTGAAGAGCATATTTTTTATTTACTAAAAATTCACCTTTTTCAAATTCATGCGGACGAGATAACATATCAGCCATACAGTTATTTTTTCCGGCGATATGTTTAATTTGGAAACTATATTCGTTTAATTTAGATATTAGTCGGATTAATCTTGGACTTGGAGTATTAAATTTCTGATGATAAATCAGAGGTTTATGGTCCGTGTATACTACAAAACGTAATGCAAGTAAGTATCCACGGAAATGAGCTAATGCATTCGTAATAGCTAACATTTCCAAGTCAAATGAACACAATTTTGACTGGGCAGGTTGGACTCTCTCAGAGAAGTATCCAACTGGATGTTTATGCTTCGTAACGGGATTAGTTTGCAGCAGCACTGCACCTAATGCGATTTTCGAAGCATCAACTTCTACACAGGTTTCTAATTTTGGATCATATATTGCTAATACAGGTTTGGAAATCATAATTTCTTTTAATTTTTCAAATATTTCAAGATGTTCTTGATTTAATTTTATTTTTGCATTTGATTTGCTATCTGTTCCTCTTAGCAAGTCAGTAAGGGGAGCAGTAATTTTAGCTAAATTAGGAATTAATTTCCTATGATAATTTATTGATCCTAAAAATGATCGTAATTGTTTTAATGTATTAGGGGGATTTAAATTTTTTATTGCCTCTATATTTTTATTTAATGGACGTAATTCGTTATATCGGACCGTATGTCCTAATATTTCGATTTCGTTCATTGCAAATTGGCATTTTTTTGTTTTTATTTTTAAATTTACTTCATTTAATCTTTTTAATACTTCCCTTGTATTTTCAAGACACTCTTCGAAAGTTTCTCCGAAAATACAAATGTCGTCCAAATAACATACCATTTTTTTCCAGAATATATCATGGAATATGTCATCCATGATAGTTTGGAAGATGGACGGGGATATACTTAAACCTATTGGAGTGGAATTGAATACATAACCAATTCCATCCACATTTATTCCAGTGTATTGTTTAGATTCTTCCGTGAGAGGAATCTGTAAATATCCACTGTTTAAATCAATTGTCGTAAACCATTTTTTATTTCTTAAATAAGGCCAAATAATATCAATTGTTGGCACACGATTATTATCCATAATTATTCTTTGATTCATTCTTCGGTAGTCTACTAATACTCGATAGACTCCGTCTGGCTTCTTTTTTACAAATATTGGGGATTCAAATTTTGATTTTTGTTTTTTTAGGACACCTACTTTTACTAGATCATCCACTAGTTTGTGTAGGGCCTCATGTTCTGCGTGTGAAAATTTAAAATTTCTACACCGCAGTGGAGTTTCGTCGTCAACTCGGACAACTTGTTCGGGAACTTTACAAATGGAAACTTCATCTGTTTTTCCCGTAAAAATATTATTATATTTATTAATTACTTCGTACATTTTTATTTTTTGTTCAAGTGATAATTTTGGATTAATCGGGATGGGATTTCCTCGATTATCCTTAAAAATAGTATTTTCTTTTATTCTTTCAATTTGGCAGGTATCAATTTCTACTGCACTACTTAATTCAAATTTTCCTAAGTATTCGCCTTTGTAGATCACGTGGGGTCTGTTATTATTATTAACAGCCGCTATCGTGTCTTCTGATACGATTACAAAGAAATTATTTTTTTCTTCCATGGATGTTTCACACAGAAACTCCAGGTGTTCAGGCAACGTTGCTAAGATTAGCACCGAATTTGCCTCTATTTTAAAAGATTGGGGAGCATAATATTTAAAGGGCTTAATATAACCTAACTTATTTTCCTTCTCAATAGGGAAATTGTGACATTCAGGCATGTCAAAACATCGCTCTTCATCACCACACGGTAGAGTGAATTTGTTTTTCAAAAAGTCCATTTTGGCTTTATGGGTTGATAAAAAGTCGTAGCCCAGTATGACCAGTTCTACTAAATTTCGAACAACGTAAGTGGGATGTGGGTAAATACAATGATCAATGGAAAAAATCACATTGGTTACTCCTATGACCTCAAGAGGTTGACTATCCGCACCACGAAATCTTACTTTAGTTGGTAGAATTGGTTCCGTAAAATTGACTTTTTTTAAAACTTTTTCATCGATAAGTGTCTGTTCTGAACCTGGATCGACTAAGCTAAGTATTTGTTTACCACAAATGGCAAATGGAAGGTGAAATTTACATTGGGTTCTGCAGTACCCTTTGCTTTGAAACTTCTCCTCACTCACATTGTTAACTAATTTCGATTCCTTGTTCTCAACATCCCTTACAGCTGACAGGTCACCTGTAAGGGGGACACTTAGTTTTTTGAGCAACTATTCTGGCAAGCCTGGGGGTTTGATGTTGGGAGATAATTTTGTTGTGGAGCTGCCATTAATGGTGCCGGAGGGGCAATCATTTGTGTATTAGCAGCCACATAGGGGAGATTTTGGGGAGTATTAAATGATATTCCAGACCATGCTGGAGCATTGTTCCAATTTGGGAGAGCCATTTGGTTCCAATTTGGAGTCCTATTCGGGTAGTATCCATTATTATTTCTCGGGAAATTATTTCTCCGGAAATTTGGATTAAAATTTCTTCCTTTATAATTAGGATTGAAATTTTGATTATTATTCCAATTTCTGTTATTTTGGTTGTTTTGGTTATTTTGGTTCCAGTTTTGGTTCTGGTTCCAATTACCATTACCATTATTATTATTATTATTATTATTATAATTATTATTATTATTCCTGTTTTGATTTTGGTTTTGGTTTTGATTCTGGTTTTGGTTATTATTATTATTCATATTATTATTATTATTAAAGTTATTATTATTATTACTACCATTTTGGTTATTATTATTTTGCTCGTTATTATTATTTTTATTTTGGGGATTTTTATTATTTTTCCTGGATTCCTGAAATTTTGAAATGTTCGCTATTGCAGCGCTCATTTTCTCCATTTCAGCTTTCCAGATCGGGTCGGACGATATTGTATTTACGTTTTTTTCGGTTTTCTTTTCTGTTTTCCCGGATTTCAATTCTTCTATCGTTTTTTCTAATTGATCAATTTTTTTACGTAAAAGGGGATCTATATGTCCGAATGCTTTATCTTTAAATTCGAGATATTTAGAGAAAGCTTTATCAAGTTCCTGAATTGTTTTAGGTTCTTTTTTTATTAAGAACACTCTTTCCTTTTCGGGGAGATTAGGCATAATTTTTTCTATAATTTTTTCTTCCGTAATATCGGGTTCAATTTGTTTTAGAATCCTTTTTACGAACATAATATACGCAGAGAAATCAGCTTCACCGTTGTAATTTCTTTCGTATAATATTTCGCGTAGTTGGGGTTTAGTCCTCGTAAAGACTTCCAAAATTTTTTGTTTAGTGTTTTGCCAATTGTTACATTCGGGATTATTTTGAATTCTATCCTCAAATATTTGCTTGGCAAGACCTGAGAATGCAATTTTAATTTTTTTGAATTTCATGTTAGCATCCCAATTGAAGGATTCCGCCTCATTTTCAAATCCGTTTAAAAATGACACGATATCCTCAGTTGGAGTGTGTGCATATAAGGAAGGTCTGATATTTACAGCAGCCTTTCCTGACATTTTATTTTCTATAGGGGGAATTAAATTTTCTAAAAGTCTAGTTTCAATTTCTGGGCTGAGAAAATCTTCGTCAGATTTTTCTAAACACTCAGTAATATCTACTAGATTAATAGCAGTTTTAACTCTTGGAAATGGTGTGGGATTGTCCCAATTTTCCAAAAGTGGAGTTGAAGTAGAGGGAGGATTAAAATATTTTCTTATTATAGGATTTTCTAATTCGGGAATTTGTTCACGAGTTTTTCGTGTAGTTTGTAAGATTATTTTTATATTTTCAGGGGTTAATAGTTTTTGTATTTCCTTACTGGATTTTATTTTTAATAGGATATCCTCTTGGGTTTTTATTCGAGAAAAATATTTTTTATCGACTTCGATATTCAAATTTTGACAAACGTTAATTAATTCAAAATTTTTAGCATCGATTAGCCAATTTAAATTAGTTTTAGTAGTATTGGGTTCGGATAAATTTTCCCAAGTTTCACTCATAAAAATAAATTTTTTCGCGACTTATAATTATTAACACTTCTTATATTTAAGGGAGGGACGCGAATTATAATTAATATTAATTGTTACTTTGTTTTCTTTCTTTTGTTTGCACAGGAGCTTGAAGAATCCGTTGCCACAATCCACCGAACTTGTTGTATATTTTTTTCTTTTGTATTCCTTTTCCTTTTGTACAATAAATGTTCTTTGTTTTTTGAAGTTCGAGTTTCTTTTTCACAACTAGCTTTTTTCCACTCGCAGCTAACCTCTACTTCCTTTCCTCAAGAGCGCGCCTTACGCGTTTCTCTTTGAGTACTTGACTAGAGTTTTCAAGGTTAGAGCAAAGTACTTCGAGCCAGAGGAATCAGAACAGCAGCTTGAATTCAGCAATTCCGTTGAGCAGGTACTAGAGCGAGAGTTCGATTCGCAATAGCAGACCAGTTGGGCGCCAATAATGTAACGGCCAAAAGAGGTGGAGTTGTACCTGGTAACGACCTCTTTTGGGGAGTACACCATACACGAAATACCACGTACTTCAAAGTAGTAATATTTCTAAAATAGATTCAGTTTAGACATCCACAAACTATAGTGGACCTTAACATTTGTTTGAGACTCAATAATATTTAAACACATCAGTGAGTTAACACATTTAATAATATAATAATTAGTACATACAGTACATATTTCTACGTTAATATTAATACATATTCAATCACAATTCAACAAGCAAGACTATCTGTTCACTAGAGACTTCTACAAGAGAGGTTCCAGGTACTTAGAAGTAGCTGTTGGAGAACTGAACTAAACTGAACAATTATACAACTGAATCGAGAGATTATATACTCGTTCAGGGTATGGAAACGTACGTGTCGGATAGGTAAAGTGAAGTAGGGTGTTGTTATTATAGGGCTGTGCTGACTCGTCGAGTACTCGAGGGACAGGTACAACCAGGTCATAAATATACAGGAGGTATATCTGTATATGTAAAATTCAACATAAATAATTTGGTGGTTGTTTATGAAGAATAATAGGAAGGTAATTGTTGACAAATATCAATGTTTTTGGTATTTGGAAATGAGTGAACGAATATGTTCGTCATTTCTCAAAATAGACGAAAATATACGTTACAAGCTTATCTTTTAAAAAATCGTTTTTTTCACGTAAACTTATTTCATCGCTTGAAGACTACTAGTTGGTGATCAATTTTCTTTGTCTCACTGTTTTTTTTTTTTTTTGTTTTTTTTTTTAAATAGGGTTTTATATGGGTCTAAGAAAGAGGGGTTAAAACAATTATTAGACACTACGCAAATGAAACTGCGGGAAACAGCTCATACTAGTATATATATATATATATGAATTTACAAAAATGATGCCAAGAAACGAAAAACGTACTTACCCCCATTATTAGGTCCTTCCATGAGCACGAAACTAATAAGATTTCTACAGAAAATTCACTTGAATAGAAAAAGGAAAAAAATAAAGCAAGAAACGAAAAAATGGAATCATTATTTCCACACAAAGTTAAAAAGAGATAGAAACTGTTTGAAACACAATTACTCTAGAATCGCTAAATGGGTTTTCATGAGATTTATGAAAAAAAATTGAATTATTCTAAGGAAGGTTTGTGGTCATCGTGGAAGTTCGTAGCTTCTCTGGGGGAAAAGTTAAAAATTTTTACCATATGCAGAAACAGAAAACAAACAAAACATTTTTTGAAACATGAAAAGTCAAAACTAGCCCTCATTTTAAGCTCTAAGGAGTTGAAGAATGGGTCGAGGGAAAATGTGAAACTTAAATTTAAACTCGGCAACTTAAAAACCGCATTTGTTGATGTACAGTGTGAAAAGCCAAAATTGGCAATCATTTTGAGCCTTCGGAGGTTGAAAAATAGGTCAAATGAAACAATAAACGTCAAAATCGAACCCAGTGCCTATAAAAACATATAAGACGATATATTACAGACATAATAAAATGTAAAAAATTAAAATTTGCCACTTTTTTGAGTCCTTCGGGGCTGATAAATAAGTCGAATTAAAAAACGAACATCAAATTCGAACTCAGCACCTGAAAAAACATGAATTTTGGAAAGTATATCCGATTTGGTTATCACCAAGTATTATAAAACAAGAAAACCACGAATGTAGTACGAAATAAAATCTAGAAAAAATATAGTCTATTACTAAAAATAATCCAATCTGTACGTGTGTTCTTCTGTAATTACTGCCTATGATGGTATGAAATAAAGTTTAGAAATGGATTTTGTCCAATCTGAACGGATTACGTAAAAGCAAAAATGGATTTTCAAGTTATATTCAGATTTTTGTACTTTTTTTAACGGAGTTGGGTAATACTTCATTTGTTCCACGTATGGTGCTCCATACTTATGAGATAAACATAATATTTGAAGGGTAACCCTGGACAACCTCTGATGATTCCGGAAATGCAGGTTTTTGATCACATCAAATTTTGAAGATTTGCGTATTTCCGGGCCTGTTTCATCATATGGATGGGATTTTAAAGGCTGAAGATTTAGTGCTTATATTAATACAACTAAGCATATGAAATGAATTCATCTATCTTTACTTTCCATTTTGTGGCTGCTTAGACGTTAATAATCATAGTAAAATTTTCAGAAAGTAGTATGACAATGTGAGTGGGGCGGCTGCAGTGCTAAATAAATGCGGTGGTCTCCTAATGGAACTACATTTTAAATAAGTTCAATAAAATCTTATAAAAAGAAGCAAAGCCAAAGAAGGCAAAGAAAACCATGACGTGTAAATTTTTAGGATTGATGGCAAAACACTGCGCATTGAAAACACGGCAAAACATAAGATAAAGGTAAAATAAGTTACTTTAAAAATCTATTTTCAAAAATACATTCTTATGAGACCTTTAAGTTTTAACACTTTTCCCATCATAATATACAATCTCCGAAACCTTGAAATAAATATAAAAACAAAAAAATAAATACGTGTCGCTGTGGGAATTCGATCTCAGCACCTCTGAGATAGAGAGAAACATCGCTACCGCTATCGTAATCGGTGATAAGATCAGAAGAAATTTGCGCTGAAAATGCAAGCATCTTGATAAGTAATAATCAATACCGATTTTAGCATCCCCAGATATTAATACAAGAATTAAGTCACATTCCATTACGTTAGTGACTACAATAAAAACCTATAATTATAGTATAGCGGTTCATTTTATTAATGACTAATGAGTGAATAATCAGACACATATGTGTAGTATAATATGAAGCCAACATTTACCCAGCTCTGAAAATTTTAGAATCAAATTAAAAATACACTATTAATTAATTTTTAGGCAACCTACACTATTTTCACACACAAGCACTTGTTTACACTGGAAGTAGTATAATAACGAGTTACATTTGCAACCAGGGCCGGACTTAGAGGGGTGCAAAGGGTACAACTGTACCGAGCGGCACTTTTTATAAGAGTGGCATATATATATATTTTTTTTTTTGTAACATTAAGTATGACTGTATGATAGGGAAAAAATATTGAATTTTACTTATAAATTTTTAGTGTAGTAAAAACTCCTGATAAAAATCCATAAAAAATTTTTTGGTGATGGGATGGGTTGCTAAAATTAGAAAAATGAGGGGGCGCAAACATTTTATTGTACCAGGGCACGTGAGCTGTAAATCCGTCCCTGTCTGCAACACACAGCTGACTGTCATTCATACCATAACAGAAAGTCCTAATAAATGGAACAAAAACCAATCATTAGATGATATAAACCAGTTCCCCAGAAAAATCTTTTAATGTATTAAAAATATTGAAAAATAGTTGAACAAGGAATCCAGATTCGATTTGGGTTTTGGTTGACGCAACCAACATGTCAGACGCGCACGCAACGAAGGAATTCCTTCACATGTTTTTTATCTCATTATTTTCAAATTCGGGTAAGAGTAATATTTAATTTCAGAAATTTTACAGAACCAACGCATCCGAAGAATAAACGAAGATTAATTTAATGCTCACTTTTCTGCATTCTACAAAGAGCGTAACCATGATCCAGAATATAGAGGATATTTGAAGCATAGGAACGAACTCGAGCATACTGGTACAGTCAAACAGCAGATGATAAACTTTAACCCGACTACCCGATAAATAATGATTCACAAACTGAAACTAATAAAAATTAGGTTGTAAGCATACATTAATGGACGTTCCGTTAGCAGACCGATTATGAATAAAATAAGAGAACAGCTCATGAAAATATGCGCACATAATGATGCAAAGAGAATTTTTGTTCATTGAGGAATTCGAAAACAAGTACACGCTACCGTTGGAATAAATAAAGAATAAAGAACAATTTTTCGATTGGGAAAAGATTTCAAAATCAAGACATTTAAGGAAGTGGAACTAAACCTGACATAATTCAAATCGACGATTAATCCACGCGTATCAACAAACGCTACGCAAACGGTACAATTCCAAGGACAGTATTAATATTACGTATCATATCAATGGTTACATAAAAGCTCTAACAAAAGAACTATTAATCAAATTTTTCTTCCGACTACTGTACCACTCTACGACTCTACACGAAAATAAATTTTCAGAACGAAGAAGCCGAAAATTTTCTCGCAAGACCATAAAAACTTATTTCATAGAAACGAAGCTGTAGGAAAATTTTTAAATGAAACACCGGGAAGCGGTCGAAGTTAACCAGTTTCTAACACATAACGTAGAAAAAAGACCCTATATACTGTCTCAATTTCATCACAAACGAGTCTCTTATGAGTGAATGGTTGACAATTTTAAAAATAATGCTATAAATTCAAGAGCCAGTTTACGACCCAAAAAAGAGAGCCAAAAGGTGACACCCTGTAGTCTACTTATTTCTACGCCAGTAGCTAAGAATCCGAGCTGAGAACTTCATTTTTACGATTCTTACCGATTTTTGAAGTAACATTTCCATTCGGTTGGTTGGGATGCACATAAATTATGATTTATTGAATAATATACACGTTTTTACATAACTGATATCGACGTCAGAATGTTGTAGAAAATCTAGAAAGCGAAAAAAACGTTCCTTCCACAAGAAATATTTAAATATGATGGAGGAATGATCTCTAAAAAAAAATCACTAATTAAATAATCATAAAAAAATAAAACAGTTTTTAGTTTATTTCAATTCAGTAACTTGGCTATCATTCTATGATTTCCATAGTTGAAATTAAGTTCACGATTTGACCTTAGCGAATTACACTTCCCATCTTAGCGGATAAAAAATCAGTAAGACATAACTTACCCCAGCAAATTTCAAATAAATATTCGGAATGTAATTGTATGAAACTTACCTAAAACAGAAAGAAAAAAAAATTATTAAACAAAGTCATGAAACATTTCAAACTTAAATAAGTTAGGATTACAACGATTTTTTTTCAACATCATTTTTAGGACAGAAAAGGGCACGGAGAAACCGAATTAAAATTAAAAGAAAAAATCCGAGTGAGTACACAAAATGCCGAAATTATTTTCCATTATTCGACCTCAATTCTAACCAGCTATGTGATAGAAAACTAAACACAATAATATTAGTTTCAAGAAAACGTACAATATATAAGACTGTTGTAAAGGATATAATATTTTGGCCAGATTGACAGGATTAATAAAGTTCCTAATTCATTTCAATATGACCGTACATTTTTGAAGAAAGAAAACGGTACTTATCTAAAGGATTATTACGATAAAAATATGACGAGAACGATATCTAATCAAAGGAATAGAAAATCCTTTTAGCAAGTTTTCAAAAAAAAACCGATATTAAAATTATTTAGGCATATCTACTATACCGAATTCTACAAATTAATATTATAATAAACGTATTTTCTGCATGTTTAGCAACCTGATTGTTAACAGGTGCGTGGAGCCAATTTGTTTAAAAGTCAACATCATGTTAAGGGAAGTCACACTAGCAATGAATCAGAAGATTGGTGGGAACCAGAGACATACAGCTGCAGAGATGTCCAATGCCCGATCAAAAACATATCATAGATAGAATGTTTCGAATTCTGAAATTTGTTACTGGCGTATATGTAGTAGCTTGAAAGTGTGTACGTATTGATATGGAAATGTCTATTTTCACATCAAAATACAAGCGCTGCATTGGATGCGCAGAACATAATTTTAATTGCTTCTATTCGACCTTTCACAAATATTTTTGAACTACAGCGAAATCAGAGTAGTGGGTATCTCTTTAGCTATATGACTCTGGCAGAAACTATATGTCTACTACAATACGCACATTATCAGCAAGTACCTAAATACATAGGTAGGTACTCACTTTCCTTAATAAGTCCTATATACCATATAAGCGGCGCATCCTCTTATGAGTGCATACAGACAATGTCGTGGTGCAATGCACTTTAGTAAGGTCGCGGGGATAGTCCAGGACCTGTCCGTTGACTAATAGGCTGAGCCTATAAATGACATTTAATAAATTGAAAAATGTTTGAAATCTAAACTAATCATATGTAAATAAAATCAATGAATTTACTGAATATATATTGAAAATTGTGAATGGGAAGCACAAATTCAGAAACTGAAAAGCGACTCCATCAACTTTTTATGCGAAAACTATACAGAAAATCTAAATAAAATTTCATGATGAAAAAAAATTAATAGCATTTTTTTCTTTCATCTTATTAACGCTCAATAGCTAGGTAAGATAATAAGAAATGGAAAACCACAAATATGTCTAACTTTTATACAAAAAAAAATTGAGAAACTTTCGGATTATACAGACAAAAAACTTTAATAAATAATACGAGTAGAAGGTGATAAATGATTGAAATATTGAAGAATAAATGATACGTTGTTCTATTTTTCTTTTAATAAATTTAATTAATTTAATCAATCTAATTACGAATTGGGGGAAAGGTCCCCGAAACCAGTGGAACCGTGGCTTCACCACAACAAAAAAAACTGATTATGTCTATTAATAGAATAACGAACAACAAATATAAAGCTGCCGTCCTTCAAATGATCACTATTCCCATATGATAAAGCAAAAAATGTTCAGAAATGGGTTTTGCACTCTTTGAATTGTGTCACAATACATCAAAGGAAAAACACTTCAAACCTATAAAATTGACATATGTAAGCTTGATATAAATGCTGAACAGAGGAAATATTTCAGCAAAATACAATGGTAGTTCGCAATATAATAATGAACAAATAAAACGAAAGGTATGACGAATACAGGCAAGTAAGTGTTTATTTTTTTATAAAAAATAAAAAAGATAATTAATGCACGAAGCCAGTTCATCAACAAACCATTTACAATTTATCGATAGTTTTCAAGACTTATATGTTCCCCCTAAACGAATCAAAAAAAAAAAAAAAAAAAAAAAAGTGAAGGGCAATGTTACATTGAAGTATGTAATTTTTAAGAAAACATAGGCACGCCATTCCAGTAATTTTGTTTATTTCCTCAACTAAGTGAATCCAAAACAACAATTTTTTTTTATCTGCAAGGTAAGAAGTCAGATATGAGCTAAACACGTTCGAACGCTTTTATAATTTATTTACGGCAGTTTAGTTATGCACTTGTGCAAATTTTTTATCAGTCGAATGGAACGACAAACAGGTTTCGAGGATATTCATATTAAGTATAAAGAAATTTGGAAAAGAACAGTTAGGTACAGTTCGAAAAACTCAATTCCGAACGTTCCATAGAGAGAAAATTGAATTTCTCATTACTAGTTCGAGCACGAAAGGCAACGTTCCTCATTTCTTTTATTTACAACTGTAAACAATCAACGTTTACGAATACTGAAGAGCAAGAAAGACAGAGAGAGAAAAATATGACTAAAGGTTACAGAATAAACATAGCACCTTTTCTGTACAGAGGTCGTCAACTCGTGCAATACCTTCCACAGAATGAAGAATGCAAATTACAACAAAAACATTATTTTTATATCCTTCCAGTAAAACCAAATTCAAGAGAGTAAAACTAAAGTCCAGATACTTAAATTCCTGGTGACATTGAGACAAGTGTCCATGAAATTTAATTTTTTCGCAAGTTTATTCGAATATGTTGTGAACAAAGTGATTAAATGTCCATAATAGGAATTATGAATGATGGCAAGAAAAAATGGGAAATGTAATAGAATCTTAGTTTCTTTAAATAATTTATCACTTTGACGGATCATAAGTATATTATGAATACTGCTACACTCAAATCTAACGAGTAATAATTGAATCAGTTATCTGAGAAACCCCAAGGTAGGTATTGGGAAAAATTGATTTTTCAATAATAATTATTCTTCGAAGTTACCTAGCTGGATAATTTAGAAAACGAACCCCATATGTCTGACCACTTTACAGGCCTTTAAATTGTTCTACATTTTCCATGTTTTCTAAAAACAATATAAATCATTGAATAATCTGGCGCCTTTTGTTGTGGCTGTCGAGGAGACTGCAAGTCCGACAGATATAATTGCCATAAAAAAGTAATTTAAAACGTCATTAAAATTTTAATTACAGAAATAAATAAATTTTTTAACATATAGGATAGGTACATATTTCAATAGTAGAGTACCTAGGTATTTTAAATAATTAATACTACCTAGCTAACTAAAATGAAATGAACATTGTCGATTATGGCGGGATTGTAATATGTTTTCATTATGTTACCCGGTAATTTTGGGCATTATCGGGCATTAATAATAATGCCGAATTAATCACTTCGTCCGTAACATATATACAGCAATACAAAAAATTACCAACAAGTCAATAAAAAATTCCAGAAAATGGAATAATACAGGAAGAGAAAAAACTGAAAAGGACTAAATCCTGCTAAATTGTTCGCAGTTACGATTATAATTTATTGTTATGTTGGATTCGAGGGTTGCAAGCGAACCCTAGAATCATAACTAAAGCGAAGTAGGTTACCCTCAACGACCCCACCCTCCAAAAAAAGTGAACCTGGGCCACATCGCACATGTTAGAAGTGACATTTTGCTCTTCAATAAAAAAAAAGTGTGTGAAAGCGAAACTTGTTATGCTGACATTTATATTTTGAAGAATGAATCTTTTGTTGGCAGCGTGATTTTACATTTTTTGTTCTGTATAAACGATAAAATGCAGAAAAAATCATACAAATTGAAAAAATTGTTTTTACCAATTGGTGAACAATTCAAAGTCAAAACTGAAGTCTGCAACCTTCATTCCACTGACAAGAAAGCAATGATCAATGAAAATATATAGAGAAGACATAGGGGGAAACGAATCAAATAGAGTTGAATGGGCATAGCTTTTGTAAGGAAGGTAAGTGGTAACAATTTTTCACTTTACATGCTTCATTGCATAACCATTTTGTTTAGTTTGTTTCACCGGCTTTGTTGCATGACTGTTTTTAGTTTAATATCCAGCACAAGGAAGTTTCATTTCAAAAAATCTGAGGATGTAGCATCCAATGAAATATTAATAATTTTTCTTAATCAACCCTTTTTGGGTCACAGGAGGCAATATGAGGAGTTCAATCCAAATAGTAACTGTAAATTTGCACTGAGTGCCTCAAAAAACAAAACAGAAGATGTATCACTCACTTTAAAAGACAAAAAAATGATTCTGACTCCTTTTTGGGGTCACAAGGGCCACACAAGTATTTCCATCGAAAAATGAACAAAAAATTTGAATTCAGCCTCAAAAAATATAATCGATGATGTATCACTTGATTTCATACTACAAAATCATCACCACCTTTTTTTGGGGTCATAAGGGCCACCCACAATTAGTTGTTCAATCCAGAAATAAACTGAAACTTTCAACTCAGCACCTCAAAACAAACAGTGATGGACGATGCATCACTCAGTTTTTAAGAAAAGAATATCTTAACTCTTCCTCGCTTCTCAAATTTGGAATCTAAACTGAAACCACTGAAATTTCAGAATATCTAAAAGTATCGTCCAACAATTGTTTAAATCACGGTAGAGGAACAGAATTTTTTTTTCAATAGATCAAATTAAAAAAACTAGTCTCTGTCATGACATCTGGCTCAACCACACTATGCAACCTAGATACCTAACTTGCCTGCTTTCACCGTGTTGAGCTTCAAAACTCATGGCGTGTTGTGATGCGGTATTGATTCCCCAGCCATTATTAATGCGTGTTTTGATGTCATATTTGGTGAGGATGTTTTATCAGCCTTCAAGATTAAAACTAGTATACCAAAAATTATTGTTATAGGGCAAAAAAAATGAATTTTCTTGTAATTTTTAATCAAGTATTTTGTATTTAAAACTTATATAAATCCTTATCAGTTCACCTTCTACCTATAGATTAAAATTTGTTTACTTCAGTGTGGTAAGGGGCAGTATAGGTTGTTGAAAACAGGCAAGTTAGCTATCTAGGTTATATAGTGTATACATCTTTGGGCCCAACTTGAAATAGTCATTTAAAAATTTTGGTAATTTTTGGTTCGGCCATCTATGAGAAATGGCATCATCAGAAAAGTTGTTCTGTGAGTGAGTACATAAGAAGGTTTGTTCGTTTTGATAATAATCAGTAGTTTGAATTAATCACTAAGTACATTTTCTAGTCGTATCACTTTCTATTGGTGATAGAGCAGGAAGTATTGGAATAGAATAACAAATGATAGCCAAAACACCCAGAAAAAATGTTTATAATTCCTCAATATAGTTATAAAATACTTACTTAAATAAATAATAATATGAATGTAATACATATCTAAATTGTATTACATTGGTTATTTTCAAAAATATATTATGAATTGTAGGAATTAACTCATTTCCATAAACTGATTGAGTGAATACAAAAAACAATTGTTGTCACTCCATTTATCTCAGTAACTTATAAAGATACTATAAAATAAAATAAAAACTGAAAATAATTCAGGCCACTGATAAGGTAGAACACAAATTTAGGAAACTGTAAATCAAATTTTTTGAAATTTCCTATGAGTAGGTATTGTAGCTACCGTAGATTCTGATATTCTGCCAATCAAACATTTAAATATAGAAAACTCTTAGTAAAAAATAATGCCAATATTATGAATATTTGAACGTATTATGAGAATTCAGGGTATATCTCAAATTTATTTGCATGAAATGAGATTTTATTATTTTTAAGTAAACTGGTTATAAAAAAGAGCAAATGATGAATCTCTAAAAATCTTTATAATAATTATACGAATATTTTACATTAAGTATGGTACTGAACTTATCAAGTGTAAAGTACATCAGATTAAGAAAGATATAGACAGCTCATTTACTTTATGTAATTGTAAATATTTATAATTCACCCAGCCTACATCAATATCCTGAAAAGCAATCATTCGATTGTACATTTATCACTAATCAGTAAAACTTAAATTTAGCAGCAACTCCTTTAGAAAAAGTGGGTTTTCAAAGAGCAGAAAATTAATTAATAATGTAATACGGAGCTAAAAAGTTAGTAATAGATCATAATTGATGACTATATTAAATTTTGGAATTTTTTTTCGAGATGGAAACAAAAATGGACTTTATGAAAGCCCCTTGCCAATCCACACTAAAATTGGTACCATTTTACAACAGATCATAGTGAATAGTTGTTCAAAATCTCGCGGCTATGGTTCAAATTTGAGCATTTTATTAGTTTTCTACTGTTATTCCTATGTACATGGTAGCTGCACCTGCTGTTATAGTAGCTATACCTGTTTACACAGTAGCTCTACCTTCTACACAGTAACTATTCCTATTTTCGTAGAATTTATTTCTTCGACAAATGTACACATTTCCAGAAAAAAAAAAAAATTTAGAGCTGAGCTGTAACAGTTTTCATTCATGTTGGTTCTTAATGCTATTCTGTTCTATGTTTTTAATCTTTTCATTTGTAATTGGTGTTATTCAAAATGCACTAAGGACATATAAAGGTGGAAAATTCTGCTTTATTTTAGATTTAAGGTCGGCAACATTACTTCGTGAAAACAATAATAAATACTATAATTTCTTCTTGAATTTCAAATTTTGTTTTTCTCTGTACCGTTCAGTATCTCTTACTGAATGGTCAGTGTTAATTCCCAGTAACCCAATCAGAGCTGCTTATTAATAAGTAATTTTCAATATTACATTGTGAAATTGGAAAAGATACAGATATTGTAAGAGTAGTTATAGTCATGTCGCTAAGAATGACTACTGAGTTTCGAAAAATATTTCTATTAGTGTTGGCAAGTGGGGTGTGGGTAAAACATTCAGCAGAGATATCTGATTCCATTTATGAAAAGAAAAATCCAGTGGTAAATTGTTCTTTTCAGCATTGATTATAAGATAATGCCAATAATAAGTACGAAAAAAAAAAAAAAAAATTCCGAGACCTAAACTAGCTTTGCTATTCATCATTCATTGGTAAGGAATTTTAAAACAAAATATATACAATTTGCTTTTGATTATGCCGGTATTCCAAAATATTATGTAGAAAAACTAAAGTACCGAATGTTTGTGAAGAAACAAAGGTCACATGAATTGGAGCAACTATAACCCTAGCTAATCATAAATTTAAAGGAAATTGAGAACTTTTCAACATTACACTAATAAAAAAAAAATGTTATAATTTAAAATTAAAATCAGACCTTAATAAATGCTCTGAATTACTAACATCAAATTTATTGATGAATTAATTTGCGCAAATAGCTAAAAAATTCACTATCAATTTCATGTCATATGAAAACTGCAGTAATTTCATCAATTGACGGTACACGGCGAAATAAATTCGCCGGATCTAGACAAATAATTGACTATCCAATAGAATTCCACGCAACAAAAACCGAAGGAAAAAGTGCCTGAAGTCTAACAGGATGAGATGCACGATTTGCATACTTCTACATGAACTTCAAAAAGGCAACAAAACATCACAGGCTCGATACACATTTTCGCAAAATAATTCGTCTGTCATAAATTTTCTCGATTTGGAGTTATCAGTTTCGAAATGAAAAAGGATTGCCAAGTTAATTTTCAAAATTATTTCATTGACTAGGTCAAGGTTAAAATATGTGGACGTAACAGAACTACAGAAAAAAAATTGTTTCTTCGTTTTTTTCCCAGTATGGAAACGGAAAAGAAGTAACGTCCGATAATCGAAGGTAGAACGGTTTGAACGTTTGGTGTGTTATAAAATTAGCACTTATACATATAATTATTCCTCTTTGCACTTGTTTTTAGGCGTCCGCCTTGATGATGTTCGTTATTTTGTGGACCACAAACAATCCATAAATTAAGCATCAAATCAATAACACAGAAAATAAAATTCGCAAAAAAGGAACAAAAAACTGGCTTAACTCATTATCATCGTGAAAACGAAACGGACAACTCCTTGAAACTCATTCAAAGGAAAAGATAATAGAATCAAGTAATATAATCAAATAACATTCGACTAAGTATTTAGAGATAATCAAATTTTAGTTTAAACGAGTCATCTAGACAAATAACTCGAATCGAAACCCCAACAGATAGCACAAGGTATCTACATGGTAACTATTATTTCTTTCACTTCAATGGAATTTTTTGAGAATTTTTTGGGGGAGTAAAATCATTATTGTTCGTTCCAATTAAGTGTGTAAAAGTTCGGAAAGTGAAAAAAATATTAATGCCGTAAAAGAACGAAAGTTCTTCAACGAAAAAAAAAGACACAAAAACAAACATTTTGATACTTGTTCAAGTCTCAAGGGATTATGTTGCTTCCCTTTCTCTTTCAGTGCACTCAATATATTATTAAATTTCAATTTTACCTTTCAATTTTTATAAAAACATGAACTTTCTTTAAAACGTAGATGTTTTTCAACTTTTCACTCTTCAAAAATCGTATTTTCTGCTAAATAAATGATTGAGGCACAGGAAACAAGAAGCAATTACATTAGGATAAGAAATGTAGGTATGCATTACACACAATTTCCCCTTCGCCCAACAAAGCACTTGTACATAAACATGAAATCATCACGTCGCAGGCATTACTCATCAGACAGCAGAACACAAAGAACTTTCAAACCGAAAGCTAACAAGTTTTTCTATTCAGTTTTAACACAAATTTTAGAAAACTTGCCCATAATCGTCATAAATGAATAAATAACACGGCAATTTTTGAACTGATACGTGCTTCGACAAATAAGATAAATTAAATACCAACACTTTTGGATGAAATCAAATACAGCTGAACATAATATGTTATCAATTTTCAAAAACGATATTGAAAAAAATAATCAAAAATAAAAAAAAATAACTAAACCTGTCTCATTTTAACAAGACTCGCTCTTCACTCCTCTTGATAAAACAATTGCATAATGTTTAGCCGTGTAATATGAAGAGGAAAAAAACTATAGCGCAGCAAGTCACTCTAGAAAATATAGGTTTAAAAATAAAAAATCAAAAAAAAAATCAAATAACCAAAATTATTTGGCAAATGCTGGCTAAAATTAAGTACGTTTAAAATGAAGTGTCAAGGAAATTCATAATGTATTGTATTGTGAAGTAAGAAAAAACGAACGCAAGTTGATATGTAATGATTGCTTAGCAAATAAAATAACAGCAAACTTGCTTTTTTGGTTCATCCGAAATTTATCTTCTCTTTTTAGCAATATTTAGAGAATTTTTCAGATGGTTTCTTCGGATGAATCGTTCAGCCGATTGAAACTAAATTTCGCAAAATTTCAGAATGTAATAAATTCGACGTCTGTACCAAATTTCGTGATTATTGGTTAAAAATTGCGTATTATATAACCATTTACGCCACAAAAATGCAGCATAATTGTATAAAAAAAAATGGGGTTCATTCTTTTCTACACAGGAATAAGTGTACCTGTGACTATCCGATAAAAATTACGGGCTGAAGCATGTCTGATAGAAATCTGTATTTGTATATATATGAATTTCAGCTAATAGTGCCAAAAGTTTCCTGTGGTCATGAAACGAAAAACAAACCTACTCCCGATTCCGGATCTTAATATCAGATCTATTTTAATACGTAGATTTTCTTCAAAAACCTACACAAAAACACAAAAAAAAAATACAGACAATACAGTCTATCCAACAAGACTGTAAACAAATACTCGATCCCACAGGCAAGCAGCACAGCCGTTTGATCAGAATACTTTTAGCCTCGACCTATTTCTTTTTTATTTTCCCAAGCCTTATTGAATGGACGCTGTCGTTTCCCAAAATTACTAACATTTTTCAAGAATAAACAAATTATTTGAACATAACTTTACATTTGTCACAGACAAAACGCACATAAAGTGTTGAAGCCCAGCTCAACAGTGAGTGCACTCTATAGTTAAGATTTATTTGGTGATTTTAAACAGCGACCTTCGAACTGATCGCTCACAAACAATCGCGAAAAATATAAATTAAAAAAAAAATAAATAGTAAGAATAATAATGAAAAAAATAAAAGATAGCAAATAGGGAGTTCAAGCGTAACTTACGTAATTATCAGTTTCGCGAATGAGCATCATTGTTATGACAACCTGCACTCGATATATGACCGAACAAAAGAATTTGAGTCACCTAATTATCAGTCCATAGATAATTTGTTTTCTGATCAGCATTAGTTTGTTCGATGATGAACACAAAACTAAAAAACGTAAATGGTTACAACAAAACGAGAGATAATGAAACTGGATTGGGTTTGTCGAAGAACAAAGCTGTTCACCTTTATTTCTTCTTCTTTTTGCAATATTCCGAATTTTTAGATTTATCAAAATAATGGTATTCGAACACAAAATATTTACAGTTTCCATCGGATACGATTTCGACAAGAGGCCAAATGGTGAGCGCTGTCGGTGAGTTGTGACCGAATTATAAAATTTAGTACGAGCTTCGGCCCAACTTTAAAATATTTCTTCTGCCATCAACCGCGGTAAGTGTGTATTTTCCAAAAGTGTCATATTTTGTAATGACTCCCATTCGAAAACCAGTGGACCGATTTTGCTCAAATTCAATACCAAACCAGTCCCTAATAGTCTCAAACGATCATAAAAATTTCAAGTCAAAATCTTCTAATTTACAGAAGTTATCACGATGATAACATGACGGGTTTTTAAAACTTTGAAAACCACCCCACGTTTCACTACCATAGGTAAAACAGCGGAGGCTCCACAGACTCCCAAAAAATGCCAAACTGAGCAAAAGGCGGGCGTTATATTTATATGTATGTGTGTATATATATATATGTATATATTAATATATATTATGTATATAATAATTTGTGTGACCTATTTATTCGTGATCTATGACTCATGATTGGCGCTTTTCCACAGGACCAACTACTGTACTGATTGCAATAATTGGAAAATACACTAAAAGGACGAGTTAATGGCGGCCCACATAATGGAATTAATTGCGGCTAACTTTTCTCTGGTAGCTACTTTTGATGGGAAGTCACTTTAAGAATAAATAGCATACTTGCATATTCGTACGAGTTGTTCACGCGAAAATTAGGGAAACCTATGTCGATTTTAGGGATTTAGGTACTAATGCTGACACTGATTTTCATGTTTACCTGTGAATCCAGTAGTAAATGATCGTAGATCTTCACGTTATTTCAATGGGCAGTGGCTGACCACAAGATCATTTTCAACGATTATATGGATTATTTTAATTACATGAGATAAGTTATTTAGATGATCGAAAAATTGATAAATGCGATCAATAAACGAAATTATAAACTTATAGTTTTCACAGGACAGGAAACAGAGTATGCGCGTATTATATCTTAGAGGCTCTCTATCGGTAGTAGCAAAGCCTTGTAGATACAATTCCGGTAATACACCATTTTGTATTCTACAGCTCATAAGCGAGCTCATTGATATTTATATTAAATTTGAGAAATTTCAATAGTTTTAGAGGATTTTATTGATTTTATAAAGGTTTTTCATTGTTATACTGGAAATCTACTTCGGCCTAACAAATTGAAGGTGGAAAGAAACAAGCCTCCTATCATATATACATAATTTTATAAACAACTCATACAATTCGAGTTATCGAATTCAATTGCAAGCGAACCATTGTTTGCAGAAAACTGAAATTCCTCTGAAACAGTAACGTATGTTTGCAAAAGATTTTAAGAAAAATTGACTGAAATTGTACCATTGGTTCTCGAGATATACCTGAAATTCTTAGAGTTACGTGATTCAAACTGTGGATACAAAATGGCATATTGCGGTACTTGTGAAGTAGTAGTGGAGTTAAACAAGAAATTTAACGCTGGTTTTCGGTCTGTGCTCAAACTGGAATGAACAAACAAGCTTCAAAGGTTAATATTTTGAAAATTATACAAATTTATATTAGCGTATTTATATGAAATAATAAAGAAACCTCGCACTTTCAAAATCAAGGTACAGACTATGAATTTATAAAAACACATTACGATCACGATAATAAAAAATTCACACATTTCAATACGGATACCAAAATTAGGCATATAGGCTAGTAAAAAAACAGTGTTCATTCCTGTTTATGCGTTGTTCATGCACAGCCAAACTCCAAAGTTTGCAGGAAGAAAATGACACAATAATGACAATTAATTTATTCATGACGAAACTGCACTGTCAACATTCTGAAACTTAACAGCCAACTAACACTCAATAAATTTGAAGATCTCAAAATTCGGTTTTATCATTAGTCATGAATAAAAAGTTGATACTTAAAACTATCTAACGCAGATATGTTCAAATCATTAACGGCAGTAAACACCACCAATAATGAAAGAAATACGGAACATCAGCATTAAAATAGTTTTCAGTTTTTTGCAGTTCCGTCAATATTTGTCATTGCCTATGATACCTACTATGAAAATGAAACGAGGGATGCCAGCTGCATTCGACAACACGAATATCGTACATAGCGTCTTTTAAAAACGGGTGTATATGTAAATCAATACATAAATGATAACACAATTATTTCAAATCTTTCCAATACCTAGTATTACTCTAGTCAAATCATAGGTACCATATGCAAAACTCGTTCAGCGCCATATAAAACTTTTTGGATAAAATGAAAAAAGCATACGTCGTGTTTCGAATTTGTACATTATATTCTGGGATTATGTATGGAAATGTTTTGAGTAAGTTGTCGCAGTGTATCTTTATTTGTAGAGCAGCGTAAAACGAACAAAATGAGTTCAACAATCCAGTTTTTTATATTTTTGAATTTAACAGCTTTTGCATCGAGGAATTTCATTTGCGAAAATCTAGTTAATTTTAACCGTTCCCAAAACTTCAATTGTGGCAAATATCAGTTTTCATTTGCAGAAAATTGATGTTGTCGTTTGGGAATAAAATCAGCATTCATTTGCAGCAAACTGATTTCACCAGTACCTCAGTTATCACTATAGTGTATTTTCCAAAGGAAAATACTTCGAATTTGCTTGCACCTCATTCGGGCCCATGAGCAATAATCACAAAATTTTTTTCAAATAATGTAATTAAATGAATGAGTAAATATAATCATTAATTTAAAATTTAGAAATCATAATCAACAAGAATTTTGTAAATAAAAATGTGATTGAAAATTGTGGGTACCTTAGGAGGCGAGGATATTTTGAACACGAAAGTGGTGCCATTCTTCGTTTCACATGTATCCTCTATTATATTTAGTACTCTGTGGTTTCAGGTAAAGAAATTACAAAAATCTATTGATAGTTATGTATATCTTAATTAACAAAAATATCGATCTATCGACGTTTTATTGCTAAAAACCGATTTTCCAGGAATTTTTGGTTTTCTAGTTTTCTCAGAAACTACTAAACCGATGAGCAACAAACTTCTTTCAGACCTGCTCCTAAATAGTAACTATTTCTCGTACAAATTTCTGCTTCATTTGATTTGCAATTTTCTCAAAACCATGAATACAAAATGTTTTCCATTATTACTATTTTTCTTTTTCCAATTTTCATAGAAAATATAAAAACGATGGGCATCAAACTTCTTTCAGATCTGCTCCTATATGAGAATTATCTCTCATGAAAATTTCAGCTCTATCCATTTCGTAGTTTTCTCAAAACCGTGAACACAAAATTTTGGGAAATACATACATACAGACATACATACATACATACATTAAAAAAAATTAGGTCAAAATAGGAAAGTGGTACCTAACAATTATTTTATTTTCTCATGAATCGGATAATTTCTATCATCCACACCCCTAACCCTTTTGTAAGGTCAATTTTAATACCCCGTTTGCCAGCAAACTGGTTGAAAAAAAAGATGGAATTTTTTTTTCTCACAGCCTGCCTCATACCTCTATTTTTCTTATGGTTTAAAACCAATCAACAGGACAACGCCTCCAGCATTCGCTTGAAGCAATTTTAATCAATTTTTTTCAGTACCAAAGCATGCTATAGATTATTCATTATTTGATTATAAAACAATTCACAACTCACCCCATCCCGAAGACGAAGCAATTTTGAAAAATATTCATCAGCCAATTTTACTAAAAATAAATACTTAAATGATCAATTAATATTCGGCATCAATTCTTTCATTAACTTCATTCGAATTACAAAATGATCGTTGGCTCGCGACTTCTAGATTAACAAAATATAATAAAAATAATTGCCGGGATAAAAACAGCAACGAAAAAAAATTCTCCCTTCTTTGGGACGATCAGTTTAAAATTTAAGAGAATTTTAATTTCCGAAAGTCACAAACGACTAGCATCTAAGTTTCGAAAAATATTTATGAATAATTCATAGTAAACTTTACTCCCAGTTGTCACGATGACAAATTAACGTTCAATGTGGGTAATCAGAAGAACCTGGAAAGGAAAATCTTTTTGCGAAGTGAACTTAAACATCAGAATATTAAAAAAAAAACTTTAGCGCAGCAATACTTTGCTAGAAAACCCAGTTTGCCAATTCTCATTCACAATTTAAAAAAAAAAAACCTAAATTAACTTTGAAAAAATTAAAGAAAAATATCGATAGTAATCGATATTATTATCGAATTTTTCGTACATAATTTAATGCTAAAGATCTACATATTTTTCAAATAGTAGGAGAAAGAAAAACTCGAAAAACCCAACAAAAACCTACATAGATATTACGTTAACCATTTTTGAAAATGAGAAACGTGCAAAAAATATTAGAATTAAAATGTGTAAAGACATGTTAATTAAAACTGTTCTTAGTACCTAGTTTAACCTCCACCATTTTTCAAAAGCTTCATTTGCACTTTGAATTATTGCGTTGCTAGTTTTCAATCGTCATGCACAATTTTCGACAAATTTACAATGGATATTAGAGCTTCAAAGATAGATATAGTAAAAATATATTACTAATTTTCATTCTAAAATTGCCGAGTTGTTTTACTATAAAAGTCGAATGAAATTCTTCAACTGAAAGCTAATTAATCTGGTTGGAGATAAATTCGTAAGGTCTCATTCACAATAAGAGAAATTAGTTAGCATAAACGAAAGTTTATTGATTTTTCAAGGCCGAAAAGAAAAGTGAGCAGACGAATAACGAATTATGAAGGCAACAGCGGGGTTTAAAGAATAAAAGTGATTAATTAATAAATAAAAATAAAAGGTTCAATGGTTCATTATTTAAATAAATCTAGGATGCTTCACAGCGAACATATATTTTCTAAATACCAATTTATTTGGATTAAAAATTATGTATTGTTGGAGTTACACTGATTGTTTAAGTACTAGTTGGCAACACTTATATTATTCTCACTAATGGTTATTCTCTCAATACGTTTCTTGTTTTATCACTCCCTTCCATTTGGTGTTCTTAGAGCTAACATGTCCTCTATTACTCTTTTATCATAAACTATTATTTGGTGCAATACAGTGTTATCTGTTAATTACTTTATTTAATTTACTTCTATATTTCGTCATCTACTCTATCAGGTAATGGACATACTGCCCCCCAATGTCCATGAACTATGAGCACATTTCCATTATTTGAAAGACTGACACAGTAAGACTCAGTGGTTCTAAACTTGAAAACCGATAAAAGAAAATATGGGAAAATAAATGTTAATTTTGCATTTCAGTAGTAGTAATGTGGGCAATCAACAATTTGAATAAGTTTTTAGGATTTTTGTACAAGGTGAAAAAACCCTATTAAAGTCACCATTATTTTCCTTATTTTTCTTTTTTTTTTCATCCAGTTCAATGTTTTGTTTTTTAACTGCAAAAATAAAATAATTTTTTTTTTTTTGTTTATAATCGATTAATCAATTAATCATTTTTTAGCACTGAAAATATTTTCAAATCAAGTTGTGAAAAAGTGATTGCCATCCAATTTTTACCAATGCTTTATGCGTGAATTGTATCAGAAGAGGTAGATAAAGATGGTAAAAAAAGTGGAAGAAGAAATTAGTGATGAAAAATTAAGTAAAGGTGGTAACTGTATTTCGTTGTTTACAAAACCAATATGAAAATGAAAGAAAATGAAAAATGAGGAACTCTCAATTTTTTAGTAGGTTTTCTTTAAAAAATCTACTAATTATGCTTTGTGCGGTATTAGCCCCAAGGGTTGGGGGCGGGTAAAATTTTGTTTTATAATCTCAAGAAAATTTTGGTACCAATCATTCAAATTCATACAAATATATATACATTACACAAATAGATAAATATGTCAATTTCTTGTTTCAATGGTACAAGTCGCAATTTTCATCTGATATCAGGAAATTTGATATACGAACATTTGTGCTAAGCAAAGGACCAGACCTATTGATTTTGGTGCGGATCAGCCAAACAGAACTTCCAGTACCACCAATTTTGTTTTTATTTTGGCTATAAAATGCTCAATTTTGCACCAAAAGATTCGGAGTAAATTTTTATTTTAATTCTAATTTTAGCATCGATCAGCTGAATGGTACTTCCAGTTCAGCTATTATTTTTTTTTATATTAGTTATGAATTGAGGAATTTTGGAACCACATATACGAAATTTGAAACAAATATTTATTATAATTTATTGTTGCATGCTACCAATTTTGGTGCAGATTGACCAGATTTGTGAATTTTCTATTCGCAATTTATTTGTTTCACTTTTTTTGACTGAATCTGTCTATGTATTTTTTTTTGTTATTTCTCTGTTTTTCCTGTTGCAAAATTCTGTTATTGTCATTTACAAAAAAGACAGGCTTCAATCTATCAATTGAAATTGTTATTTTTTTGCCTGTTATGAGTATCACTGTTTTTGTCATTTCATGATTTTACTTTGTTAAGACTGGCATATGGTTTTTCCAGGATAGACCTACTTTTTCTATTGAGGCTTGCTACGTTGGCTTTTTTTAATTTTTATTCATTTTCAATGCCCTCCTCTCGTTGTTACAAAGAGTGAAACTTTTGAATTTTTGTTCAATCCATTAACTGCGCTGTGAAACAAAAACCCTCTTGGAACATTTAGCTTTTTGAAATTGAAAATAATTTAATGTAGGCTTGTATATTTTATGACCTCTATCGTCTAAATTCTTTCACAAATTATGAAAAATAATTATTTTCTAAAACTATGATGAAGAATGGATTCGGGAATATTATTTAAAAAAATTAGGCGCGAGATTCCAGGACCGTACGATCATATAAAAAATTTCAGTCATAAATTATTATGCCCAAAGATTAAAGATGAAAATTAACACAATCAATTTCTCCAGTATCCAATACTAATGACAGACATAACATACCTCACAACACTTTTAAGGAAATTAATTTTCTACAATAATTTTTCTCTTTTCTTCAGTATTACTTCAAAAACATAGAAAATGATAAAATCGTCTTACAAACAAATTTATTTAACTTACCTTTCTCCTGAATTTTTGTCAAGTAAGCTAATTTTTACAGAAACAGCGATTATTTCATAAAAATCATATTTTAATAACGCCAATTTAATTTTTTTTCCACGACCGTATCAAATAAAATACCGAGTAACAAACTGGCTACATTTTATAACAACGTAAATACCAATCATCATCATAAAATTCGGTTTATAATAGCGAATCCCCATGCACGACCTTCATGCAAAACACCGAACATTTTTTTAGAAATTTGAAAATGATAAATGCACATTACCGACTTCAATATCACTCACTGCAAAAAAATATTATTAACAATATTTAGTTGGACAGTAATAATAATGATTAGTAGGTACCAACTTGTCGCAACCATAAAAAATAAAATCTACGTTAACTTCGTCACAAATAAAATTATCAACATAACGATCACAATCGAATCTACAGTTCAAAGCATATAAAAATAAATATAATTTCGCTTCTCCACTATACCAAGATCTTGTCATTTGAAAACAAATTTATTTGAAAATGCAGCATAATGACACAAAATCAGACGTACGAAATGACGAAAAGCATTTACCACGTAAAATTTCAAGCCAAAGGGAGTATTTAGAATTTACTGAATTTCACTCCATAAATTATAACTATTGGAAAATTGGTCAGTTTGTCCACTGAAATAGCACATCATTTACTCATGCTTCATGAAGAAAGTGATTTTAGAATGTGAATCAATTTACTGGGAACTTCGCAGGGGGGATACTAAAACTAATGACAAAAGTTCTAGTTCGTATTTTTGGCGAGCATCGATGATTCACCAATAAAATTAACTGTTCCTGTGTAATAAATTTAATTAAAAGAAGTGTACGAGAATGTAGCATAAAGGAAAAGAAAGCAATACAATCTTCTTCAAACGATTTAGGTCGAGTTTCCCTTTTTTTTTTCAGATAAGAAGACGAAATATTACAACAGAGGACAGAGTAAGATCTGCAGTCAGTAGATGGCATTATCACCAGATATCAAGAATGATTTTACTACGAAGGTGAACGAAATTTTAAAGGAAAAAACTTCAAAGAAATCTACGTTTATTCTAGAACATTGAAAAATTAAGAAATTTCAACCACGATTTTACTTATTTCTATCTCTACATCTGTATCTACATTAATATTCAGTATATGTGTGTATAATTGGTAATCCTTAAAATTACTCAACAGATTTGAATGATTTTTCTGCCATTAGTTAGCTCACTTCTTCCTTAAAAATAAGCTGCTTATTATTATATCAGATCTCAATATCCTCAGCAGTACGACAGAATGTGTACATTGTGCATGACCAGAAATACATCGTAAATTTAACCAGCATCTGTTGAGGGATTAACGAAGGATAGAACGAAAGAGAAACAAAAAATATTTTCAACTTTGTCCCTCTTTATTTATAATGCAACTGTTCATCTTTGCTATGGGTTTATAAGTTACTGATTTCATATTGAATGTATTTTTCACAAGGAAGCTGTCATTATGACCTATATAGGGCTTAAAACAAGGAGCGTGGTGAAAAACAAATTATACATATTTTTGAGATAAATCTATAAATCTACACACCATGATTTTATGAGGTGCTGAGTAAAAATTTAATGTCCATTTTTAGATCAAAGTAGTCCTTAAGCCCCAAACGTCTAAAAAAGCGGGAGAAAAACGTTATGCGTATTTTTGAGGGATTTATTATCGTGTATTGTCACTATGATTAAATCAAATCCTTAAAAAAGTAAAACTTGAATTCCTTGTTGGGAAAAAAATTACCGATAGCCGGAACTTTCAATGACGTCATTTTTTTTCTCCTTTTCTTCATAATTTAGTTAAACTTACGAAATACCATAGAACTAAATATTTTTGAACAACTATTATTATCCATGAGTTTGAAAAAATTCATTAATCAGTTTCGCGGTTTTCTGAAATATTTCAAAATATTATTTGGTTAGGAATGCAAATTTGTTTCATTCAAATAAGAAACAAGAAAATCCACATTTCGCTACCACATACTTTCAATCTTGAAAAAGAATTAAATTTGCATTCAGGAATTCCCAATGTTTTTAAAAGATGGTTACTAAATACATAGGTACATCTCAAGTTTGAAAGGACGAGCGTTAGAAAATGAAACTGACTTCTACAACAAACTAATGAAGTTTAAAAATAGAATTTGTTGAAACATACGAATACCACGATTTCACGAACCCAAATATGACCAAAATACCATTTCACAGAAATACATGCACATACACACATAATATGAGATTGAACTAAAATAGTGAAGCTGCGGCAACTGCATTGGGGGACCGATTTTTACTCTGATTCAATCATAACTACTGAAAAAATGAAATCGATTGCAAATTTATGATGAATAACATTTTTGGGAGTAAGGAATTAAAAATGAACTTGTAAAACCTCTGAGAGTTCAAAAATATGAGTTGGGCGACGAATTTTTGTGACGTTGCGTTTTTCAGTATATACGGTTTGATAAGTACAGCTGACTTTGGTAGAGTACATTCAAAAACGCTGTGACTTAAAACATTCTATCGCAGTTTTAGGCCCACTTTTTCCATCTTCACATAAGTTCTCTGTGGTCTCAGTTCGTTTAGCTGGCAAATTACGTAAAGATTTGAATAGAATTTTAGCGTTATCTAAACGATCAATTCTTCAACCGGTGATTGAAAATCTGTCCTCAGTGGTTAGATGCTCGTTTTTGCGATCGAAAGGTTGCGAGTTTAAAAATGGCCGCCCTCACATTCCCGACCCTAAATGGCAGAGAATTCAGTTCCGTTTCGCTGTCAGTGCTCCAGGAAAACTTCAAGCTTGGATGTAGCCGAAGTTCATTAAAACAAGAAATTAAGATCAAAATGACCGACCTAATTTTGACGCAAACGTCATTAAAACGTTTGAGTATTTTCGAATGAGAGCAAAATCAGATCTGAAATCGTAATACGTCCAGTTCAGTACAATATCTATAATGAATGAATTTTTCCCAGTCATCAATTTATCATTCAATAATGAATTGCCCGAGGATCGAACCCAAAATACTCCGATTGCATGAAAAATTATTCATTTCGCAATTTTTCTTTACGCCTAAACCAAACCATTCATTACAGGAAACCGCATAATGATGGCGATGAAGACGAACGATTCGACATATAATTTGTACACCCAAAAAATTCCTAAAATTATTCTCAATCCTGCATAAATGGATACCTAAATTACCAGTGAAAAAATTAATGTATTACTTTTCTCAACATCATGATCACCGGGCAATGATACAAATTGTTGAACGTAATAAAGAAACGCGAGTAAATTAGTAACAATTAAGACTATAACGACTTTTCGAGATGAAGGAAAATTCCAAAAGTAAAAAACCATACTGTTGAAGAGTGCACCACCTCATAGCAAATTACATGAGAATTTACCACACGTATCCCACAAAATGCATAATTTTCAAATTCAATTCACACTTGAAGGAAAAAAAATTTTTTTTCATGAAATTTCAAAATTTCCTGTATTTCTACAATGGTTTGAGAACTATAGTCAACTTATGCGCTGGAAGCGCTTGGTGCAGGAGGCGAGGATAACTATGAATGTAAGAAAACAAAAGGCAATCTATCTTGACACACGACTGAGTTATTCAATGGAGATTAGATACATGTTACCTGGAGTAATTTTGTTAGAACATTAGATTCCATCTAATTCTACGACTGAACTGTGAGCATGGACAATTTTGATTTTATACATTAAATATTATGATACAGCTTCTGCTGTACTAAAACACTATAGAAACCATTTTAAATGAATCTGTGCTTAGACCTGAGAAAAATTAAAATTACAAACGAAAGTAAGAGATTTAAGCAATATTTTACCGATCATTTTATACCAAACGGCCTTGTATTTGCATCAACCTTCAATGGTACGATTTTTAAATACAAAAAACATTAATTAAGGAGAAATTTTTAAATTTTCGTAACCGTGAAGAAATTGTTATTCGTAATAAAATTAGTCACCTCGTAAAGAACTACGTTAAAGTCTCCTCGACAGGAGGTACAGCATAATAGTAAACTGCATTCACTACACGTCAATACTGCCAAAAATAAAAGTTTTAGAACCAATTTTGGTACCAGAAAAAAATAAAAAATAAGGAAAAAATGACAGGCGAATTGTTACTTAATCACTTCTGTATATCCAAGGAGTAAATAATTTTAAAAATGTTACTAATATATTTAATATCGTCTACGAAATCATGTACTTCTAAACTAATAAGAAACCACCAAAAATTTGGAATCACGAACAGGACGACTCCCAGAAAAAGCATTCCAATAATTTACAATTTCAAATCAACATATCGACTATATAAATATACAGTATATTAAACATCTAATGCTCAAAATAAAGTTGAAAACTGCCAAGTACTATAATTTTATTGTCTGTTTCTAGTATATTAAAATCAAATTAATTTTTTATTATTATATATGAATTAAAATTTAAATTAAAGTTTATGTAATTGTAATTTCAAAATCATTGATTTCCTATAATGTGAAATTTAAGAGCATTATTTCTTGAAAAAATGAAAAATTAATTAAGATGATAAAATATGGTACATAATCATATAATTTAAAATAAGATCAAAAAAATACTGTGGCGACCACATAGGCGGAGTTAACTCTCGTCACCATCACCCGGCGCCGTGGCCGTGTGTATTCGGTAGCCGTATTTTGGTGATGGTGACGATTGAGGTAGGTATTCCCATTGGTCGATGGTTTTATTCCCCAGGCTGGCGGAATACTTACATTGGTGACCCCGACATGATCTGAGGGATGGTGAGGGCAGCACCATCTCTTGGAAGTACACGTATGCCCGCTAGTTCACCTGCTCTCCACCTCACAATGTGAGGGCATTGAGCACTAGCCTTGAGGCAGTAGGTGTACAAGGTGCAATGCGGGGATGTATTGGAGAGAGGCATTCACCACTCCCTTACACACACCTACCCTTCCATTGGTAGCTCCATCTCCATTTGGGTTGTACTGCGTACTGCTGTACTGGGGAGAGTGGTGTGACAACCACATAGGCGGAGTTAACTCTCATCACCATCACCCGGCGCCATGGCCGTGTGTATATGGTAGCCGTATTTTTGTGATGGTGACGATTGAGGTAAGTATTCCCATCGATCGACAGTTCTATTCCCTGGGCCAGTAGAATACCTACAAATATAATAAAGTTATGAAATAAAGAAAAAAGGAAAACATGAACATGTGGTTAGTTTTGGTAAAAATAAAAGTTCATGCAAATTAGGTAAAAAAAGAGGAAAAAAAGCTTTACCAAAGTACCATCTGGTCAATCTCCACCAAAATTGTTAGCATGCTATAATAAATTATAATGAATATTTTTTTCAAATTTTGTACATATGGTTTCAATATTTCACATTTTATGACTCTGAGGACTCACTAATATAAGGTTTAGAGGCTCCAACCACTGACAACAGTCGCCGCCGCAAGGCAGGCCAATATTCGTCTCTATGACATTAAACAAATAATTGCACAATATACTTTCAATTGAAATTAGTTGCACATACATGCAAGTAATGTACAAGTACCAAATCATGACTAATCTCAACAATGTGATGATGTCACAATCCATACACGAACTGGCCCATCATCTCTTATCACTATAAGAAATGATGCAACCGAGCCACTCACACAAACATACGTATTTGTTACATATGTGCGTTAATGTGTGTGTAAATAAGCCCTTATATAAACCATCCAAACAAGCTCTAAAATTGCCAGTGTTTGCCCAGTTTTTGGCTTACCCATATGTTAAATATGAAGGGGCAGAACATGCGGAATCTGTTGATTACCTTCTGGTGAGAATATCTTCCCACGACAAGGTATTCCACAATGACCAATATAAAAACAAAAATTGGGGTGGCGGAATTAACATCCGGCCGATCCGCGCCAAAGCTGGTAGCGTACTTCAATGAATTAAAATTAACATTTATTCCGAATTTCGTAGCTATTGGTGCAAAATTAAGCATTTTATAGTCAAAATAAAAACGAAAATAATGGTACCGGAAGTACCATTCAGCAGATCCGCACCAAAATCAATAGATCTGGTTCTTGGTTTAATAGAATTATTCGTACCAAACTTAGTGATTATCTGACAAAAATATCGACCTATACTGTGGGAACAAGAAACAGACTTATATCTATCTGTATTTGTACGAATTTGAGTTATTGGTGCAAAAATTTTTCTGAAGTCTTGAAACGAAAAACGTACCCACCTCAAACCCTCAGGGCTAATACCACACTAAGCGTAATAAGTATACCTACTTAAAAACAGCTGAAGTCCAAAATAAATAATACATGGCGCATACTGCACTTTATGCACCACAACTTATTGTTGATCCAGTGAGAAAATTTTCAGAACCTTTTTTGTAAGGAAATTTATCGGCTTTATTTTCGTATGGACCCATGTATGCTGTTAAGTTGAAAGAGAAAATGTTATCGTTAAAAAAAGTGTTTCAATTTTCTTCTATAATTTTACACACTATTAACTAAAATAAATTTAGATAAAAAACAAGTTTTTAAAAAATAAGCTTCATTTTTATTTTTTTGGATTTAGCTTCGTGTGAAATAAACATTATTTTATTGCGGAAGATTGGCTGCAGTATTGGTATAATTATAAAATAACAGTAGTGAGTAGAATAAAAGCTTACAATGACTTTGTTTTTAGTGAAATCTGATGATAAAATTAGCTATTTGTGATACAAGTGTATAAAGTAGGTGATTTTGATTTGAATGTGATTTTTCCAGCACAAGCTGAAGGCAAGTTATGTAAATCACACACGTATCAATCATCTACTACATACAATTGTGTCAAACTATTGTTTTCAACACCCCTTCCCCCAAAAAAACAAAACCAAAATATTGAAATAAATAAACATTTTTGCAAATGGGAAACATGTAAGTGCAAACTATCCCCTACTCTTCAACTAAACCTTGTAGCAGAGTGGCTATGTTGTTGACTTCCAAATGTAGATGTCTAAGGTCCAAATTCATAGCAGCGGAGAAAAACTTTTACGAAAAAAAATAAAAAGAAAAGAAAATGACGATGTAGGCTATGTTCAGTAGTAAGTAGTACCAGTGAATAAAATGACACATGCGCCGAAGACAGTGTATAAAGACCGACATATTAAGTAAATAATTCATACATGTGTCCTGAATGGTTCTAAAACTGGTTGTTTTATACATTGTCAAGGTGTAAAAATGGAGTTTATAAACAGGTGTTGCAAAAATAACTATTAGGCACCTCCGGTTCATCATGGGACGTTTTTTACACTTATTGTAGGATTGAAAGTTCATCTTTTGGATCAGAGGATTACTTTTAGGAAGTAGAACCAAATAATTTGAAAAAATGACCATGAGGGTTATCACTGAAAATTTTTTGATGCGTAAACATCTTCGTGCTCGGTGTCTATAGTAGGAACTAAATGAAAGTTACAATATTCTGATTCACATAACCATAACTCTTACAATCGTAACTCTCAATTGTATGTCTTACATGATGTGTAATGTGCGGTTGTGAGCATGCACACAACCAAATTATTATATGTTTACACATTAATACTTCATGAGTATGCCCCAGCGAAACTCACGCCATTTTTTTTCTAGAACTATTAGTTTTTGAAATAAACAACAATTTCAAAAATGGAAATTTTTCCATTATTAGCGGTTTTTTATTCTTGGATTATGAAGAAGTCATTAACGATAGAAAAAGAAATTATAGTTGGTAAATTTGAGTAAGTTTTCTTTTCTTTCCAAAAATACGAACCTCAACTTTCTACCTTCAATAGCAGCTGAGAAATCATGGGTGAAAGACAATAGGTTCTTTTCAAAATAAGAATGCGTTGTTATTTCAAACAAGATTTTCATGATGTTTCATTGACAACACTGATTTATCGGATCTGTAAATTTCACTTTTTGGTTTTTGGACCACAAAATAATTAAATGTGCCCATTTTTTCAAATTTTATGGTCCTACTACCAAAAAGTAGTCCTCTGATTCAAATAGATAAACTTTCAGTCCTAAAATGAGGGCAGAAAATGTGCTATTATGAACAAGAAGAGCACAAGAGTAATTTGAATACCATGGAAAAACCAATGAGAATATGAGAAAATTTTACGCATTCAATTGGGAATGGTCTAAAAGTGGAATCAGAACAATCCAAAAAATTTTATTCTGTATTCAACACGAATTGAGATTTTTTTGAATTTTTTATTCTTTGAACTGGGAATTTTTATGGTCATAAAGAAATCAAATACTCACCTTCATTATTTTTAAATTCTTCAATGAGAAAATTGCAATACATTTTTGATGTAGTAGAAAAGAGAATCTTAAAATGCGACTACAATCATCTGAAGAGTAAAAACAAAAGGTAGCAGAAAAACTTTTTTTTTCTTTTTTTTTAGTGAGAGAAGAAATCATTATTAAACCTTCCTTCCCGCCAAAAAATAAATAGGCATATGTAAGCACAAAAACTGTCGTCAACTACTTATAAACAATGAACTCCAGACAAATAAAAATTTTGTCAATTAATATCGGACTATTTTTTTTTCAGTGAAATTTTTGGATGGGCCATAGCCCAAGCTGGCCCACCCGTGGCTATGCCACCGTACATAGGAGGAGTTTTAATGGCTTTCCAGAAAAAAAAAATTGATAAAAACAAAAAATTTTCAATGAAAAGAGAAATTGAAAAACATTGAAAAGTATTAATGCTATAAACTCAGAAAATTAAACCCCTTAAATTTGTAAACACTTTTCATTCCAACAATGTAACGAATGAAAATCAACAAAAAAATTTTCATACCAATTTTGGTTAGATATCGATACATTTAACTGACGGTATTCTGTCAAAACTCATATCAATAAAATATTAATAGTTTGGGAATTTAGCTGCGAGATTTCATGTCAACAAAAAGAAAGATTCAAAATTAATCTTACTCTTTAACACTACAAAAAATATTATGTTTCATGCAAAGTAAGCTAAAAATTTTATTTGTGTAATAAAATAATTTTTCAATCCGGAACTCGGAAGTTTTCCGACGGAGAAGATTGTACAGTCCAAAAAATGAATGGAAAGTGGCCTCAAGGTAAATGAAGTAACATTTTTTGAATGGATATTTCCAGTTATATTCGAAGAGCAAACGTTGATTCGCCTTCGAAATTTGAATAATTTTGGCAACCAATTGTATTTTGAATAATCTTTCAGTGATCCAAAACTTAAAATTAATTAAAAGGTGAAAAAAAAAGCAGATCATTATGCAAAAAAACAAAAAAAAAAAAAACCTTATCATCGAATAAGTGAAAGAAGTGGAAAAACCCGATAAGAAACTACGTTATAACATTGAAAAACACATAAATTATCTTAGCATTAACATTTAAGCAGAGTTTGTACTCAGTCAACGGATATCAACAATCTCTTTAATAAGACTGGGTAACCCACAATAATTGAAAATTATCGTTAAGCAAGTATATCGTAACCATTTTCATGGTTGCAAAGATTAAATCAAATTTTAAAGTTTACTTTCAAAGGCTATTGGAAATATTGAAACAATTTTTCTTGACTGAGCGAATAAAAATAACATTAATCAGATTCATAAAAAATCTATTCAATGCGATAAATACTCATATCAAGAAAATATATCCATTTTTAAGACGCGATCCACAAAAACAAAATAAAGTTAATGAAAAAAATATTTTAATAGCAAGGTATTTTTCATAAAACGGGCTAAAAATATTCATCAAAAGCACGCTGGAGACAGACGTGAAAAAAAATCTATTGAGTTTCAATAACGGTGAAAAAAGTTGACTTTTTCTAAGCAAAATAAATAAATTAAGACCTTAAAAATTTAAACGTTTTCAAATAAATTTATAAGAGAAATTAGAATTTTCTCGGTGCAACTTAATTATAATAAAATAAGAAAGTTATTCAGACAAAATTAGGAAACTGAAAAAGTCATTAACGAACGAGCCGATGTCGGTCGTTATAAACTGGGAAGCACGACGAAATTTTGTGCGTTGTGAAAATTTAAAACTATGAAAAGGTTCAACCTTACAAAAACAAAAAACAAAAAAAAAAATTTACGACGTGTTGATTTTCAATAGTCTCGATCTAATATCCAGCACATAAAAAAATCAATCCATGCTGATTTCCATCTTGTCACTAATTCCGTGAGAAGAAAAAAACTTTAATTGCCAGTTCGTGATGTTCAAACCATTTTGGAGGAAGTAGAACCCATTTTCAGACAAAATTTCGAAACATGGCTTAAATCACGAATACAACACATTAAACACATTACCAATCATAATTTACAGCATCATTCGGGAGTATTAAGTTCACCAAAATACGCAGAGACAATCATGGAATTATGAACTTTTCCTTTCCGCAGGAACAATAAAATTCAACCCTCAGTATCCATGAGCATTCTTTGACTAACCAACCCTACACAGGCTATACAGAGTAAATAAGTTTGTTCCTACCTCTCACTAGAAAAATGACGAAAGAATAACGTTTTATGCACTATTAGGAGTCTACAGTATTAATTATTTTATTTTCAGACGAAAAAAAGAAAAGGGGAATACAAAACCCACTATAAAATATGACTCGTTGTTATTACGATCAATAAAATTTCATTTTATCTTCCTCTTTTCTAAAGCGATAAAGAAAATGAAAATGAATCATTAAAAAAAAAATCAAGTTTTCGCTACATTTCTACCCACAAGCAACTAAACTTACATTGATTACAAAATGGTAGTTGGTATAACCCACAAAAATTTCAATAATCTATCACCAAGCGTATTATCAACTAAGTAAACGTTGAAAGCCAAACAAGTATTCGTCGCATTTAATACACTAGTAGTAGCCTATCTGGTTCACCAAGCTTTGCTCGGATGTAGAAAAGAAGAAAATTTTATGAATTATAATCAAGCTGAAGAGTTTTAGCAATATTAGGTATATCCTTCAGTATTATCGTATATCGTACATCTCGAGAATTAAGATTGCATTATTTAACTTATATTACGTCATCAGCAGTCATAAATCATTATAATCATACGCAGTTTAGGCCTAACAAAATTCGCTAATAAAACCTTTCTCATTTGTTACTTTTAGGATTAATCAGTTTTTCAATGTTCGTTATTATCACTTACTGTTGATGGATAGACTGAGATGTTCACATATCTGTTCAACGAATTTTCTCAAACTTGAGACCTATCTAAATCAATTTTTCGTACACAAATAGGCTACCTCTCTACTGTAATTTTCAGCAACTTCGTCCGTCTGGTTCTTCATTATGCGTTTATATACACACAAACCCACATACAATTACTGCTCGTATTATAGGATAGGATAAATTATTAAATTTACAACGCAAATTTCGAACGTTCTTTGGCTAAAATTATAAACTAATTTGAAGCTCATATTTAACCTTGCGCTCAAACATTCCCATAGAAACGTGAAAAAAAATTTTTTCTAATTTTCTTCAGTTTATTTCGATTTAAATGATTTAATTGAAACGATCTTCATGAAATTATAATGTTCAAGGTATTTCCTTTCTTCGTATTCGCACATAAAAAGGAAAATCAAAAACATTTTTTTCAACTTCTTCAAGCGGCAACCGATCAGAATCGAGTTGTCTCAAATTAATTATTTTAAAATAGTTGAAAGAAGACAGGATTGGACACTGCGGCGTACACATGCAACAGTAATCGAACCGGTTAGAAATAATGCAATGGTAACAAGTAGCTACGCAATTATAAAAATTTTTTTGGTTATTTATCACATTCACCTCTTGTCCACAACCACGTTTCTGCAACCGAAGTCATCGTTTCGTTAATGTCAGATTTTATGACTGATTTTGACGACGATGTAAGCCCCTGAAAACCACTAAATTTGTCCTCAATGTCAAATTACTCAATGTTTATTATTCCCAATGAAATATTTCATGCGCACACTTTTCTGCTAAAAGACCATTAAATAAACAGACGAATATGAAGCATATGTAGATATAGACTAGAAAAGTCAAACTTTGATGATTTAGCAAGAATAATAACTCAAAATAGGATACATATGTATTTATATACAGAGTGGCTCATAGGAAAACTAAATAGGATTCAAGTTTTTTTTATATGAAAAGAAGCCAGTATGTATTCGAAGGCTTGAAATGCACTTTTCTGCCCAAAAATTCAACGAAAAATCGAATGATGTTCGTTTGAAGTCGATACAAATAAAATTGACAGAGATAAAGTCGAATATTAACCATGAAACGTTGATTTTTAAGGTAGAAATGGAATGAAAATTAAACATACCTAATGAAATTCAGCAGATTGCATTTAGTATGTATCTGGGCACATTACTAAACCAAATGAAGAATAGGATAAATTACAAAAAGGAGTCAGTTAAACTGCTTTCCTTCCGCCAGAACGCAATGACCCAAGTTGTTGTGAAACTTCGTTCTCACCCGACTCACCTGTTGAGAATTGATATCTTCACAACAAGAGATAATGGCATCTTGTAAGACAGCAATAGTTTCATAGGATTGTCCCAAATGGTAATTTTTTTTTACTGAATTTCATTATGATTACTTTTCGTTCTATTTCTGCCACAAATACTAACTTTTCATGTTTAATTTTCAACTTTATCCCCGTCAATTTAATTTGTATCGACTTCAAAACAGCGCAATTCAATTTCCCGCTGAATTTTAGGTCAGAACAGTTTATTTCAAACCTTCAAATACATACGGGCCACTTTTTATAACAAGAAAAGTCAAATTCTATGTATTTTTTCATGAGGCAACATATCAAAGTCATCATCCCGCATTTATAAATTTTTTTTAAACATATATTTCGTGGCAACTGCAGAAGCGAGAAGAGTTCTCGTTTCGTCGTTTATTTTTAAAAAAGACGAAAAGTAGGTTTTCAAGGGAACAAAAAACTGAGATTTTATATGTTTATTTCTCCAATCGGACATAGTTCAAGAGCGGTGGAATTGGTGATTCGAATCGAAGTTTTTCAAATCACTCCTCCCCCTACTCATTGAAAATTGTTTCCCTCATTCTAGATTGACTAGGTATATGAGCGAAAAAATGAATTTAATACGCTAATCGAAGCAAAAATATGTTTCGAAACGTAATTTAAAAATTTTAATGAGAAAAAAAAATTAAAATACGTTAAAATAAATTCGTTTTGTTGCGCGAATCTATCAAACCTTCACTCAATTTAAATACGTTATAATAGTTATGAATACTCCAATAAGATTACCTATATAATCATCCAGTCACTGGAACTTTCAGTTTTGAAAGGAACAAGTTGCACCTACCAACTCACCGACAAATGCCGACAGTCAAGACTCACGAGAATTAGAAAAATTTGATCTAAAAGAAAAAACCGCCCGATTATATTGTAAATATTAATAATGATTAGCTAATTGCACAACCGAATCTCAATTTATAACAATTTCAGAAGTTGATGGTCAAATTTCTAAATTAAAAATTAAATTCGAAAATTTTTGAAAACGTAACAACTGGCATATGAAACAAAATACTCTAGATTTTCTACTACAATAAACTCATAAAATACATATCGTCAATTTTATGAATAGAAGAATAAGCTTATCTCAATGTGCGTCAAATATCAAGTCATACTTACAAGTCAGATAAGAAAGTGACTTTTTACAACAGCGACGCGAGTGAATATGATGCAAAGGAAATTTATGACTTTTAAGTAGGTTTTCTTTAGAAAATCTACTTATTATAACGCTTTATGCGGTATTAGCCCCAAAGGTAGGGGTACGTTTTTCGTTTCATGACCTCAGGAAAATTTTGGCACCAATAACTCAAATTCATACATACGTCAATTTCTTTTGCCCACGGTACAGGTCACAATTTTTGTTCGATAATCACGAAATTTGGTATGAACATTTTTACTAAGCCAAGAACCAGACCTACTGATTTTAGTGCGAATTGACAAGACGGTACTTCCCGTACCACAATTTTTGTTTTTATTTTGGCTATAAAATGCTCAATTTTGAATAGCCACGAAATTCCGAGTAAATATTTATTTTGATTCGTTGTAAGAAGCTTCCAATTTTGGCGCGGATTGCTATTTTTGTTTTTATATTGATCATAAAATGCGGAATTTTGAAACCATATGTACGAAATTTTAAATAAACGTTAATTAAAATTTTTACAAAAATTAACCACATGCTCATGTTTTCTTTTTTATTAATTTCATAACTTTACTATATTTCATTGGTTTTATTTTAAATTATATGATGATAATGTACCTTACTTAATCATCTTAATTTATTTTTCATTTTTTCAAGAAGAAATTCTTTTAAATTTCACATAGTCTAATATTTTGTCAGCCGCAAACGCATTTCATACAATCATAATAACATACCATTAACGCATATACACTTTAATGTGACCATCAAAATTCATAATTCTTTCTCTCGAAAATCTACTTTTTCTATCGAGACTTACTGCGCTAGAGTTTTTAGAACTATACGTACATTTTTATAAGAGCCAATTGTCCTCACAACCAAAACGCAAATACATCAAGTTAATATCCTTTTACTACCTCTATTTAAATCACTGTTTCGTTATATTTTAGCAAAAAAAGTATAAAAACAGAAAAAAAAAAGTAGTATTCAGTACAACCTTCAAAAGAATGCTTCATTGAACATTGGGCAAGTCTGTATACGGCAGGGGTGTTGGAGGTTGAAATCGCTCATGGTCGAACGAAAAAACGATTAACAAATACATATTGTTGCATAAAATATACCTGAAATTCAACAACCTCTCTGTACTTGAACAAGACAATACTCCCGTACTAATCGTTAAATATGGGCTAAGTTAATTATTGCACAGTCGATAATTCTGTCGGAAAATAAAAATGATGTTTTATTTTACTTAAAAATCATAGAAATTTCAAAAATACTGTCGCGATTGTAAATCTTATTTTTCCTTGGAAAACTTCTATGCCTCAATTAAATATGCCAACAACGGCAAATATAAAAAATTGGAATTCAAAAATCGACGGCTTAGGCCAGTTTAACCAAATTCGTTTTCATAATAAGTTGTCTATACGTACTAATCGGAAAGGACACGAAGTCATACATCAGTCCTTGTAACCGTTAAAAATTGAAGCATCAAATTTTCTCCGAATTAAAAAAAGAACCATTCCATTATAACTGTAAGATATTGCAAATTAAATAAAAAATCAACAATTTTCTCGGTATTTCAGACAAAAACCAGGGTGGTAAAAAAATCAAGAGGAAGGAAATTTATTTCAGAATAGCTGCCCGCGGTGTCAGCTTCGCTTTCTCCGGAAGGTTCAAAAATTCGTAACTTTGCCACCAAGGAAGCTGCTACGTACATCCGAGTTGGATAAAAACCTTCTCAGGGACAACAAAAATAATTCCTCAAAATTTCAAAGCAATCAGTGAAGAACTTCCAGGGATCTTATGTTAGTAACAAACGAACATTTACATTTTTATTTATATAGAAATAGAAGATAGATATTGTACATCGTTTCCTCAATAAATGAATTCCATTCTCCGATGCGTGATTACAATTCTTTTAAAAAGTACTTAATTTACAAACACGACCGTATTTACATTATCAAAATTTTTCTTTACAAAGTTCAAAAATCATAAGATTATTCTGTCACATAAATTTACAATTTCAGTTCAAACTTCGATGCACAGATTTTTAAGAGTACACGATGAAATTACAAAATTGACAAGCAAAAAAAAGTCATAAAATAAATTTTTGTTTTCAATTTCATAAAAAATAAAAATAAAATAAAAAAAAGGAAGTTTTTTTTTTTTTGTGAAAATTTTGATACCTACAAATATTTAGTATGCAAAAAACAAAAAGAGAGTGAAGTGCTCATTTTGGATCAAAAGTAAGAGTTCACTTTTTTTCGTCGAAAAAGAATGTAAATATTCTCAAAAAGAGCACATCTGCGCACCCTGTTGAATGGGCTACTCAAAATAACTTACACAACCATTTTCATCAACATACGTAATTAAAAGCCAGACCCCAAATTCAACTTTTAATCGATCAAAATTAAATGTCATTGTTACAGCCACGTTTTCGAAGATACTCCCATCAAAAAAATTGAGTAAATCAGTGAATAAGTTTTTAATTCATTTCAGAGCTATTTGAACATACAATATGAATACTGAGGTAAGTGTTCGCTCAATATTCATCCTCAGTATTCAAAAAAATTTAGCTTCACAACCCTGAAAGTATTTGCGAAACACTAATTCTATAAGCCAGAAAACGTTTTTACCTCGTAAATCGTTACGTTCGTCAACTCAAATTGATAGAAATGAGAGGATGCTGTGAAAGGTGATCGGTGGTGGAAGAAAGAGTTGAACCGTTGCTACAATGGAAAACAATTTAGCGAAATATTCAATATATGAATCAGTTAATGATATATTAGTGACGTAAAAAAGAACAAATCTACATCGAAATGAAAGCATGAAAAACTGAAAGAAAAAAATAAATTAATTCAGGAATTTTCCACTGCCTAGGCTCGCGCACTTCCCCGTGACGTCCTAATTTAACGAGTGCTTAATTATTTGGTAAATAAGCATAAACTTCGTACTTCCTCGAGTTAAAGTAAACACGAGAAATTAAATCATCCGAAATATCAGCGGTAACCTTTCGTGGTCACACAAGAGATTAAAATGGAAAAAATAAAGAGCGGTCGGCGGGCAGCGTAAGGGTTAGGTGCTCGGCTTTACGCAACTGAAAGGTTTTTGAGTTGCAAACCAACCACCGTCCCATTCCCGATCCGAAGCGGCTGCGTTTTCGGTTCGGTTTGATCTCCAAATCCTGACCACCCCCTACCCCAACGTGATATCAAATACATCCACCAGACGCTACGATGGGTGAAATGGTCTCAAAAAACCTCTAGCGCAGTAACACATCCCTAGAAAACCAAGTATGCTAATTTACATCTACAATTTAACGAACAATCCAAAATTCCAAATGCCTGAAAAAATTCCAAAAAACTATTGATAGTTATCGATATCTAACAAAAATTTCGATCTATTAAAATTTCATTGGTACAGTTTCAAGTAAAATAAGTAAAATAACCCCTTGCACCGTAAATACAGAAAAGATACTTCAAGCAACACAAGCGACTAGCTTTTCTCCAACAATTTTTTTTTGTTTCATATTTTTCTCGGAAACTACTGAACCAATAGGCACTAAACTCTCATCAGATCAGGTCCTACATAAGAACTACATTTCGTAAAAATTTCAGCCCTATCTTTCCAGTTGTTTCCTCAAAATCTTGGAAAATCGACTTTTCCAGCAATTTTTTTTTTCCAATTTTCTCGAAAACTACTGAACCATTACAGTTAACACCTACCCAACCTGGTCCTATACAAGGACTACCTTCAATGAAAATTTCAGCCCAATCCCTTTCGTAGTTTTTTCAAAACCGAAAAATGAAGCTAATACGTTTTGTCTACTGTTTATCATTAGAATCGCAGAAGAAAATGTGAAAATTCAGTCTGAGAACATTTCGATGTCTGGATCAATGTTCGTGGCCATTTTTCGGACGTGGAACTAATTCTTCATTACCCTTTTCGAGTTTTGTAATTTAAAATGACTAAACTTTTTTTTTTTTTTTTGTGCAATAGTAAGTGTGGGGACTCTCCCGTATGAGGTATAGGGGCTTGGACCCCTCGACGACTGTTGCCGCCCCAAAGGGCAGGCAAACAATCGTCCTTGTGACGTTAAACACACAAAATACGTTCGATCGTAATTGCCTGTACGTACTTACAGGTAATGTACGAGTACCGAATCGTGACACAATAAGATGATGTCATGATTCGTACACGAAACAGCCAGCCATCTCTTATCTCAATAGGGGATGATGCGACCTGGCCATTCTCACCAACGTACGTATTATCTTACATACGTGTGTTTGTGTGCGTGCAAATAAGCTGTATATAAACCACCTAAACCGGCTCTAAAATTGCCAGTGTTCGGTCTGGTTCTGGCTTACCGTACTTGTGTACGAAGTGGCTGAACACGCTTAAATGCTTAAATTCTGTAGAATTTCCTTCTGGTGAGAATATCTCTCACGACAAGGTATTCCACAGTAAGTATATGATTTTTTCTTATTCTTTACAAATGAAAAATGATAAGACATGAAAAATGATAAGACTAAAAAAATTCTTCTGATGTAAGACAAAAACTTTTTATTTTGTTCTCACTTTTCGGAAAACCACTGAAATTGCATGCCGAAAACTAGGACGTTATTTGTCATTAAACTTTGATCCCTCCAATTTACAGACAACGTCAACCAACAAAAGTAACTTATACATTTATGGAATCTACCCTCAACAGGTACTCTTGGTGCGGCGTTTGTCTGTAGATGAGAAATGTAAAAAAAACTCCCAGCCCATAATAAATCGCTTCAGTTCAGTCCTACAAATTAATACTTAAGGTGTCACGTTGGACAGTCGTAAAAACGAAGTATAAAAGCATAAATTACCTTCACCAACATATTCACCCGGGTTATTTGTTTCAAAAAGAAACGTTCTTCGACCTATTGACCTGTTGGCATAGGTACGTATGACGAAGAATTCTTTGTGATGCTGAATACTCTTCAGACCTTCATATTATAAAGTTTCAGATTTTTAGGAACTATGAAGCGACTCGTCGTAAAATAAGTTTACGAGCATTTTTAAGAGATAAGCTTTCATTTTTTTTTTTTTTTGGCTTTAGCTTCATACGAAATAAATATTATTTCGTTGCGGAAGGTTGGCTGCAGTATTGGAATATTTTAAAATCGCAATAGTGAGTAGAATAAAAGCTTATAATGAATACTACAAAATAGTCGTCATTCGATGTTTTATTTTTACATCCGACATCGTCAAATTTGAAAATGTCTCGAATTTTTTTTTTTACCCAGTTAGTTTGCAGACGGGATGTTAAAATTGAGCTCGAAAAAGAGTTACGAGAGGGAATGATGAAAATTATCCGTTTCATGAAAAAAGAAAATTTTCATTTTCACCTAATATTTTTAATACATATATGTAAGTAGGTATATGTATATATATATTTTATGTGTCGCCCAAAATTTGTATTCGCGGTTTTAAGCTAACTACGAAAGGAATTACGCTGAAATTTTGGCGAAAGGTAGACCTTATGTAGGACTAGGTCTGATAAGAATTTGTTGCCTATTAGTTGAGTAGTTTCTAACAAGACCTAGATCAAAAAATTCGGGGAAGAGTGGTTTTTCCAGGATTTTAAGGAAATTAAAAAGAGCATCGGGCTAAAATTTTTACGATACATTGTTAGTATGTAAGTGCAAGTTTTCATACAAATTGGCTGCCTGCCTATTCGTGCTGTAGTTTTTGAGAAAACTGGAAAAGACAATATTGCTCGAGAAAATATTGCGCTCACAAACATCACACTATTGAACCGTAATACCTTACATTGCCATTTAATTCACTGACTTTTTTACAAAAACGCGAGGCTCACATCAGTCTGAATTCGACTGAAATGAAATTTTTTGAAAAAATTTTCCGCAGAAGTCACAAGCACACGGACCGAAACATTTCATTTGTTAAAATTTATCCATTCGAGCTGTTATTGGCCATGGTAATTCCAAATCGAGAAAGAAGATGAGAATATTTGAGGTCAATATTTCGAACACCGATGCCAGAACATCGCGATGAGGTGTAAGAATAAGTCTTCGATGAGGGGAAAAAAAAACAATCAGTGAAAAAGTTGTCAGCAGAAACCAACATTGAGAATAATAAACTAAACTGCCAATCTCTGGACGCAGAAAAATGTTAAAACGCACAAAAGTTGACGGCCAACGAGAAAAATTACGAAGAAGCTAAATTTGACGAAGGGTCGAAAATAATTGCAAAACATTTTTTCAAAAAGCTATAGTTAGTTCTCAATTCGCAACCACCGTTGGTGATGCTAAAATGCATAAGGTTGGCAACGACATTGTCACCAGAATCGGTGGCCGCAGAAGCGCTGTCAGGGAAGCAACTTGGTCTTCACATTTCAAAAAGGCAAACGCTAATTACCCAAAATAGGTTAAAAATTATTTCGTACCTTTAAGTCAGCATAAACCCATCCGAGGGGAAGAGATACCCGTGAAAATGAAATTAACTAAATCAAAAACGTACGTATAACACAAAAAACTGTTCGAGCGCGTCGGCGTAAGTTAGATTTTCTACTCAAAAAAAGGACTGGCTGCAACCAAATTCGCTAATTGCAACGCCACCACCACCGACACACGTCATTTTTCGGGAAAGAAACCGAACACTAACGCTCGACACTCGCATTACGTGGTGGTCGTTAAGAAAAATCGACTAAAAAGCATAACGACCCACACGCCCAGCGTTTCTTTCCTCTTCTGCCGATAAACGAATTAATACACAATAAATTAAATCGCTCGCACACCGATATCAATTTTGTTAGTTTTACAACACGCAACAATACGCAGTCGAGTACGAAGTGGACGAAACGAAAACGTAGCCTAGATTACGTACGCGAACGTTGAAAATTAGCAGATCTTTCGGACGCTATCGGCTGACACTGCGGGCGTTCATAAACGAGTTAATTGAACGAAAGTCGCTTAAAATTATTGTAACCTACGCACACGAAATTCGCGGACCATCGGTCGAATTTTCATTAATTCACACTCGCAAGATGGGCCAGAAAAAAGAAAAAACGGACACGAACACCGACGCAACGATACCCGACTAATTGCCACCACTGTCGATAAACACTAACGTCGCCTCCAGCTGGCACAACAATGGTTAGCTTTTCCTAGATCACTTCCAGCGTGTACCGTTGCGCGATTTTGATCGCGCTTCCGCTCACAGTGACGCACACCACACCGCACGTCGTCCGAGCAAATCACACCGCCGCGACCGCGATCACCGCAGCCGTGCACCGACTGTTGTCACCACACCGTACGCTAATTTCGTCGCAATCCGTTCGATGGCACCGCTTTCGTCGACTACCACACCTTCGTCTGCCACGCTGGTTCGGTACGGGGGCGACGACGAGGACCGCACGCCAGACAAGGGGGGGAATGCGTGTACCCTGTGCGGCGGCGACGTACCGCAACAAAATGGTACGACAAATAGGTGCAATCGAACGGTAGATACCAACGTCAGAATGACGACGAGGCGAACAATAAAATATTGATAAAATTTTGGAAAAGAAAAAAAAAAGAAAAAAAAAGAACAAAACAAAACAAAAAAAAAAAAAGCAACTACAACGCGACGCGAACGCAGTGCCTACTGTACGTTTTGTGTCTTTTCAAAAAATAAGCACCGGATGATCACGTCGTACAATTCGCGTAGGTAATTTTCTTCGCCTTTTTTTCCACACGCATCAACACGTCGAATATTCGCAACGACACCAAAGAGAATATTCAACGACAGAACAACGTTCATGGCAACATCTACAACGTCTACGTACCAACTACATTGGAGACCAGACTACACACGTTCATGATCGCGATCCTCGACTAATAATTTTTTTTTTTTCTCTATGCCACTGCCACACATCAAGTCAACGATAGGTACGAATAACGACGACCTAGTCTGTCTGTCTGTCTATTTGTCTGTCTTTGTCTGTCTCTCTCTCTCTCTCACTCTCTCTCACTCAGCCGTCGTACCAATAACTGATAACTAAGAATTTCGCAAACAAAAACCTGACTTGCAAGACGCCGAGAGTACACCACCGTGAATGACGATAACTCATTACTTATCAGAACAGAGGCACGAACGATACATTTATTGAGATCGTTTCACAGCAAGAGGCTTCAATAAACTGAAAAGAGAAAACCTAAATAGCAGAGCCCCTTTCGCCGGGCATTAGGGGCGTAGCGCTCCCAGCGGCCAATTTTCAGTGCGAAAATGAGGAAATTAGGCGAGAAGGAGCACGATGACCCCACTCTCGCAATTAAAAGTTACAAAATAGACGATAGAAACATTTTCGCCACTGGCAACATAATCCCTAATAATTAGCAACCAAAAAAACACTCAAATACCAATTTCAACAAAATTGGTTGAATTAAATAAGTTTAGGTTAAAGACTTGTTTTTAAAAGATAGGCTTTTATTTATTTTTTTTGGGGCTTTTTCTTCTTGCAAAATAAACATTATTTTGTTGCCGAAGGTTGGCAGCAGTATTGGTATATTTTATAAACCGCAGTAGTGACCAGAAAAGCTTATTATTAAAGAAACATTTACATTTCTGACTGAAATTAGTTGCGAAAATATACGAAATGGACATATCAAGTCTTTTGCCAGCATTTTCTTTCCTGACTAGAAATTCACAAATTATCCAGCGTTTTAATTTTGACTGCAGCATGTCCATTCCATCATTCCAATACTGTTGAACAGATCGAGCTGAAATGTTCAAGACTTACTTGCGTTATCCCAATGAAGATTTTAATCCAACTCGGATATTAACAGACCCCTGAGGTAATGTTGTGAAATTTGACCCCCCCCCATTCTCCAAAAAATTTTTAAGAATTGTTTTTCCTTTAAGACATACTGTACTTACTCAATGATATTATTATAACCTCAAAATTTCATGCCACTATGTCACCCTCTTCTTGAGATATAAACGAAGTCAGTTAACACAGCCAGGAACTACAACTTTCAACATCAAATGCAATACTTGCAGTAACAGTTGAGGCGTCCGAAATCAATTCCTGCCACAATAGCCATATTTTGTGAGGCATACGAAATTGATTCCTTTCACGTGTCATAAAGTCAACCTTTAATGTATAGTGGTGTTTAAATGCTAATGACGTCACAATGTCCTAAAGTTAGGGCATCATGCAGCCGAAACACTGAATCGAGGGGTCTTGAATTGTGTTTTCAAGACATTTTATTTTTTTGACTTTGACTATGTTTTACGGCTGAATTCCTCTTGACTTGAATTAAACTTCTTCGGACACGGCAAAATGCAGCTTACATTTGTCTTCATACCTCAGCAAATTAATATGACAAATCAGCAATAAGCTAAGTTGTGCGGATAGAAGAGCCTAACAAAGTTTCGATCCGTACAAGGTTCGAAACCTACAAAAACAAACAGCAGAATTATTTTGTCAAAGACTATAATTACAAAAGAACTATAGTGTCAACAAAGCAGAACAAAGCAAAGTGTGTATCGGAAAAATAAAAAGTTAAAAAAAAAAGCTATTGCAGACAACAAATAGGGGAAACCATCAGAAAGCTGTTGTGTCTTCACCTAATTGTGTATCTTCATAAGTGATTGTTGTGTTATGTAAAAGACTCCTAATATGAAACTTTAGGTCTCTGAGCTTTTGGTTGAAAGTGAGAGTGAGGTGAGAAAATTACTAACATAGATGGAGTCAAATCCACTATGTGCAAAAAGAAGGCTCGACGCGGCCTTTAAATGACAGAGCAAGGCAGTCATCTTGAACCAAGCTTGTCTTAAAGTTGTCTTCAACACACCAAATTTCCCTCCTAACAGATGCCAGGAACTCCATCTGATTGTATTGTCGACTGATGCTTCACCTCGCAGGTGTTTTCAAGATTGCCTTGAAGTGCGATGTACAACTGGCGAAACTAGAAATGACGTGTGTCGTCACTACTAATCCTTCATGATGAAAGAACATTCCTAGTTTGCCTTTGTCTTCAACTAAACCTATCTGGAATACCAACTACCATCCTAGTTGTCTTCAAGGTAGATCAGATTGAATCGTATTCTGCATCTCGAAGATGGTATACATATTAAATTGCCTAACGTGAGGACTTAAACGTACGACTTGTGACTTGGACCTGCTGCTATCCGCCTACACAAGAAGGACTCATTTGCAAAGACAAACCTAGTACCGGGTGTCGCCAGTGCAAAGCAGAGAGTGATTTAAAAATTAGAATTTGTCTTTACAAATCAGTTCTTCTTATTAAGGAAATTTCCCCACTTATTGTCTGCTTAATTGCCTTCAAAAATGCGATGTCGATAACATAAAAAGTGAGAGGAATTACCAAATGTCTACAGCCAATAAAATTACAGATAGTAAAATATATATATACGTCGACATATAATAGGCAAAAAGCGCACGTGGATAACTGATAAAACAAAATATAATAAAATATATTAAATGACTGCAAACCGCAAGCAAAGCGTGGAAAGACCGGAGATAAAGCAAAAAGGTTGGCTGCATTCATGTCAGTCGATGGGTTTTTACTTCTATTCAATTCGTCTTCATCTAATATATATCTCATGGTGCCAGTCTGTCGGATCAAACCAAATTATTGTCTAAAATTGTCTGAATTTGGAAAAGTCGTTACTGAAATAAAATGCATTATAATTGCCTGAAAGAGAATCAGATTTTATTTATGTCTTCACATCTTCATCTGAATACGAGTTCGAATTTGAATAATATAATGTCCGAATTCAAATTTTGTCTCTCAAAAAATTGTCTAGAATTGTGACGTCATTATTTTGTCTTATTTCTGTCGAAAATAAGTTTTATTTTAAGGTCCAGATCTCGGACTTCTCACAGTTTTAGCTGAAATTCGTTCTGCAAAAAGCAACCACGCCACTGAAAATGATTGTTACATTGATTCGAATTTTTTGAGAAAATTTTAAACATGAATTTGTTCCTCTTTGCAAAATCAGCCAAATGAATGTATTAGAGTATCGTTACCTTGAAAAAAGTAAACCAGAAGCAACGATGGCATTTCGCCACTTTATTACTCAAGTACATCATAGCAATAATAAATCAAACGCTCCACCAACGCTGAATTACGAACTTTCGTAAGTTTTTACCGTAGAAACAGTTCTCTGCTAATATTTGGACGAGGAATTTATGAAAAAATTTTTTTTTTTTAAATGTTAGCCAAAAAACCGATGAATTTACACAGGAAAAAGAAAAAAACTAATGAATTTAGAATTTTCACAATATTTGAAACAGTAAGGTGTGTGAAGAGAATTAGTTTTGAACTGCTGGTAATTAACCAATATAATGAACGCGTATAAGTCAGAATTATAAATACTTCTAAGATCGTGCGGCTCTAACACCAGGTAGGAGGTATACTGTAAAATTTTTGTAAAATGGTGCTAATTTTTTGAGCTGACTCGCTAAACACATTAGAAATTAGTACCTGGTTCACCGAGCGTTGCTTCGATGTGGAAAATAGAAGAAAGTTTGTTCATCTGAATCAAGCTGGAGATCAATATGTCAGCAGTATATTTGTTAGGTATATTCTTCGGTATTATCGTATATCGTACATCTCGAAAATGAAGATTGCATTATTTAAATCATATTACGTCATCAGTCATAAATCATAATAATCATACGCAACTAAGACCTTGCAAAATTCAATAATAAAACCTTTCCCATCCTTTACTTTTAGGGTTAATCGCAATTATTCAACGAGCGGATCGGGATCCGCAAAATTGAAACCAATAAAAATCGTGTTTTTTGCCCTCCAATTAAAATCGTTCATATTTTATCACTATTTTTTTTCTTCCTTCGTTTTTTAATTAGAAGAGGAGTCGATGAAGGTATCAAACACACTCACCAAATGCTGGAGTTTTCTGGTTACATTCTTATCGTCATCTCGCCATTGATCATTTTCCATTTTATGTTGCGTCTTAAGCTGTTGATCTTTTCCCACTGCTTCCTTGCGAACTCTTACCATAGTTGCTTCCAAATTTTCACCGGCAAATTTCTTAGGCATAAACGACGATCGGTTAATTTCGTCTTTTCTGTAGTCGTTGGCTCAGCTGAAGTGAAAATTATTTTGTTCTGCACATCTACATTAACGACTCCGTTTAATTTGTTCGTCTACACTTGCGACGGGTAACAATGGTGCCGTGGGTTCATTAATTGTGTAATAAGCCACATTCTTTTACGCTATTAACCGATCGCCGTTTACGTCTAAGAAATTTAACGGAGAAAATTTTGAAGCATCTATGGCAAGAGCTCGCAAGGAAGTAGTTGGAAAAGATCAACACTCAACAGCTTAAGACGCAACATAAAATTAAAAATGATCAATGGCGAGATGACGATAAGAATGTGACTAGAAAACTCTAGCGTTAGGTGAGTGTGTTTAACGCCTTCATCGATTCCTCTTCTGATTAAAAACCGAAGGAAGAAAAAAATAGTGATAAAATACGAAAGATTTTAATTGGAGGGCGAAAAACCTGATTCTGATTGATTTTAATTTTTGGGATCCCGATCCACTGGTATAATCTTTGACTATATAGCTTATGGACTGCTAGAACTGATAAAATCTTGAAGCCCAACACTGCAGGCGTTACTTTTTGAAAAAGGTACTTTGTGTGAAAATTGAATTTATATCAGGTAGAATATCGTGTATTTTATATTTAGACCTAATTATTTCGTTCCGTAATTCTTACTTTTTTTTATACAGAACGTTTTAATGCAAATGGGATTAAATGTTATTACTGTCGATGGAAAACTAATCAAAGAATTACTTACTTATATACAGGTAGAATAAGGAAAATATTAATAATTTCCTTATTCTTATCTTAATACTATACTATACAGTTAACTATATGTATAATAGTTTATGAGGATGCACCAATTACACCTACAAAATCCAATTTATTACAAGCTTCTTCAAAATCATTAAGAGATTGCGACAAATCTGTCGGTAAGCTATTGCCATTAGATGCTTCTAGACCATTAGATAGTGGATATATACTCATCTCTTCTGTTAAGTCAAGTTTTGATGCACTTAAAGTATCAGTGGAATGAAGTTCTAGTAAAGTATTACATATTTATGTCATTAATTATTCTATAAACTTACAAATAATGCCATTTTATCATGTGTCAATGGCAAAGTAGAATAATAATAAAATTAATTATCTATAAATATAATTTTAATTACTAAATTAACGAAATATAAAAATTAATTTTTTTCTAGCCAGAATTGGAAATTTGGAATCACTATCACTTATCACCAAAGGTCGTTTTTTGTAAAAAAAACGCCTGTTAACAGTGGCTTCAGTGGTCTTCTATTTAACCCTATGTATTTCTTATCAGTTCTAGCAGTCCATAAGCTATATAGTCAAAGGGTATAATACATGGTTCTTTGTTATCACTTGCTGCTGATGGAATATGAGCTCTGTTTGATAGGACTACACCAACTTACACCAACCTACACCGAGAGGGCGATTCCACAAATGTAGGAATGTTATATGACTTTATATCTAGTTTTACATATTTGTGGAATATCCCTACCGGTGTAGGTTGGTGTAAGTTAGTGTAGTCCAATCAAACACAGCTATGGATAGATTAAGATGCTCATATATCTGTTTAACGAATTTTCTCAAACTTGAGACTAACCTGGTTCGATTTTTCATACTGAAAAACCTCTCAATAGTGATTTTCAGTAACATTGTCGGTCTAGTTCCTCAGAACAAGTTCACATACATACCCACATAAATACGTACACACATACATACGTACATACATATATTTGTACATACATACATACGTATACATATACGTATGCACGCACGCGCGCGCGCACACACACACACGTATATACGTACATACATACAATTATTGCTTGTGTTATAGAATAAGATAGGACGGGATACATACACAGTATACACTACGGTACACCACACACCTTTCTTTCCTTTCAGAAGTATTCATTACTGCAATTATAATAACATTCTCCACTCCACTGGTAGCAAGGTCTTCAAGTCAGTTACGTTATTTAAAAGGACGGCCGTTATCATTTAGGCGTGCAACTGCGGTCTCGATTCGATAGGAAAACAATATGACTAATTTTCATCAAGCCCATATGTTACTATCATGAAACGATAATATTGTCCACTAAATCGAAAATTTCTGAAGGTACAGAATAGTATAGCGTGCGATCAGTCCAAGGCGCAATCTAGACGTGAAGAGGATGGAAAAATACGAACTTGATGTTATCATAAGGATTTTTCGTCAATAGAAACTTTTTCGATATCTCATACTTGTGTTCGACATTGCAAAAAATTACGCAACTTTCAAGGGGGCTATCCCGCTACTGTTTGAGTCACATGCGCTTCTTATTGGCACTTGTACTGAACATTAGCAGAATAGCCCCCTAAAGAGTTAGAAGTTCCGTATCTCATTTTTTTTCTTTTTTCTTTTTCATTTTCATGTCGAATACAGCCAATGTATTCGAATATAGTTTTCTCTCATTCGTAAATATAAAAAAAAATTTTGTAAGTAAAAAGTGTTGCAACTATTTTCTACAAGCTACTTATAAGAAAAACAACAGCCCGGCATGAGTCACAAAGTCGTTTTTTTATTGGGTAATGTATAATTTTTATTTGGAAACGTTCACAACAGAACAGTCGTTATCATTAAAATGCAAACGAAATTAGCATCGTCAATAGATGTGAAACCACGAATTTACACTTGAACTGAGAAGCTGTTCTCAAACGGAGTCGATGTTTAAAAATTTAAATGCACACTTCCTACATTCAAAGAAGAGCATCGTTCTCATCCCTGCACACAGACATCAGTAACGCAGGAAAGATATACGTAAAAAACGTTAGTTCCCATAATATCGGTTAACTGAATAGTACTGATAACGTAGCAAGCTTATTAAAATCTGAACTTCGATACAGGAGGGAGGGAGAATCAGAATGGCGGAGTGGTTAGATCCTCAGCCTCATATAATCGAAAGGTTGTGGATTAGGGACCAATTACTGTCATTTTTCAGACCTAAAACATAGCGGCGTTTTTGGGGGGTTTGGTTCAATTGGTGCTCCCGCATGATAGTGATTGAACAATACAAGCTAGAAGATCACTGGCCATCAAATCCCAACCACTCCTTTCCCCTCATATCAACATCAAATATCCTCCAGGTACTGAGGAAAATGGCAATCACTGCCGCAACCCAACAACTAACATGTTTAGAAACAGTCTCGCATTACACGAAACGCGTAAAATGTAATCATGTTTGGTCACCATAGCAATCCTGCGAATAACAACTAGTTTTTCAAGAAAGTAAAACAGCTAGTACTATAAACAGCTACTAAGCAATACATGCCATCTCGAATTGATTACTCAGATAAGCACACGATCCCGCAAATTTATAAATATTTTCAAGACATCGAGTAATTAATGACCTAGTCGGCGAAGCTAATATATTCCGGAGGCGATCCACGGACATGTTCCCACTCGTCACTCATGAAGCAGAATAAAACGTATTTCTGCCTTGAAACACAGAAGCAGACATATCCGCGATACAAAGACGAAATATTATAGGGAAAAACTTTTTTAGACGGGTCGTTTAATGGACAACGAGCAAATTATCTAAAAAAATATGCCATAAAAAATGTAACAAATTACTTTTTTTTTAATTTCGAAAAGTGCAATTTGAAGACCGGTAGGGATTCTTCAACGTTGATAATAAGTCATCGTAAACTATTTCAAGTAACACCAACGACGTCAAAGAAGAATAAATAAAAAAAAATTAAAAAAAATAACTATCTTAAAGTCGTATTATTATATGAAGTTTTACGTCTATTCATCGTGATTTCACAAGATCCATTTGCAGAGAGTTAACGTCGATAAAATTATGACATTAAGTTGCGAATAACTCGATCAATTCACTCAACAAAAACTAAGAACAATGAGCACACACATATTCGTTGCTCGACAAGATCATGCTGATCGTTATGATGAAAATCAAATTCTAATTAACATCGGATGGAGTTCGTACAAAAGTTACGTACGTCACCGAGCCTTTACATAACCCGAAGAAATGAGAAACGATAGCCACAATATCAATTAGCACAATTTATTGCGTAATTTAGGATCTGAACTTGAATAAAGCTCCGCTCTCAGTGAACAATATTTTCTCACACTAATACAAACTCATATTAATTTCAGTGAAAGAAAAAAAGATTTTAAGCATGGATAAAAGACAGCGTTAAAAGTTCTGCGAAAATTTCAAACTCTGAAAACATAAAAGTAAAGAAAACAAAAAAACTCGGTTTAAAAAGAAGTGCAATTTCAAACAATGGATCGTCAGATTCCCCACTGTTTCATCTCTGCAAGGTAAACCTTCATGATTTGCATAATGCACTAACCTCATTGTCACCTATAAGTACCGGTGATAATTTCCAAATTACGAAACTGTGTAAAAAAAAATTTTATACTAATAAGTGTGAAAAGAGACATCTAATTAAAAACCTTGTGTCTCAAAAATCTCTAATGGCTTTCACTAAATCATCGGTTCGTTCTCGCGACATGAATAAGAATAAGCAGGTAAATTTACGCAAAATTTCTAAGCTCTAATACTATGACCCACATTCGTAAAAATTAAAAACGTAGTACCTACCAACATTATCATAATAAAAAAAAAGTGAAACAAATTGAAAATTTAAAAAAATTGTCAGAGTAAATTAAAAATCAAGTAAAACAAGTGATTATGGGTAAATTTCGTAATGAATAATATATTAGGCTGATATGCGTTACAATTTTAAGTTCAGTGCAGTTAATAGTTCAGGGACAGATTTGAAATATATCAGATACACTATGAGTTATATTCGGTACTTGGCAGAAAAAATCGAAAATTTACGTAATTCAGACATACCAAAATCCATCAATAACTTGAAGGTATTATGGAATTCTTTGCCTGAAAAAATTATAAACCTTGGAACAAATTAGTTTGAAATGCTGTACTGTATATGAAAGATCTAATAGTTGGCTAAAAATTCAAGTGTAGAAGATTTAATTCACATAGGTATTTTATAAGTTTCTGGATAAGCATTTCATAATAATGTTCTACTGCATGTTTTTGAGCCTCCAGCAGCTTTCATCTCATTTTTGACATGTTTCTAGAGATTTTGAGTTTGAATCTCATGCAAGTATTTTCAGACATACTGGGCCCTTAAAAACTCAATAGACGAGTATTTAGAAATTATTTTGACGTTATATTTCAATGCGATAAGTACAAATCTCATAATTATTGCATCATTCACTAACACTTCAATATCATTTCAAAAAATATTCAACAGAAATGATGGTATTTCAGTTTTTCTAAAAATTTTAGACATATTATAAACCAATTCAGGCAAATTAGTAAATTGAAAAATCATTCGCCCAATTGACTTATTAGTAACCAGGCTTCACCATAACAAACATACAACCCTCTAAATATTCAGTCGAAAGTATTTACACAAAATTCGAATTTTTGTTAGTGTGGGTGTGTAATTTTTATGCACACTAGACAAAAATGTTTCTGTTTCCTTCGACACTACTCTTTTACAATGGAATCCATTGTTGTTAACATTTATACCGACACTGGCATACAAAATACCCCACATCAACCAACATCTACAATCAGAATATAATCAGATTCAGAATGAGGTACTTTGAACACTAGTGTTTATAAACATGTGAGAATATTCTGAACATCCAAATCATGTTATCATATATTCGACCATGATTTTAAATAATCTGTGATATTTGTATGATATGTTTCTGTGACCATCATGTTTTCACTGTGAAATTAGTTGATCCCCAGCTGTTGTGCCGTTCGTATCCTTTTAAAATAAAGAGATCAATGAACATGAGAATTCTGTGTTTTTAATTTCATGAGTTACTAAACCTTTTAGTTGTAAAAATCTTTAATGGTGTTTGAAATAAAATTGTTCAATTTTTTCATTGTTGATAATTTCTACTTCGTCAAGTCTTTGAAACTCTCATAGGTTAAGGGCCCAGTGATTGTTGTCAAGGTTGTCATTGTCTCGTATGAGCAAATTTGTGTAATCAAAATCGGTCTGGTAATACCCATATCAACATATTAATTCTACTTCCACTTGCTTTCCACTTATGGCTTTGTGACTGCTTCATTTGTCCTGCTTTTTGGCTTGGAGCCTGTTTGGTAACTATAACAGCTGTTGTGTTTGCTGTAAGACTGTTTTTCATAATGGATGGTGAAAAGAAGTGGAACTTGGAGCCTTTTAATGGGAAAAATATTCATACATGGCACTTTTGAATTGATTTATTGCTGCATAAAGAAGGCTTTTTCGATGTAGTGCACAACAATGTTCCCAGTGGTTTCAATCTCACTGATGTTTGGGAACAGAAAAACGCTTAAGCAATGTTTCACATCACCAATAATGTAGATGACAATTTTATCAAAATCATACCAATCATAATGTACATAATTTTTATGTTAATTTTTGTGGTAAAAGTCGAGGTAACTCCCATAATTGTAATTTTAAAATCTGTGGTGGTAATTGTAATGGCTAAAGTGACAATAGAGATAATAGTCAGTAGAATAATAGTAATAATAATAATAATAATAATAATTATAGTCAGAGTAGATAGGGTGAATATAATTACTATATAGGTTCATCACACAATAATAATAATCAAAACTCAAATTGTAATTACAGTAACACTTGATGGCACTACTGTAATAAAACAAGTCATCACATAGCGAGAAATTGTTACTCAAAGAATAATAATGATAAATTGTCTGAAAATTCGAAATATTCTTGTTCATATAATGTTTCTAATGACAGTTTTGAAGTAGGTTATAACTTCATGATTTTGGATCCTTATTTATACTCCTACAATGCAAAATCACATTGTGTTAATTTTTTATTAGACTCAGGGTATACGTTTCATATTGTAAATAGTCTGTTGCTGTTGGAATATACTGAGTTAGCGACACCATCATCATTCATGGTTGCTAAGAAAGGTGTGTCACTTGTTGTTTCAGCAGTAGAAACAGTTAGATTAAAAACAAATACAGGGATTAATGTAACTTTACACAATGTTAGATATAACAAGGACTTATACAGACAAACTTGCTTTCAGTCAAGTGTATGACTAAAGCCAGGTGTTTGTCTGTGCTTAGATAAAAGACAGTAGATATTATAAATGAAAATACAAATAATAACAAAATAATGACGGGTAATAGTATTTCATCGGACTTATACTTAACTATTTTTTTGAGTAATGTAAAGGGAACATGGGATTTGACAATTTCAAAAAGTAAAAATCCAATGAACTGTGGCACAAACATTTGACTTATTTGAATAATAATGTTATTATTGTCTCGTAAAGATTTGATACCTCAAGTCGATAATGGTTAACGGATTTTCTACAAACTGTGAGTAATGGTTAAGCTGCTTTGGAGACTGTTTGACCAATATAAATGAAAAACAAGAAAGCCACTGGAGTTGATTCAAACAGATGTCAGTGGCATGATGAATCCCATCTCATTTAATGACAAGAAGTATTTTTTCACATTTGCAGATGATTTTTCAAATTTTTGTTATATCTACTTGCTGAACAGCAAAACAGAAATCTTTTCCAAGTTTCAGGAGCATAACGAATTAGTGTCTAACAAATTTAATAGTAACGTACAAAGGTTAAGATGCAATTGTGGTACCAAATACCTCAACTCTCAATTTAGAACTTATTGCTTTGAGATTGAAATTGAGCCCACCATAGAAAATTATCCTCAGCAGAATGGGAAGGCTGAACAAATGAATCGTATGTTATGTGAAAGAGCCAGAACTCTCATCTATGAAAGCAGCTTAGATAAAATTTTTTGAAGTGAAGCATTAACGTGTGCTGCCTATATAATAAATTGATATCCAACTAATAAAGTATTCATTCAGTTTGAAAGATGGCATCGTGAGAAATTTAATTATAATAAACTGAAAGTATCTGGCTGTGATGCATTCATGCTTGATTATGTACATAATTCTGATAAACTTGAAAGGAAAAGTAATAAGATTAAATTTGGAGGATAGGTGCCAGCAGGATATAAGCTCTTAGATGTTGACAAACATAAGATTTATTTAAGTAGGAATGTTGAATTTAATGAAAGTTCTTTAGAAAAGACAAATTATAATGAATCTGGTCTGATTTTCAAGGAAGTAGATGACTCAAACATCAATAGTATTGTCAATTAAATGACTTGTTCATCAAGGGCTTGCCTAAGCCCGCATTTATGAAACTATTTGATGAACTTAAATTAACGTAATTTTGTATTTTATTCAATTTTGAATGTCTGAAATGTTTTCTGGTCATAGATTGAAACTTTTTAAATTTTATTTTGTATTTTGTAATCAACAGTGATATCACCCTTTTGATATATTGATTTTTGTTTTATACATATGTCTTTGACTTTTATCTGATTTATGATCGGTTTTTATGATAGTTGCATTTATTCAATAATCGATTTTGTTTCCTGATACATGATTTGAGGAGGGGTGTGAGAATATTCTGAATGTCCAAATCACGTTCTCATATATTTGACTATGATTTTATATAATCTGTGATATTTGTATGATGAGTTTCTGTGACCATCACATTTTCACTGTGAAGTTAGTTGATCTCCAGCCATTGTGCTGTTTGTGCCCTTTTATAATAAAGAGATCAATGAATACCTGAATTCTGTGTTTTTAATTTCATGAGTTACTAAATCTTTTTGTTGTGTAAATCTTTAATGGTGTTCGAAGCAAAATGGTTTTGTTCGTTCGTTGTTGATAATTTCTACATTGTCAAGTCTTTGAAACTCTCACAAGACAAATGCACGAGGTGATTTTTTCCTGTGATCAGGTTTTTATAAAAAAAAAAACACATGGTACCGCAGCTCTATCCACAGATACGACATCAAAATCACTTTTGTGTTGCCTCAATCATATATATATATATATATATATATCCTCGAAGCCTGTATCCAGCACATAATGAATCTAACAGTATTACCACATTTATACTGGAAAAACTCATTCGCCAGCATAAGCCAAAACACCAAAAAGTGGAGCTCCATGTCCCCAGATCCTCACCTAACGAAAATTTAAAATTCAATTAATGTATTCGTTTGTGCTTCGTTTGTGCTGGTTTGTGCTGAAATTTTCATCATTTGTGCTATTTTCCTAAAAGAGTTATTCAAGAAAAACGTTTTCAAGGTCAGTCAGGAGCTAGAGACATGTTCCCCCACACCAAGAAGCAATCCAAAATTTCAATATGGCATTTGTTTGTGCTACATTTGTGCTGGTTTGTGCTGCTATTTTTTTCGTTTGTGCTACAACCCCCTCCCGTCAAGGGCAAATGAAAATTTTAAATATTGTGGAATTTCAAAACTGTTGAAATGAATTGAAAGTGGGGTGAATCGTTTGTACTACGTTTGTTCTGACAGAATATACCAACCTCAACCCTCTGTCCCCTACCTAAGAGCTATTATTTGGAAAAAACGTTTATGGGGGCAAAAAAAATTGTTTCGGAGGAAAACTGAAGGGGCGTCATTTGTTTGTGCTACGTTTGTGCTGACAGAATATACCTATAATACCCTACCTCCCTTCCATGGGGAGGCTATATTTATAAAATAAACAGTTAGGATCAATGACCTGGTGAACTCAAGACATCAAATTGCAAATAGAATAAATTCAAAAATTTAATGATGGCATTTGTTTGTGATATGTTTGTGCTGACAGATAATACCTTTAATGCCCTTTCGCTCTTCAATTTCAGCCCCTATATTTGAAAAAAAACAACAAATACCAGTTAGGTTCAATGACCTTGTGACTGACCTTTGATCAGCAAACTATAAACAAAATGTTTTCGTACATTTAATGATGGCATGTATATATATATATTGTGTACAGAAGAATTTGAGTGACCGAGATATTTGTGATCTACAACTCAGGATCGGAGTTTTTCCACAGGTTCCGCCATTTCACTGAATGCAGTAGTTGTATTTTCCTTTAGAAAATACACTAAATGTTATTGTAGATTATAATTCATGACTAAATTAAATTTTATAGCAGTTAAACTATACCTAAAAATACACAATTTAAAACGTTCTTTAATTCTAAATCGAAACAAAAACTGATTTTATGTAAATAACACGCAGCCCCTCCCATTGGTACCAAAATCAATTGTTCTAGAAAATGACTCAATATTAATATTCATAACAAATTTCATGACTATTGACCAAAACTGTGACCTGTACCTTGGTAACAAGAAAAATGAATGTATATCTAGATGCAAGGATGGGAAAAATTACTAATTTTTTTATTTGAATCACTGATCACGGATCATTCATTTTTGACCCAGATCACTGATGATTTGGTCCATGCCCATCCCTGACTAGATATACCCATCAATTTGGGCTCTCAGCGCTAAAATTTTCTTGGGGTTATGAAGCTGTCATAAAATAGGATTAAAATATGATTTTATTATACTTGTGTAAAATATTATAATAATATTTTCATTAATTATGAAATTCATTTAAGACAATATTGTAATTGTTTTTAAGCTTCAATTGAAAAACTTTTTAAATTATGATAGGTAGGTGGTAAATTAATTTTTTTATAAAAAGATATTATAATCTAGGTACTGAATTTTTTGTTATTTGAAATTTATAAAAATAATAATGAATATATTTTTTATGGAATGTTTCTTTGAAGTCCCAAAGTTTATCTAAAAAGGAGACAGACATAACTAGTCTATAGAACTAAGAGTAATAAACCTGCTTTTAAAAAGCAGTTAACTTTATTCAAAAGTAAGATGACATGCTACAATCAACATTATCGCTTGGAGCAAAAAGCCAAATAAAGAAAATTCCACCTTCAACTTTTTGCTTTCATATTATTGTTGTTCTATTTGTTTTTTTTCTTTACTTTTGCCAATATTATTTCATTAAATTTAGATACCTAGCAGTTTATGAAATAAAGACAAATAAATTAAACTTTAGTATCATACATAATATATAATAATGTTTTCATATGTTATCTTTCTAATACTCAAATAAGTTATACTTGAGGAACTTTTTCAGATAAAAAATTAAATAAAATATGCGTTATTATGGTTACTGAATTACATCTGCCAACTGAGCTCTGAAGTAAAACCTTGAAAACAAAAGACTGTCCTAACTATCTTTCAAAAAGTTATATTGAACAAATGTTTTTAGGAAAATAGCACAAACTAGAAAATAGCTGCATGAACCAGCATAATTAAATGGCAACATCAAATTTTTCAATATTTTCTGGTTACAGTTTGATAACCCAAGGTCACAAGGTTATTAAACCTAACTGCTTTTACGCCATTTTGGTTACTTTCTGATATAATTTTCTTTTTTCCCCTATGAACTTTGTTTTTCAATAATGTCATTTGGGCAGGGGTAAGGGTTTTGAGTGTGGTTTTTTTCATCAGCACAAACGTAGCACAGATGATTTATAAAATTTTCAATTTATTTTTACAGTTTTGAAATTCAACCATATATAAAATTTTCATTTGTCCTAAGGGGGAGAAGGTTGTAGCAAAAACAAAACGAATAGCGGCACAAGCCAGCACAAACATAGCACAAATGATTTATACAACTTTATATTTATTATGTCAGTTTTGAAATTCCATCATATATAAAATTTTGATTTGCTGTAGGGGTGGAGGGGATGTAGCAAAATGGAAAAAACCAGCCCAAACAAATGCCATATTGAAATTTTTGATTGCTTCTTGATGTGGGAGAACATATCATTAGTTCCTCACTGACCTTGAAAATGTTTTTCTTCAATAACTTTTTTAGGAAAATAGCACAAACAATGAAAATTTTAGCACAAACTAATAACGCCTGTTTAGTTGTCATGTGAAACAATTTTTCTCTTGCCCCCATAAACGTTTTTTCCAAATAATAGCTCTTGGGTAGGGGACAGAGGGTTGAGGTTGGTATATTCTGTCAGCACAAACGTAACACAAACAAATGACGCCACTTCAGTTTTCCTCCGAAACAATTTTTTTTGCCCCCCCAATATTGTTTTTTCCAAATAATAGCTCTTAGGTAGGGGACAGAGGGTTGAGGTTGGTATATTCTGTCAGAACAAACGTAGCACAAACGATTCACCCCACTTTCAATTCATTTCAGCAGTTTTGAAATTCCACCATATATAAAATTTTCATTTGCCCTAGGGGGGATGGGGTTGTAGCACAAACGAAAAAAATAGTGGCACAAACCAGCACAAACAAATGCCATATTGAAATTTTCAATTGCTTCTTGGTGTGGGGGAACATGTCTCTAGTTCCTCACTGACCTTGAAAACGTTTTTCTTGAATAACTCTTTTAGGAAAATAGCACAAACGATGAAAATTTCAGCACAAACCAGCACATTTATTGAATTTTAAATTTTCGTTAGGTGAGGATCTGGGGACATGGAGCTGAAAGGTGGTGGTTCCGGCGTTATATTTTAATATGCCTAAAGTGAATCAGGCTAATTGAAAAAATCTGCAATTAGCCTTAAATTAGGACACTGCAGTGTGTGTGTGGGAAGATGCGCGTGTGTGTTCAGGTGCAACTGACCAATAATTTTTGGGTTTTCATGAACTTTTTCAATTAACTTTAATACCTTATTCAATTTAGAAATATTTCCAGCAATGAAGCTGAATTCACACCATGCCAACAATCCGTATTAACACATCATAGCACATAATATGACATATTAACACAAACACAGGCCATAAATTTTTAGATCAGACTGTTCTCACTGATCTGATTTGTCATCTGATGCGTGTTATGGTGTGTTAATACCAGTTAACATGTATCTGATGCAAAGCCAATTTAAAATTTTTGTCAGCTATCAAAAAGTGTAGATTTATATTTGCTTGCTTCACAGAATAAATTCCGCACTTCTATAAATAGAACAGACATGACAGCTTATTTTAACACAAAACATCAATATAGTGCGAATTCAGCTTAAGTCTGGTTACTAATAGGCTAATTAAAAAAATGACTGTTCCATTTTCTAATTTTGCTGAACTAGTTTTGGCTCGTTGTGATGTGCTTACAATTTTTAAGCTGACTATGCTGACAATCTGTGTTTACACGTTATATTTTGTGCTATAACATGATAACACAAATACTGGCTCGTAGTATTCAGGTCAGGCTATTCACACTATAGCCCATTCAGCGAGAGATTGTCAAAATAAAGTATAACCTATGTATATGGATGCGGGGAGAATAGAACAGATAATTATTCACCCTTCGGAACAAAATAGACATCAATTTTTCTACTAAAATTGTTGGCTTTCTTTTCGATTTTCCTTACTATTTAATGTAATATTGCTCATCTCATTTTTGCAATTTCTCGCTAAATGGATTATAATCTGATACGTCATCAGATGGGTGTCTATGTGGGTTAAAACCAGCTACAGGCATTTGATGCAAATCTAAGCTAATTGAAACATTTCTATTTAAAATTATAAATGGCAGCTCCCTCTAAACTGATGCAGCCCGTTTGAAAAGTGGCGGATTTTCCAAATGGATACATGTACACTATTTGAAACTGTATGAGAAGGGAATACTACGAAAACAATAGAAGAATCAGTAAGAATAAGGAAATAAATGATAAAAATAATGGTAGAAAAAATTCTTTAAGAAAACCAGTGTGAACAAGAAAAATGCTACGACCAACAGATAGCTCCAGCTGAAAGCCTAGTACAATATGTACATCCCAATAGATTAAATTATTCAGCGTAGACCGCAAAAACAATGAATCCAGAATAGATTTGAAAAAAATACAATCTCATGCAAAGACAGATATAGCGGCTGCAATAAATAAATAAAAAAGAAAATCACAAAAAAGCAACAACAATAACAACATCACCAGCAAGGCAGCAACAAAAATAATAGAGCAAATAACAATAATAATCATAACAGCGATAAACAAAAGAAAATACGCGTGTCTTAAGTGAAATGAGTCGAAAACCTTAACCTAATAAAGGTGACAAAATGTTTTTCCTTCGTCACGTTCTTTCACACAGGCCAAAAAATACGCCATTCGATTCGCGACTAAAATAATGAATAAGTTTTTTTTTGTCTCCGTCATTTTTCGGCAAAAATAACGCGAAAAAAGAAACAACATTTCAGAAGACGAATACAAAAATAAGTATTTAAGATATTTTACGCTGGTCTCCCAAAATTAATTTTTGACGACCATATGGTAATTTTATGGATGAAATTTTCATTAAAATTCCGATGGTGTAATACATTCCTAACGAAATTTCAAAGATTGTACGAAATATTTTCAACAATATTCCACAAATACGGCACACGAACAAGGCGCGCTGTTAGAGACATTTAATGCTAAAATTTGCGAAATATATTTACTCAGGTAAAGTATATTCTGTTCAAAACTGTGGTTACGGCCAATGTCAACCGCTGCCACATTCAGCAAAGAAACAATATACACCGAGTGCTACAAGCGTTGGCTTCTCAAGGTATGCGGAATTGAACTTCAAAGCACGCTGACGTAAAACACGTATGTACATTCGTACATAATTATATTCCAGATAATCGTCAAATTTGAAAAATCATTGAAAACGCGGAATCAAATGGTTCGCCAGCGGCGAATCATTGTTTTAGGTCAAGGTCCGGAGAAACAGCTTGACACTGTGGCGATAAATAATATGACACCGTGCATTAACACCATAGAATAGAAGAACAAATTTTCACAATTTATATGTAGTCGGAAAAAGAAAAAAAATTTCAGAAAGGTAATTTTATTTTACACTTGTATTTTTTTCCAACATGTATTTCCGCGTACAATGTGTTATGTCAGCAGTGTCAGTCATTGAACGTGAAAAAAAATTGAGGTGAATAAGGACAAAAACAGTTAGCACAAGTTCTCGAGTAGTTATCGTCACAGGAAAAAGAGAAGAAATCGAAACTTGTTGAAATTAGACATAAAAAGTAAATTAAATTAAACAAATAGAGATTTGGCTAAAAAATTAAATTTTAAAAGTGGAAAAAACGACATCAGATACTTCTCTAGGCGATATTTTATCGTTCAGTTGATAAGAAAATCTTTTCATATAGGAAAAAGTTTCATTTCAATAACATTTTATTAAATTAACTTTGAATAATAGAATAAACGTGTAGATTTTCTCAACGAAAATCTACAGCTTCGTAACCAACAGAAAGTAAGTTAACTTCTAAAAAAATTCAATTTTCAGTTTTAATCTAAAGTAAAAATTATTAAATTGAAATAAAAATTTGGAAAAATTCATCATCACCAATTTTTCAGAGTACCAAATTTTACTAACAGCGGGTTTTCCAAGAACGGGGACGATATTAACGAGATTTAGTAAAATATCATAATCCATTTTCTTAATTTTTTTAATCAAGTTAGAGGACGAGTAACATCTCTCCGGATGGTTCAAAATAATCCAATGCAAATAATTCATAGTAAGAATTAATCAAGACATCTCGTAGATTTAATCCAAAACTCAAAAAAAATAAAAAATAATAAAAAATAAAAATAATAAAAATTCTAACCTAAAATTTTGTACGGCTCCAAGCAAGAAAAGGACAGATTTTTGAAAATGTTAAATTTATAAAATTCTTGAATTTTATTGTTATCAATTATCTCTCATCAAGGTGCTTTTCTTTCAACTCAGGTTACTTCTTATTTTTCTAACCATTCTTTATGGTGTCATGGTAATGTTATTCTGTAGTATAGGGTTGTTGTGTTCAAATCCCCAAAGAGGACAGGTTTTAAAAATCGAAAAAAAAACCACTCTAACATAACATTTTTGTACAGCTGTAAGCAAGAAAAAGACAGATTTTTGAAAATATTAAATTTACAAAATTCTTCAAAAATTTTCAATTTCTCGTTCAAAAAACATTAAAATGGAACATAAACAAAACATTCATCGATAAAATACGAATTTTGACTTCTGTAAAATATTCATAAATTTCATTTAAAGAACTGATTTTATCAGAAGGTGCTTTCAAGAATGAGAGATACATATTTTTAACAGAATCAAAAAAATTGAAAAACTCAATGAAAAACCGAAGGTTTTTGATTTTAATTTGGTGATTGTTTTACTGTTAACAAATCAAAAACATTTGAAAAAATAACATAAAAAAATAAAGAATTTTTCATCATGTCAAAGATCCTCTACCACCCCTCAATCATTTATCATTTTAATACATTTTTCTTCAAATGTGTCTTATACTATAAAAATGCAAGCTTTCTGAAAACATCTTCAGCGTTAGTAGGCCAGCATTTGAATAAATAAGAAAATAAGTTAAATAAAAATAAAACTACTGTACATGCTACTCCAGTCTGTAGGGCAAATTTGTTTATTTTGAATCGTTCTGGAAGTCGTTTGCACAAACTAAATTACCTAAGTGAATCAGTTGTTTGTGATGAGCTCATTTTTGGGTGTGGTTTTGCCAACTTCAATTTTTTTTTTAACGCAAATTTGGAGTTTTTTTTTCAATTAGTGTTCCAAACTTTTTTTTTATTGACTAATATTTCATCAAGATTGGATTGGGGAGAATGGAAAATTAAGTATATATTTTGACAATATTTATTTTTTTTTTACAAAATTATTTAGACAGTCGAGTTTAAAGGACATTTGTTTCTAATTACTTTTTTTGGTTCGATTGTTGTACCGTGTTTTTCTTTAAAAATATTTGAGATGAATCGTGGATCATTACGTTATTGATTTTCAAGAATTTAAAGATGATGAAAATAAGTATATTTTAATAGTTGGCTGTGGTTTCAGTTCATGGAACAACATTGAAGCATTTCTTGATTTTTTATCTTTTTAAATTTGACAAGTTATCGAGTAAATCTCAGAAGTCATCCCAATATTTGGTAGATAATCATCATGAAATTAAATGGGAAGATGGATGTTACTTTTAAACAAGCTATGCAGATGCTGACAGGTATCACTAAATATGCTGTTGAATTATATATAAAAAGGAGGGAAAGGAAGAAATATATTGAAAAACTGACAAAGGTGTCAACAATTGATTTGGACAAATTGGAATGCCCTAGAGCAAAAACATTAATTAATTCTTCATCTTCACCAAGTTTTTATTATAAGTATCACTCGAGTAGTAGTGGAAAAAATTTTGAAGCAAGTTCTCTAAGAAGAGTTTATAAACTGAAATGGTGGCTTTTATAATATTTAAAGAGACCTCCGATATTAGATTTTGAAGATACAGAAGAATTGAGACAAGAAAATCAATATGAATACGGTACAGTTGAAGAGGGATATGATGTTCCAACCAGCAGAAAACAAAAATGTTTACGCTGCCAATCAGTTGCCAGGGAGAATAAGTTTACCTACCAGTGTTATTGTTAATACGGATAATTCATATAACAAAGGTTGACATTGGTTAGCTATACAGTTTAATTTGCAAGAAATTTGTGAATACTTTGATAGTTTTAGATTTCCACCCACAAATCCTACTTTTATTTCTTTTATGCAATGTAACTCTAAAATTTGGCATTATAATAATGTTGGATTACAGATTAATTTTACTGATGTTAGTGGAAAATATTGTCTAGTATATTTATATTATAAAACTCAGAATAACACTCTGCAAGATTTTGTTGGTAATTTTTCTAATAATAAGTTAAACACCGATGAAAAAGTAGATTGTATGTATAACAGAATATTCTTAAGTAAAAGAACAAAATAATTCAGAACATTTGAACCTTTACCATTATCTCATTCTACATTTTAAACTTATGTTTTCCAAAGAAACTTTGTAAAAGGAATTAGAAAGTGGAACTTTTATCTCCCTCCACTTTTCAAGATGGTGTTCAAATATAAATCTGAGTGGGATAAAACAGAAAACATTTATAACGTGTTCAACAGGAACATGTTGGTAAAGAAAAAGTAAAGACATTTTTTCAGATTTCATCCCTACTATTTCTTTTGTTTAAACTGAGTAGGGTTGAAGGGAGTATTCAGTCAGAATATTTTTAAACTCAATATAAAAAATTTTCGTTTATATCGTGCTCTTAAACGTTGGTGGTTCTTTAAATTTTGTCTTTCTAGTATTTTCTTGTAAAACATAGCCTAATATATTTCCTTTTTATTTTATTATTTTATTTTCAAAGTTTTTTTTCTTCATAATTTCAAACAAACAAAGTGTTGAAAACCAAGAAAATATGGATAAACCAACCAAGACTATTGACGTGAAACCCATGGAGGAAAGGAAACATTTGGTTCTTTGCTTGATGCAAGCACTCACACAATCTAGTGATAAATTCATCAGAATTGACCTGGATACTGGAAATAACTTTCAACCTGTAATCCAGATTGGAAAAACTGTCGATACACTACTGTGTATAACTTGAACAAGAATGAATTTGAACTGTTCCTGAGTCATGGTGAAGTTAGCAGTAATTTTTTCAACAACTCAAATACTCACAGTAGATCCATCTTACCACATCATATTTCTACACAAATGACATTTGAATTTTACACGCTATACAATAAATAGTGTGGAAAGATTTATACCAATGACTGCATATCAGCTGTAATTTAATTTATCTAACCCATATGGAAACATTTCCTTAATCTAATAATGTGTTTGGTGACAACTGTAAACTATCTTATAATATCTGGAAATCTTGTACAAATAACCTACAAAAAGCTGTTTGAAAAAATTTGGTTTTTCTTCCAAGGTCATTAGAAGAAATACATGAGAAATTTCAAGATCCTCGTTTCAACCAATTCTTTACGGAAGAATATTTACCATTTGGACAAAAATGTACTTCAGAAGTTATGTGTTTAGCAATACAAAAATTTTTCAAAGACTTGAAATTTAAACATTTTGAATTGGCACCTTTATGTAAAAATTATTTACTTTTAGGTTTTTATAACTCTGCTTCATATTTTTAATTTTTTTTTTGTATAGTTAATATTACCATTTGTATAAATTTAATATTAATGAATAATAAATAAATTTTTAAATCATAATATGTTACATATGTTTATTTGTCGAACAACTCAAAACTAAAACAAGAGCTTCCATATAGAAAAAAAAATCAAATTACTGCCAACAAACAGCATAATCAAAATTTTTAAATAGATATAATTGAACTAATGTACAAAGAGAAAGAAAAAAAATGAAATATACAAAATTATTTACAGAAACATTTATAAATACATATCAAAAAAAATTAAATAGTTTTCACAAGTGAAAAAGTGATACCTACACATATATTATGGTAACATACTACATCTCTGGTAGATGGCGCTAATTGAGCATTTATTCTAAGATTATGTCACCGATCACATCGGTGACTACTATGATAATAGAAGACTCTTCAGTTCTGTTTTTGCTGCTCGATCAATAATGTCATATGGTGAAATGTGTCTCATTTATTTTATTAATTATTTGGTGAGTTGTTGATATTGCTCACTTCATTATTCGCACAAAAAGAGATTAAAAAAAAAAATAATTGAATCATTTGCTGCATCTAAAAAAAAATAAGAGAAAATAAATGTTCTATACACAAGTTGAAAATATCTGTTCCTGCTAGACTATTTGTGGTTAAACTTTCTGTATCATGAGGGTAACAAATACTTAAATTCTTGCACAATAAAGAAAAGAATGACAGTATTATAATATTGAAGTTAAATTGGGTAAGAATAAAAAAGTAACACTTACAAGGTTGTTAATGGAGAATATTATAAGTTGTTGTGGCATTCAGATACTTGATGTGTTTGCCAGATATATCTCACTACTAGAACACAGAGCAACTCTTTAATCAAGTAGCATTGTCAAGTCAGCTAAAAGACGTTGCTTTGGGGGTATTCGATTATACTTCTTGGTCATTGGCTTTGTTACAACAGTCCAGTAACGTTTCCCCATGATTTTATTTCTATATGGTACAAGTAGGGGTTTGGGTGAAGTATCCAAAATAAACTCTGTGATGGTATCGATATTTATTATTTGTGAAGTGTCAAAATTGAGTGTTAATCTTAGCACTTTGCAGACAGCAAATTTATTTCAATTTTCTTCCACTACTTTGTACGGGTACTTTGTAGGACCCTCTGTCGAAACAGAGATTATTAAAACTTTGTAACTTGTAGGTACACACTTGAAAATTCACAACTTATTCAACTTACCACACAAATCTACTAATGAATGATCCTGGCCAACTATCAAGTTCATCTATGAGTTGGCCTAGAAAGTCTTATTTTTCTGAAGGTGGATCATTGGGTCCTTGGGTAAAGAAAACGCTATCTGTATCACAATAAAGTACGTGGTCAACTAAATTCCAGATACAAGTATAAGTGGAGTCTTCCTTGTGCTGTCACACATGCTGCCACTGCTATACTATTGAAGTCAGCAGATGGTAAATCCTCCACAGTGTTCTTCCAGTTCACCACAACCATCTCTTCATTTAAGGCTATGATATCTGTAACTTCTACTGTGGAATTATTCAGTAACTCACGCATCTTACTCATATCCTTTATTATACTTGTCTGAGGCATATCTAATCTTTGAGAGAATTTCCCCATAATAGAAAATAAATTAATACATATGAAATAACGATATGTAATTCGGAAACAAAAGTGAAATTAGAAAATCAAAGATTTTTATACAAGTTAAAAATACTTGAGTCTAAATAAAATAACAATCTTAGTTGAGAGTAGAAAAACGAATGGGCAATATGACAAAAATAAAATTGATATCAAAGGTAAAATGATTACATGAGAGTGTATATGAATTAGTTTGATCATAAATAAATACTATGACAATAGAAAAGTGTGCAGAGTTTTACAAAAGATAAGGAAGGTATTGGAATGGAAGTGTGGGCTAATGGCAAGCAGAAAAAGACGAAGAAAAGTAGCCATATTAAAATGAATAAAAAGGCATTTTACATCCCCACACGGAGAACAAAACCTAATTATCAGAGAATTATTTTGATTTTAAAATATTTATCATATAGAGTTGAGAGCCATTTTTGCTAATGAACAAAAACTAGGGTTTGATACAATTTTATTCATTTCTAGATTGACATTCTCTCAAGCCTTCATTTCATCGATGTACTCATTCTTTTACTTTTTAGTTTCAACGATGGATGGGAATCCTCACACCTCTTGCTTCAGCTTGAGGAACATATTAATATATGTTGTAAATACTCCTGACTGATTGTCATATTTGGTACTCTCATAAGACCAGACTTCAATAACTTTAATGAGTTTATGCCCCATCTGGAGAGCTTTCTTAATTCCGCAACATACAAATGTTCATTTGATCACCCTATCAACATCACCATGAGTGCATGCTTTAGAATTGCACTCTTTGATGCACGCACTATACAGCCCAAACAAGAGTTTGCCATTCAATTTCATAGCCAACACGGAAAATAAAAACTGTTTTGGAGGTAGAATTTGTATTTTGGCAAAACCAACAATTCCATCTAAATTGGATGGCATATCTTCTGGATTTGTGATACTTGTCAAATGCCCCACTAGAAATGTGCCATATTTGCAAATATATGGGTATAGACTACAGACATCGTAGCAACAGATTTTTATTTCATTTGTGCTATAACTATACTCTGTAAACATTTCCATTCTACTTCCAAAGAATGCATCTCGAGGATTTAAAGGTTCCTCAGAATGAAGCAAATTGAGAAAATCTGAGACTGACAAGTTTAGAGCACATAATTCCTTAAACTGAGATCCCCACATCTCAACTACTTCATATCCTTTTTCCCTCAAATACTGAGTCTTGAATATGATCTTATGCAGTTTGGAAAACACTTTTGGTAGCTGTGGTAATAACATCTCTATGAAACAGATAATAAAAATAAATAGAAAATCAATAAGATATCAAAACTGAGAAAAAAAAAGTTTTATTATGGGGAAAAGTAATTCCTACATGGTACTTGAAAATAGTTTCCTTGCTATGGAAGTTTTGACAAAACCCATCAACTTTGTGTATTCAAATCTGAACCTTGGGACCATCCTAGGCTGTGTGTATCTGTATTTGATTGGTGTCATGTAACTCAACCATTTCATTGCACCAATTGACTGACAATCAGCTCCACAGTATCCATTAGGAGGCAAGAGACCAACAAAGTCTTCCTTTAGGAAACTGGTATGGAACAGCTTCATTCAGGTGCCTGCCATGGTGATGTTTTCCAAAGGATTTATTCCTCCTGTTTAAAGAAATAATTGGTGAAATTTGAGGGTAGCCTTACAGTGTATCTCTATGTCTGAATGGCAGTAAGACAGCATCTATTCCTGGAAGTTGGAAACTTTTCCACAGATTTTTTCATTTTCCTAACAAGAAATGAAATCAGCACACTACGCTGCTTACTGCCCATTTCATTGTATCCATATAACTCCTTGGCAGATATTTCACTAATGTACTCTACATTCAGGAGAGTATTAAAGAAATGTGGGAAGAATCCCTTCTTTACTTTTTTAATCCCCATCATTTTCGGTAATGGCGATAATGGGCATTGAAAAAGTTTAAAGAATCTCTAAGTACATGCTGAATCATACAGCCACTTAAGATTATTTGAGACACCCATTCCAATTACTCCATCATATATTTCAAGAGAAACTGCACGTCATATGCTTGTAAATTATGTGCTATCAAATATACCATCTTGAACTTGAGGCCACAACGTCGAACAATGTCGAAGAATTTTTCAAGCAACTCATTGCCTTCAATACTTTATACAATATGCTCCCAAACTCCAGATAAATTACAGTGGCCCATGACACTGGTGTTGTTGATACAGTAGAGATACTTCATTTGAAGAACGCAGTAGTTTGGTACATGCTCTTGGCCTTCTTTCTCACCCACGATATCCTGATGGCAATCAAAAATACAGATGTACTGCTTCAGTTTTGAATCTTCTTTCTTCTTCAACTGTTGGATATTTAACTTATTATTAGAAAAATTACCAACAAAATCTTGCAGAGTGTTATTCTGAGTTTTATAATATAAATATACTAGACAATATTTTCCACTAACATCAGTAAAATTAATCTGTAATCCAACATTATTATAATGCCAAATTTTAGAGTTACATTGCATAAAAGAAATAAAAGTAGGATTTGTGGGTGGAAATCTAAAACTATCAAAGTATTCACAAATTTCTTGCAAATTAAACTGTATAGCTAACCAATGTCAACCTTTGTTATATGAATTATCCGTATTAACAATAACACTGGTAGGTAAACTTATTCTCCCTGGCAACTGATTGGCAGCGTAAACATTTTTGTTTTCTGCTGGTTGGAACATCATATCCCTCTTCAACTGTACCGTATTCATATTGATTTTCTTGTCTCAATTCTTCTGTATCTTCAAAATCTAATATCGGAGGTCTCTTTAAATATTATAAAAGCCACCATTTCAGTTTATAAACTCTTCTTAGAGAACTTGCTTCAAAATTTTTTCCACTACTACTCGAGTGATACTTATAATAAAAACTTGGTGAAGATGAAGAATTAATTAATGTTTTTGCTCTAGGGCATTCCAATTTGTCCAAATCAATTGTTGACACCTTTGTCAGTTTTTCAATATATTTCTTCCTTTCCCTCCTTTTTATATATAATTCAACAGCATATTTAGTGATACCTGTCAGCATCTGCATAGCTTGTTTAAAAGTAACATCCATCTTCCCATTTAATTTCATGATGATTATCTACCAAATATTGGGATGACTTCTGAGATTTACTCGATAACTTGTCAAATTTAAAAAGATAAAAAATCAAGAAATGCTTCAATGTTGTTCCATGAACTGAAACCACAGCCAACTATTAAAATATACTTATTTTCATCATCTTTAAATTCTTGAAAATCAATAACGTAACGATCCACGATTCATCTCAAATATTTTTAAAGAAAAACACGGTACAACAATCGAACCAAAAAAAGTAATTAGAAACAAATGTCCTTTAAACTCGACTGTCTAAATAATTTTGTAAAAAAAAAAATAAATATTGTCAAAATATATACTTAATTTTCCATTCTCCCCAATCCAATCTTGATGAAATATTAGTCAATAAAAAAAAAAGTTTGGAACACTAATTGAAAAAAAAACTCCAAATTTGCGTTAAAAAAAAAATTGAAGTTGGCAAAACCACACCCAAAAATGAGCTCATCACAAACAACTGATTCACTTAGGTAATTTAGTTTGTGCAAACGACTTCCAGAACGATTCAAAATAAACAAATTTGCCCTACAGACTGGAGTAGCATGTACAGTAGTTTTATTTTTATTTAACTTATTTTCTTATTTATTCAAATGCTGGCCTACTAAGCTGAAGATGTTTTCAGAAAGCTTGCATTTTTATAGTATAAGACACATTTGAAGAAAAATGTATTAAAATGATAAATGATTGAGGGGTGGTAGAGGGGATCTTTGACATGATGAAAAATTCTTTATTTTTTTATGTTATTTTTTCAAATGTTTTTGATTTGTTAACAGTAAAACAATCACCAAATTAAAATCAAAAACCTTCGGTTTTTCATTGAGTTTTTCAATTTTTTTGATTCTGTTAAAAATATGTATCTCTCATTCTTGAAAGCACCTTCTGATAAAATCAGTTCTTTAAATGAAATTTATGAATATTTTACAGAAGTCAAAATTCGTATTTTATCGATGAATGTTTTGTTTATGTTCCATTTTAATGTTTTTTGAACGAGAAATTGAAAATTTTTGAAGAATTTTGTAAATTTAATATTTTCAAAAATCTGTCTTTTTCTTGCTTACAGCTGTACAAAAATGTTATGTTAGAGTGGTTTTTTTTTCGATTTTTAAAACCTGTCCTCTTTGGGGATTTGAACACAACAACCCTATACTACAGAATAACATTACCATGACACCATAAAGAATGGTTAGAAAAATAAGAAGTAACCTGAGTTGAAAGAAAAGCACCTTGATGAGAGATAATAGATAACAATAAAATTCAATTTTAGCGCCCTTAGATGTTAGTACAAGAACTACATCACATTTAGTCGCGTTAGTGACGGCAATAAAAGCATATAATAAATTAATAAAGTAACAGATGATCAGCAGTCAAGTTCAAATCACGCAGTAGTTGAAATCTATTTTTTGCAACACTCAACTGAAAAGTACATTTTTTATGCATCTTTTAACTCACAAAAAGTAATGAATTTTGATATGTCTCAAAAAAAATAATTAGCCACATGCGCACTTGTAAGTTGATATTCTCGCACAACTTAATCATTTTCTTGTATCACTTTCCGGCACGTTTCAATTTTTTCTTAAATAATTATATTATAAAAAAAAAAATTAACCTTATTAATTTATGCTCTCATTCTAGCAAAATTGATTTGTTTTTTATATGTAGCCCTTGCTTGGGTGTGGTAAAGGAAATTTTTATTGTCGAATTCTAGACAAATTAATTGTTTATTCATCTTAAGTACTTTTTTGGGGGTCTGGTAGTGGGGAAATTGGTAACAGGTGTCTTAATTTTTTGGTTAAAGAAAAGTAAAATTGTCAATTACAATTTAATTCCAAAAAAATTCACAGGTTTCACACTTTGTAAGAAGGAGAGGAGGGCATTGAAAATGAATAAAAAATAAAGAAATGTTCATTTTTCATTTTCATTCATTTTTGTATTAGCTCCGTAAACAACGAGACAATATTACACCTCCACTTTATTTTTCATTATCATTTTCTCCTTTCACTTTTTTTTTCACCATCGTTATCTATCCTTTCGCTTACTCTTCACGCATAAAACATAGGTAAAAATTGAGTGGCAGATACTTTTTCATAAATTGACTGGAGAAGCATTTTCAATACTAAAAAGTTTTTCATTGAATTTTCATTTTATGAGGGGGAGGGAATTTTGGAAAAAAATAGTTTGTGACAGGCATGCGAGGTAGGTTATTGTTACTCTTGTGATTTGCAATTGGTTCAAGCAGCACATTTCACACTTGTATCATAGTCATCTACTTTTCACACTTGTATCACAAGTAACTATTTTAAAATTAGTTCCTGGTGTCTATCAGAAAGTACGCGTCAACTTTTTTTTTCCTTTTTTGTAAAGATAAGGTGCATTTTATTTGAGATTCATTCTCATCAAAAGTATACCATTGGTATTTAATGTACAGCTGTTGCCAATGGGAAAGGCCTCTGAATTCACAGCTACCATTAGCCTAAAATATCGAATTTAAAAATAATAATTTACTATTGTAGGGCAAACGATTCCCAAATTTTCCTCCTCTCGGCATGTTTTCCAAAAAAAAAGCATTCTCAACCCAGCGTGTTTTCAAAAAAGTATAATGCCGAAAACAGTATTTCCCCTTCTAATTTTTTGCCTATAACTCAAAATATATATTTTTTTTTTTTTTTTTTTTTTTTTTTAAATATAAAAAACTTGAAAACGAGGAATTTTTCTTTGTCTTTATCACACATTGGGATTAGGTGAGGTCAGAGGGTTTTTTTTTTTAATAAATAAGACCTGAAAAAAAGGCTTTTCTGTATGCCTTTTAGTTAACAATAGTAATGTACAAAAGAATCCCAGTTTGTATGCATTTCGGGAAGAATTACTAAAAGAACAAGAAGATATGATGTTGGGCTTGGTACAACTTGTACAAACGATCAAGGAACGGCAACTTGTTAGACGAAAACAACTAAATATACAAAATTTTAATACTGTCTCAAAGTATCATGAATAATTATGCCTTGTTATGACGTCTGATTTTAATAAGTTTTTTATAGTACCTACCATATCTGACTAATTACTAAATTTTAGGGAAAAGTTTCTTAGGGGATGCGTCAGGGATGGGAATAAAAATTTCGGAAAAAAACTCTCTGGAAGAAAAAGATTAGAAAAACGAATGACTTATTATTTATCATTCTCGATTCCAATTAGTATTTTCCCCATTTTTACATTTTCAAAACTTGAACGACCCCTTCACTGAAAAAACCTTACCTGAGTTACTAGTCCGGTGAATTTAAAGAAAAAAAAATTGAAGGAATTTTTACAGTCTATACAAGTTACAGATTACAAACATGGCAAATTAAAAAATCCCAAATACAGCACACATAAGCCAATATAAAAAATATGAAATACCATCTAATTCTGGGAATTTTTGAATGGTTTAATTGTTGATTAAGAATGGAAGATGTTATCAGTAATTAATAGAGTTACAAAGAGTAAATGTGCTTCATTGTCAGTGAGACGAAAAAAATACTTTCATTATCAACGATAAAACGTGATTAATGATGGAGAAGACTATTGACAGTTTGTAAACAGAGGTAATGTTTTTATAAAACAAAAAGACAAAATTAAAAAATGTTTCGCTTTCAAAATATAAATCATTTAGGTACCTAATTGTTTCAATGATTTTAAACAAAATTTTTTGTTAACTCGCTGTACAATATTCTTATTCAAAAGTTTGAGCACGTTCGAGCACGTTTTATTTATAATTTCGGGTTAAGTATCTTCCTTCGTACTGTTTAACAGGCTTATACGCGCCGTTAATGGGTCAAGATTTCATTCAGAAACGCACTGACCTGCAACTTAACGAACATAAACACGTCGATAAATTACAAACGGGCGTATGAATGATAAATTTTCAAATATTACACGTTCCGAAATGAAGAAATTTCATCACTATATTAAAAATGGGACGGAAAATGAAGTAGTCAGAAAAAAAGTATATGATCTTAGCAGAAAAATGAGCGAAAATAGTACCAATCAGAAGAACAAGTTAAATTACAAAAATTTAATCATCATTTAAAAAATGACGGAGGTGAAAAAGAGTATAGAGAAAGTAGTGAACCTTAATGACAAGGTTAATAGCACCTTACAACACTGAACTCGATTAAATTTTAAAGCGAGAAGATAAAATTCTGGAACGCAGCCATATATGAATGTGGCATAAAATCACTAAAAAGTTCATACGTTTGTTTTTTACTTTTTTTTTCACACGTTTTTCAATTAACGAGATGAGAAAATTTATAGTACTGAAGAAAGTAAACAAAAAAACTGATGAAGTAAAATTAAAACGTCGACACATAAAATTCGATTCGATCGAAACGAACAGTTAGCTAATAAATTGTTAAATCTAGATTGATGTTATCGCACATAGGTATATTAATTATACAAATCTCAATTACGCGATATACCACAATTAAAAATCAAAAAATATTATGCAATGAAATACATTAAGAGTAAGGTCTTTCAAAAATGATTTTTCAACTAAAGACGTTTTATTTTTGAACTATAGTAATTGAAACGCTACTATTTTACAGCATAACGTTTTAAAAAAAATTATCAATAAAAAACAAACAGAGGAAACAAATTACTGAGGTTTCCAACAATGACGAAGTGATATCATGTGATCAGTATTGTACCCTCTTAAAACGAAAATCGTAAGATTTCTTTCAAAAAAATTTAAATAAAACATACTGTGATTAAATTATGAGCAACAAATAATTTTGGGAATAGGTATACCTGAAAAAACGAATAAAATTAACCGATATAACAAAAAATCTCCCGACATATAATTAAGAGCAATATTCAATTTGGTTAAGAAACAAGTGGAACAGAACAGATGGGAATTACAGGTAGCAGAATAATATGTAAGAATATCTTTTTTTTTTTTTCGGTAATTTTGTAATCGATAGACGATACGGAATTTTACAAAACTAGTTCATCGGCTAAAATGGAACAAATAATGAGGACTATTTTTCATTAATTAATTAATTTCTTCTACAAGATAACAACTTTCACCATTGGTAATATACTATTTGAGATCATTTCAATCACCAATTCATAATTCCTTAAAATGAAAAAGCCGTACGTTTGAAACTTCAAAATTTGAAAAAGAAATAAATGATGGGATAATTTAATTAGCACCTCAAAACGAAAAAAATTAATTGATTAAAATACATCTACGAAGCGTAAACAATAAAGAAATAATTCGAGTAAAGAAGTATCAAAAACGTAATTAAGGAGACAACACCAGATCAAAACGAGGGACACAGTCAAGTATCATACATTATTCTTCCCTTGAAACATCCAGAAAATTGAATTGTACATTCAGTTTTGAAATTCGATATCGAATAAAAAATCATGTCATAAGGTTTTTCGAATATGCAAGATTTTAAGAATCTTTTTTCGAGAAAACATATTTTGATCTTCGCAGATTGCAAACATCGAAAAAGCAATGGTCAAAAGAATATTCGATCGAAAATTCTTGTAGACAGCAAATGCAAATTTAAATAAACAAGAGATTTCCCAAAAAATATATCAAGGAAATGAAGGCAGATTTAACTTGTCACAGAAAATTGAAGCTCAGATGCTATTTTTATTAAATCGAAAGAAAAAGTTTTTCAACCAATCAAAAAATTAGGGAAAATCGGTCTTCATCAATACGTTTTAATGAAAAGTAATCAAACGTCAACAAATCAAAAAATTTCAGTCACAGAAAACTCTGTATGTAACAAAAATCTACGTACAAAAATGTCCCAATTAATTACAAATATATTTTTCAGCCTCAGATGAATCGGAAATAGTCCATGCAAAAATGTAATTTTAATTTTTATCAACATGAATTACGTTTTAAGAAAGCAACACTGGCAAAAAAAAATTTGGGATCATCTGTTTTCCCCATAAAGATGATGAAGAATTTCATTGTGAATTGAAAAATAGCGAACAAATTCAATTGTCGTTTTTTATTATTTTACTTAAATTATGTACAACTATGAAAGACTGCATTATTTCAAGCTTATCATCATTTGAGGGCAGTTTCTACATCAACGAAAAATAAGTACAACAAAAATTAGAATGTAAAGTTATAATTTCAAGGATCCATTCGCGTAACTGTCAACGAAGAAGCATCGGATTCAAATGAAGAAAAAAATCAATAAAACAAAGGCTAAATAAAAAAAAATCTCAAATTTTAATTAGAGTTTTTGATTTTGATAACAGTACATTCTTGAAGATAGTAAAATAATGTACTTAAAAATTCTATACAGAACAGGACTTTCAAATTATTAAAGATGATCTTTCAACGTTTAGTTGACTTTTCATTGTTATATTAGCACGATGGAGAAGTTGCAATAGACACAAGTATCAATACACACAGCAAGGGGAAGATCCGATATAATACATGGAAAGGATTAATATTTTACTATTCATAAAGTATTCTATTTCATCATTTCTACGAATTCACGGTATGATTCTCGAAATACTTACATGGGAATGAACGCCAAATAATATTAGCAATCGAATATAAACGCAATCTATGATTAATCGGCAAATTTGAATCTTCCCGCCACATAAGGATCCTTGCCTGAAAATATAATACATCAAATTGAAATTTATATCTCACACAGCCCATCTTGATAGAAATGAATAAATAAACACAACGGTCGCCTTATTATCGTAATAATGACATATTATGCGTTCATAAGTTGATTAATGATCAATAAAATATTCATTAAATTTGAAGTACTGTAAAAAATCGGTTTCATAAGATACATCTCTCAGTTGATCAGAGATATTAAGAAACACGATTGGGTGTATTATAAAATTATAATCGAAATTTGTCTCAGCCGCTCAATGCGAGTGGATGACAAAAAATTATTTACCTTCAAAACGCTTTCTACTTGGTGGTTATTGCGAATTAATGCAAAGTGCAAACTCAGTTGATGCTTATCGGTACAAGATAGACTATTTCAATAGGAATGATGCGGTTCAATGTACGGTAAAAGATTTGGAAGTAAAGTTTTCGATGAAACAAAACTCAGCGAAATAACGATAGAGCTGTGTGGATGATCATCAAGAAATTCTCTGATGATTCGCTCCGCTGCAGTTCAACTCAACATCAGTTAATTCAACGTAGGACCGAGCCGAAAATACAAAGGCAAAGGTAAACTAATCGAACGACATAAATTGAAACCTGCAGAAATACATAAGGGGATACCGATGTATCTTTTTAACTGGAAGCTTTTTAAAAACGATGTTGCCAAATTTATGTTTATCATTTGTAAGAGATTTTTTTGGCTTTATTAATAAGTTTGTTCTACTTGCCATAAAAAATTATTGAGGTGAGTTCTGATCACTTGATGGAAAAGATAAGAACGAACTTCTATCTTAGAAAAAGATTTATTATTTGTTGTAACGGAAATCCCACCTTCACTCATTCTTCATCATCATCATTACGATCACTGTATATATATGTCATACGTACACTCTCACCACGAAGTGCTTTCCCCTACTACTTTCGATCGTACATTGCTGTTGCTTCGCCATTTCGTATTCTGTTAATAATGTATTTTTCATTCGTGCAATAAACCTCAATATTACCACAAGTCTCAAGTTCTTTCGATCCTCGTTCTGTACGCCTCACATCATGGTAGCCATCGCTGCGGTAGAACTATGAGGAGAGACTTAAAAATTTTAAACAAATGAAATAATCTGTTAAATTTATTTTACTGTTGCGCGAAAATCTTTTCATGTTTTCTGTCGTGTAATATATGAAGAATTAATTGTTTTTTCTTCACGAGAAATTTAAACTCGAAATTTGATTAATTTTAATTTTTTGAAAATTCAAAAAATAAAATCGTAAATTTGAAGCTGAAGTTCCCGACTTAATAACGGCCGAACCTGGAAGTCATCGAACGCTAAAACCAAGAAGGACCGCCAAAGAGATCGAGTGAACAGCCCAAGGAAAACTGCTCCCGTCGTCGAGGACTCATCGCAGATCCACAAAATCGAGGACCCAACTTTTCGGACAACTCCAAACAAAATTTAAGCAGCCAGTACAACGGTCAACAGCAAAGAACAGAAAACTGGGATTATTCGTCAGCGCAACAGATGAAGTAAAGTAAAATATTTTATTTTTGTAAAGGTAATATTTATTGAAGTTGGTTATTTTTCGTGGTACATGATTGTGTATTTGAACTAGGTAGAATAATAATTAAATTTTTATGCCCCCAATAATTAGTCTGTGCGAAGGAAAATTGGGTGAATATAATATTAAAGAAGAAGAATTGAAAGAATTAATTAATAAATTTGAAGGTGAAAGAGTTATCGATATAAAAATAGAAACTTACGATTTACCCTACGTCACATATTTCACAGGGGAAATAATATTAGAGTCCTTTGTAGTAGATATTTCAGGAAGAATAGAAAATATTAGTAGCCTAAAATATATAAAAATTGCAGAATCCTCAGTAAACTATTTCTCAAATAGAATTTATAGTTCAGAAAAATCAAAAGAAAAATTCATGAATAGATTTTTCTAATTGAATAAATTAAAAAAACTGGATAAAATAGAAAATCGTGAAGAAAAAAGTTTAATAAAAAAATTAGAAAAAGAATCAATCGAAAATAAAAAATTCGCACCTATTTGTAATAAGGAAAATAATTTGTTAGGTTTTAAAAAAATAGAAGAAGAAATGGCATCCCCAAACGAAATTAAACCCATACAAGCTCCACTTGGAAAAGTTTTTAATGGGAAATACTATTTAGATTGGCGTAGAATGATCATATCTGCTATCCGAGGTGCAGGATACTATGATATTTTTGGGGAACACGAATTTTTACAGCCATATATAAACAATATTGATGATTTAAATTTTCGGCCAGATAGAAATATGATAAATTACTGTAAAATGCAGGATAACGCCAAAGCGTTTGTTTTAGAAAGAGTATCTAATGAAATAACAAAACAAATACGAGATTGCAATACAGCAATTCTTATGCTAAAAAAATTAGATAATATTTACGGCACAAAAACTTCTGTCACTGCAAATATGGCAAAAGCAAAATGGACTGAATTTAGATTTCAGCCTGGAGGAAATATGAAGGGATTCCTAAAAAAATGGGATGAGCTAGTAACTGACGTAAGAGATAGTGGTAAAGAGGTCACGGAATCAGAAGAACTTGAAAATTTGCAATTAGCCTTATGTTACGAACAGGCAATTGCAAAAATCCAGTATGAAAATTTACCCTTAAACGAGAAAAACTTAGACAATTTTAAAAGAATATTAAGGGAGGACTCTGATCAAAAATTCAGAGATCAAACTCTAAAGAAACAAAATAGTAATAATAGTCAAGCTAATAATAATTACAGAAATAATAATAATAATTATAATAAAAATAATTACAGGGGAAGATATAATAATTTTAGAGGTAGAAATAATTATAGAGGAAACGGTAATGGTCGAAATGGTTATACAAATGGTAATCGAAATAATTTTAATGGTAATAATGGAAACTTTAATAATAATGGGAATAATGGTATCAATAATGAACCAAATCAAAACCAAAATGGTAATTCGAATAGTAATGGTAATAATGGTAATGGAAATTACAGAGGAAATGGTTATAGAGGAAACTCAAATTATAGAGGTAATAATTATAGAGGCAATAATAATAGAGGTAATAATAGAAATTATTACCAAAATAGTCCAAAATGTTACAAATGTGGGCAATTTGGCCATATAGCGCAAAATTGTAATGGTAATGGTTCACAAGAAAATAATAACAATAATAATTTTAATAATAGTCAGGGAACATATCCCCCTAAAACTAATACAAGCCAACCAAACTCTAATAAAAAAGAGAATTCGGATCAACAGGTGAAAATGTCCTGTATGGTAAAAAAATTTAATGGAAATAATAATGAATGGTTAATGAACGAGCTAATAAATAATAATAATAATAATAAAAATGAAAATTATGATATATTAAATCATAAAGCAATTTTGGATGGAGCTGCAGAAGTGCATTTAACATCTGACTAGATAAATTAGTCGATGTTAAAAAATTCGTGACTCCAATAAAATTGCAATGTGCAGGGAAAAATACTTTTTTATATGCTACCCATACGGGAAGAATGGTGATCAAAGTCGAGAATTCCAGTAAAATTCAATCATTGATAGAGTTAAAGGACGTTCATTATGTGCCGGATCTAAATTTAGATATCATCTCAGCCATAAAAATTACGAACACTGGTATGATCAATATAGATCAACAAAAGGATATAGCTAACATATATTTTATTGAAAATGCTGAAATAATAATAACAGCAAAAAAAGAAGAGGGAATATTTTATGTATATTATAATATCGAAAATAAAAATAAAAACTATAATAATAATATGAATAATAATGATAATAACATAATATGTGCACCCGTCACTCAAAATATAGATGATGAATGGGATGATTTCACTGTGGAATTAGAAATTCAAGAAGATGACGATAATGAAGAATCATCTGAGGGGGGTGAGAAAGATGAAATAAAAGAAGATAATAATGAAATTGAGGAAATACCTCAAAATCCACAAATAAATAATAATATTAATAAAAAATTAATTATACATAGGAGATTAGGGCATTTGAATGCCAGATATTTACAAAAACTTAAAAATTTGGCAGTAGGCATTCCAGATAATATAAATTTTAGGGATGAGGATTTCTTAAATTGCCAAATATGTTGCATTGCTAATAATTCGAGATTGGGTCATAATAGTGTTAGAAATAAACCTACTCGAAAACTAGAAGTAACATCCTCAGATATTATGGGTCCATTTACTCCTTCAGTAGCAAATCAAAAATATATCCTAACATTTATAGATCATTTCTCGAAGTATACGTTCGTGATGCCCATTGTTAACAAAAGTCAGGTAACGAATGAATTTAAGAATATTATATTATCCATGAAAAATAAATTCCCAGAGTACCCCATAGGGACTATTAGGTGTGATAATGCCAAAGAATATACTGATATAAAAATACTAAATTATTGCAAGGAAGCTGGCATAACGATGGATTATGTGGTACCATATTCTCCGGAATTGAATGGTGTTGCCGAAAGGCAAAATCAAACTTTAATGAGGAGAGTACGGGCCATGCTAATTGATGCCAACCTGGACATAAAGTATTGGTCTTATGCTGTGGTAACAGCGGCCTATCTAATTAATAGATCCCCCACAAAGGCAAACGAAGGATATAAAACACCCTACGAACTATTCTATGGGATAAAACCAAACCTTAAAAATTTAAAAGTTTTTGGAGCATTGACCTACAGACATATTCCTGTAGAAGTCAGAAAGCAAAATGCCACCAAAGCCAAAGCAAAATCTAAAAATAAAATTGACCCAAAGCTAGCTCATAGAGCCGAAAAAAATATAATGATGGGTTATACAAATACGGGATATTGTCTTAAAGACCCCTACAACACAAAATCATATATTTCATGTGATGTTAAAGTGGATGAAACTCAGAACATAAAATCATTACTCATAAATAATAAACCATTAGTAATAAAATCATCAGATTACGAATACGATTTGGGAATAATTAATCCTGTAATCATGAATATAAATATAAGATACAATAAAATATATATAGAAGATAATATACCCAAAAATTATTTTGATATAGAATCAAACCCTTTTAGAGATGATTGGATCAGAGCAATAAATGACGAATTTAATTCTCTCGATGATATGAACGTGTGGGAAATAGTCGACTATGATCGCCAAAAACTAATAGATACAAGATGGATATTCACAATTAAATTTGATGAATTTGGGAACCCAAAACCCAAGGCAAGACTTGTAGCAAGAGGTTTTAGGGATAGAACCGAATATAATATTGCGGAAACCCATGGCCCCGTAGCATCAATAGGGACAATAAGATCATTGCTATCTATAATAAATAAAGAAAAATTAATTATGGTACAGTACGATGTAAAAACTGCGTACCTAAATTCACCAATCATTAAACCTATATTTATACGAAAACCTGAAGGTGTGAATATCAACACAAATCAGGTTTTAGAATTAAAAAAATCTATATATGGATTAAAAACATCTAGTAAGTCGTGGTATGACCTGTTGGACGCAAAAATAAGGGAAATGGGCTTTATTAAAACTAAGAGCGATAGATGCTTATATACACTAATTAATAATAATGAAAAAATATATTTTCTAACCTACGTAGATGACATATTGATCGCATCGAACCTGCAGTCATCAATTACAAAAATAAATGAGGAGCTACAGAAAGATTTTACGATCACCATCATAAATAACCCAAAATTTTTTGTGGGACTAGAAATAAATAGAAATATAGAACAAAACACAATAATACTCTCCCAATACAAACACATAGAAAAAATGCTGAAAAAATTTGGAATTTCGGAGTTGAAAAATACGAACACTCCGATGGAAACGGGATTAAAATTGGATAAAATTGAAGGTGGTATAGATGACACCGAATATAGGTCAATGATAGGTGGATTGCTATACTTAGCGAGACTTACAAGACCGGACATTTTATTCCCGGTAAATTTTCTATCCCGATTCCAAAATAACTCTAACAATACATTAAAAAATTATGTAAAGAGAATTTTCAAATATATTAATAATACGAAAAATTACAATATAATATATAAATCAGAAGGGGATGGTATACAGGCCTATATTGATGCCTCGTATGCACCCCAAGTAGATGAAAATAATATAGACATAAATAATTTAGGAAAGGGAAAATCCATAACAGGATTTATGATATTTTCTTATGGGGATTTAGTAGAATGGAACTGTGCTAAACAAACTATTCACGCATCATCTAGCACGGCAGCGGAAATAATCGCAGTTTATGATGCACTAGATACTATAAAAGTCACACAAAATATGAATTATGAAATTTTAGGTGAGAAATTAAGCGTAGATATAATGGAAGATAACATCTCAACGCAAAAAATATGTTCAGGGGGTAGTCAGAAAAAATCGAGAGCCCTAATGATCAAATGCTACTCAATTTTAGAGGCATTTGAAGAAAAAATAATATTCTTTAGAACTGTAAGCTCCGAAAATCAGTTAGCAGACATTTTGACAAAATCATTAGATCGATCAAAATTCGAAAATATTGTTGTCAAAATATTAAACGAAACGAATATTTACACATAATATAATATAAAAATAATTCGTTTATTCCAAAGTCATAATATATTTCAGAATTCATCATCATAATATAAAAGTCGTCCCAAGTCCAAAATATAGGTCGTAACATGAAAATAAGTGCTTAAATATAACCTTCAATTTAATGCAAAACTAATACTCAACAATACCATTTACCGGAAAATACTTGCAATAGATAAATGCTTCGAATCTCGAAAATATTAACAAAGAAAAAAGCAAGAAAATCAAGCAAGTAGAAACCCTACATTTCGAATAATAAAAATTCTGTACATTTTTCAACAACCGTGAGAGAAATACACGTAATATTCCCACACGAAGTAATGAAAGGCAATTCTACGACAATAAACACAATAGAGATTAAACCCATTACATGACCGCAAATTAAGATAAGTCGAAAACGTTCCTCTATCATATAAAATGTTGTAAGCGCCAGTTCAAACACAATGATGTACTCGAAAGATAAAGAAGCGATACGATGAATATTATTCTATAATCTTTTCATGTCATGTACAACAGATAATACCTGTAAAACGTAACGTTTCTGATAACCGATCGTGTGCCTCATAAACCTTTGTCAATTTATTTAATCGTGATTATTTTTTTTCCTTTCTTCAATTCTTATATAGACGTAAATGTTCGAGAATATTTTCAGAGCACACTTCCGAATATATTTTATATTAGTCATCAATATATACGAAAAACTTTTTGCATGTTACCATTTTTATTTTTTTTATATACATTTTTATAATTATTAATATTTTTTATTCGATGCCATATATTATTCAGCATCACATATTAACCTACTATTGCATGTATTTTACCATTTATTTATTTATTTATTTTGAATTTTTATTCTCGAAGCACAGCAAACCAAAATTTTTTTTAGAAACATAGAGTTACCATAATATTTAAATTAATACGATGTCAACATTTTTTTAGAAAATATTTTATTACGTATATGTCATTTTTAATATTAACATTTTTATATAAACAATAATAATTTTACTTTCAGCGTCGAACATGATGAAGAACTCATTCGATAAAATTTCAGGGGGGTGTTGTAACGGAAATCCCACCTTCACTCATTCTTCATCATCATCATTACGATCACTGTATATATATGTCATACGTACACTCTCACCACGAAGTGCTTTCCCCTACTACTTTCGATCGTACATTGCTGTTGCTTCGCCATTTCGTATTCTGTTAATAATGTATTTTTCATTCGTGCAATAAACCTCAATATTACCACAAGTCTCAAGTTCTTTCGATCCTCGTTCTGTACGCCTCACATCATTATTGAAGTGAGGTTGAAATCCAAGGAAAGAAACAAGTTAGTTAGAGATACTGTAATGCAATGATTTAAAGTATAAATTACAAGTTTGAGGAAGATGAACTATCTCTCTCCATTATGAGATTAAAGTTTATTGAGGTGAGGTCTGATCACTTTACACAGAAAAGATAAGCACGGACTTCCATCTTAGAAAATGTTTATTGACGATGTTAGTACAACGACTGACGAACGGAGAACATTCTCCGTTGAGCAGTGGCGGGAAGAATATTATGTTGGTGATCAGTGTCGCCACATGCAAAATGAATGAGTGTAATAATATGTTACATACAGTGTTAGTCAATGTGATGTTATGTGTTGGTGAGGTAGTGAGGGAATCGTATCCCAACACCCCCCTGCGATTCAAAACGGATGAACGAGCATATAAGTAAAAAAGTGTCACACATTGTATGTATTTAAAAAAAAACATATAAACAATAAAAAATGAAAATAAGCAATAGCAGTCAAAATTGTTACATATAAATGTCATATAA